>JAVSCE010009941.1:0-350565 GCA_032199065.1 Smutsia gigantea
ATCCTTGCACTTGCCAGTTTTGCACTTGCTTCTACTCAGCTCACTGGACCCCTAACAAAGGACAACAGTTTTTAACATCAGTTCAGAGCACATAGGGACATTAAAGGTTTGCAGATCCATCCTCTGATTCAGCAAGCAGTTTGCCTTAGCTCCAGATTGGAGACTGTGTCTATTCCCTCTGCATCCTTAGGCCTGAAGCTCCCCTGAAACCAAAGCTCTCCATAGTATATGGTAATTGGTAGCAGAAAATTTCAGGTTCCTTTTAAACCAGCAAAGCAGCACTAAATGCTTGCCCACAAGCAGTGAGCCTGACTCCAGCCCCCTACTAAAAGTGGACTCTTGTTTCTTTTGCCCTGTAGGGGCCAATTCCTGACCATCCTTCTTGCTCCTGCACTCTGATCCCAGCAAGTCCACCTAGAGTCCTGGTCTCTGGACTGTTATGTTGCATTTATGACCCATTTTGGGTCTGAAAAAATGTTTATGTTTATTGAAGCCAACTATTTTTTTTCCCTCTCTTCTTCAAAAATTTCATCTATGATTGCTCTGCTTTCATACAAGAAAATTTTGAAAAGAAATTACAGAAGAAAATCTTGCAAAAGAAAATTTTTCACTCTTGGCTTTAAAATAACCCTGCTAGGTAAATAGGCAGGTTTGAGAAACTCAGAGATTATTAGGTGCCTTTATTTTATTTTTTTTGCAAATTCCACTATTTCTACTCAAATTACACTGGAAGTCTAAAACAAGAAAAAGAAATAAAAGGCATAAAGATGGGAAAAGAAAAAACAAAACTAAGTTTATTCATGTACTCACATGCTTATTTATGCAGAATATTCTAAGTATATTTCTATTTACTACCAAAAACAATTTTTTAGTATTTAAAATAGCATCAAAAAACATTACATAGCTAGGAATAAATCTTATAAAAGGTGTGGAAGACCTATACCTATGAGAAAGTAAATAAAACCAAAAGAATGGAGAAATAAACCATGTTAATGGAATGGGTGTATCACTACTGTTAAGATATCACTTCTTTCTAGGAAGATCTAAAGATTTTTTTTATTACAGTTTTTTTTTATTAAGGTATTATTGATATACACTCTTATGGAGGTCATCTTACTACACTGTGAACAGTGACTGCAATGGGATATGGGAGGGGGACTCAATAATCTGGGTGAATGCAGTAACCACATTGTTTTTCATATTAGGTGCTTTTTAAAATTAATTTTACAAATAAAGTGTTATAGAAATATAAGTAGTTTTCTACTATTTCAGAGTAAGTTGAGTGAAGACATAGGGCTAGATCTCATGTCTTCACAGTCCCAGTCCAAACCTTAATTTTCTATAACATACTTTTTTGAGGGGGTGTGGTAGAGTGGTGGGGGGAATCCTACTCTCTTCTATTTATTAAAAAAAAATTTTTTTTAATGAGGTAAATGTTTATTTGAAAATAAATCAAATGTTCATTTGAGAATATTTTGAAGTACTACCTACCTAGACAGCCTGTGCTGCTCTCTGATGGCTTAAATGGTTATAGATGCTTTATCCTCTACCTCAAGGTCAGGCTTTATGAAGGGATAAAACTTGTCACTTCAATACTCTATCCATTGGATTGCCACAGGCAACAGCCCAGGATGACTTCCTGACCTTTGTCCTTGGCATCCTTTAGAACAATCGTATGATGTGCTATATTCTTGTTCTTTTACTCATTCATTCAATGAATAATTAAGGAATAGCTATTATGTGACTATCTCTAGTTTTCCAGAGAAGACTTGGTGCTCAGTTCTGTTTAGCACTTTTCTCAGACACAAGTGTCCTAGTTTGGATGATAAATTGTATGGTTCCCCTAAATAAGTGCCAGTGCTGACCCGGGTGCTGTGGATGCTTGAGTGACTCAAACAGATAAAACAGCCTGCCTCTCTCTTTAGTCTCCAGCCACTTTAACTCTACAACGAAGCTTGCTTGCTATAAATGGAGAGGTCAAGGGACTCTTAGATAAGAGACAGTTCCTGCTTTTCCTACTCAAAGAGCATTATGGACATTCAGAAACTAATAAATTGAGTACATGAGCAGAAACTCTCTCTCCTCTAAGAAAATTAAGGAATCAAGAGTGCTTAGTGACAGGGCTGTTGTCATCATTGAGGTCAAATTTTCACCACTCCTTTCAATGCCTTTTCTGCTTCTCCACTTGGTGTCTTACCTCTTTTTACTAGGTCCATTAACGGGGAAAAACTTAAAAAACAAAGTGATAATTTCTCCAATGGGTTTGTGAAATCTGGAAGAGATATAATTTCTGAGTCAATGTGTAGAAAAATCAGGCATTACATATTTAAGATACGACAAATAGGCCCATAATCAGAGCCTTTCGAAATATAAGTACCATAGCCCTTAGATGTTCCAAGGCCTCAGAAGAGTAAAAAATAAAGAAATGCCCAGGTAGGGTTCAAAATATTATTATCTATTTATTAAATATAAAATTATAGGATAAGCATTCTCTCCCCAAACTTTTGAGTGTATGTCTTGGATTCTGTATGTTTATATTTCTTTGAATATTTTGCTAATATCAAAAATCTAAATGTGAGACACTTCTGGGGTCTGGGCTTTCTCTACATAATATTTTTTAGTCTCTCCTTTTTTTTAAGAGCAAATAAATTTTATAGCAATTCTTTATTCAAACATTTAGGCTCACTGAGAGCACAAAAATATCTATATATAAGTGTTCATACATAAAGAAAGTTGTGTTGTTTTATAGACAAAGTTGCCCATTAGCCATTGGATTTTGGTATTCAAGTTTCTAACCAAAAAGGGAGAAAAATGTATATTACTTTAGCCAGGGAAGATATGATTATCTTAAGAAAATAAGAAGCTAGACAGGCTAGTTGCAAAAGGTTCTCTGTCAGGGAACAATGCTCTCTGATGGTTACAGAGGCAGAAGGTGTTTTCTACCACTGTGTACCCCAGACCTTCCTTAAAGGACAGAGCCAGGTTCATTGCCATGGAAAGTCATATCTAATTACAGGTGCATCCATACCATCTCTGCCACTTAGTTGCCCACCAGAATTTTTGTGAAAAGACATTGCCTGAAAAAAAGTGTACATGTTTGCCTACTTGCTTTGTAATCCTAAAACAGATTAACAGTCTTTGGAAATGATTCAGAATTGTCTCTGGTAACAATAATAACTCATATTATCAGTTTACTTTCTCTCATACTTATTTGTTTATTATCCGTGCAAAAAATTTGGCACAAAATTTTGACCAGACATCAAACTGCAAACTGTTTTCTTTCCTTTTAGATTTTACAGATTACTTGGGTTGATTCTAATGAAATGGGTGGAGAAAAAACAATCCAAGAGATGTGGCGTCTGTATTTATTTCTTGCAGATAAACTGGTAAACAAATGAAATAACTTGTGATGCCACAGCTGTCTTTATGAAGCAACTGGGCGTACACCTGATTCTCATCAGTACCATCCAGGCATTTACGGTCTAGACTGTTCACTACCTTAAACACGTAATGCCAAAATCCAGCTGTGCTCTTTTATTTTAAACAAAGCTTCAAAATAGTCAGCTGCGTTAGCCAACTTTACAATCAAGACCTACAGAATGCAACGGCTTCAGGGAAGTATTAAAGGAAAAAGTTTCATTTAAATATGTCATGGGGGATGACACGTCCCATGGGATGGTCTTAGAATCCCTTAAAACACACCTTTCACCATTATTCCAGCCGGAGGAGATCTGTGCCTATGGTTAAGTACTATCACAAGTTGTGTTCAACGTTCAAGTTGCACATATATTGTTGGTTATGTTCACACACGTCTCATTATCACTGATAAGACATGAGCGTGGAGTCTATAACACAAGTCCTAATACAAACATTTTCTATGTGTGTGTTTCATGTTTGTTACTTTTTTATGTCCAGAATAGGGGGCAATTTAGAACTTAGAAGATCAAAGAAGGTTCAGAACTTGTTGGGACCTCAGACATCATCTAGTCAGGTGTCCTTCAAACTTTTTGTTTAAGCATCTGCAACCAAATCTTATAAAGAACAACAACCCACATATGTAATGTACAAAAGAAATGAACAAGGAGCTGGGAGGCAGAGCCTGGTGGAGTGGATTTCCTGGACCCTTCATGGATTTTGTCTTCCTCATCCTAACCACTTTTAAAACTTCTAGGACCCTACGAAATTAATTTCTAAAAAACACCAATCTCCTTAACTTAAAGAATTATGAGCGTGGTTGTCTTCAGAATTTTCAGATCACACATTCTTATCAGTGAAAGCATATGCCCCAAAGTGTATGTATATACTACTATGGTTAGCTTTTTATAAAACATATACACACAAAATATAAATATGCAAAATAAAAACATATAAATGATGATCTGAAAATACGGAAGCTATATTTTCTGCTCATACCCCAATAGAACATCTTGTTTGCCCTATAGTCCCCATTTGAAGAACACAGGCTACAGCTGTGAGACCTAACATTCCTGAACCTCATGAATGATTGAAATGAAACAAGGATATAAAATCTGTCATCTACTTAGTGGTCCAGTGTTCTGTTTACTCTACAAATGTTCACTCCATTTCAGAGTTTATCACTCTAGAACTGTGTTTTTGAGTCATGTATAACAAGGTACAGTTCCCCTACCTTTCTAGTTCTTGTGCAACAAGAGAAAAAACTGATTTACAAACCAAATATGATTTCAAACTCCAAAAATCACCAAATGTTGAAGTAGTCAGCATGAATGGATTGTGACGAATTTTGTTGCTTTGATGAATTGCCAACTGTATCAACTAGAAGTGATTTCATGTGTATATAACCACTAACAAGATTTACAAAGGTTTAGACAAATGGGGATTTGTTTTTCTTACATGATAAGAAGTCTGTAGATCGGAAATTACTGGCATTGGTTTAGGGGTTTAATAATGTCAAGGCTGCTGTATCTGGAAATCTTGCTGGTTTTTCCTTCATGTGTTGTAAGACATCTACTGTAGTTACTTTTATTTTTAGTAACTTACAACCATTGACTGGTTAATGAGCTACTCAATATGATAGTGCAGAACAATATACAAAACAAAAAAAGCTTAACAAAAATTATTTTCTGGGTATTTACAACTACCTTTTCTGCTAAATAACTGACTTAAGCTGTTGCATATCAGACAGACCCCACTGATATTTCCATTATTTCAAAGGATTGACCAAGTTTACCATTAATTTAAGAATGAGCAGTGTGAGGATTGAGAGTAAAGGATAAGGAGCATTGAAGACACACTCCTTTATATATATATATACACATATATATATTTTAAATTAAGGTATCATTGATATACCATCTTATGAAGGTTTCACATGAGCAACATTGTGGTTTCAACATTTGCCCATATTATCAAGTCCCCTACCCCCCACCCCATTGCAATCACTGTCCAGCAGCATAGTAAGATATTACAGAGTCATTACTTGTCTTCTCCATCCTGTACTGCCTTCCCCATAAGCTATCTATATTGAAGACACACTCCTTCTTGTTTGCAATATGCTGTCGGGAATATCCCAGTCTAGAATTCTTTTTTTTTTTTTCAAAGTGTATTTTCAGGGTCTGTATCCATCTGATGCTGTATTATATGTTACTAGGAAACTAAATGAAGATTTAGGAACCAAAGTGTGATTGTATATGGATGGGGTGGATAGTCACTGGAAAAGAGGGAAAGTGGGAGGACATGAGCAGGTGTCCTGAGCAACAACTCTGTAGGTAGAAATGAGAAGGGAAAGGTCACAGAGGTGATCAGGGACAACCAGATCATGTGAAACACAAGAGTAATTTAAATGGCTTTGAATTTTGTGCTCAGGTGAATAAGGAGCAATCAAAGGGTTTTAAACAAGGCCATTAAAAGACTTGAAATACATTTGGAGAAGGTAAGTAAATTCTCCAAGTCACACTGCTTATAAGTTGATGAAGTTGTGATTCAAACTCAGGTCTACTTTACTCCAAAGACTGAGCTCTTAATGACCTATGCTACAGAGTATTGCCTTACTTTTGATATTATTACTGAATAAAATCCTAAACTGAAAGCTGGTGACTGTATCAAAGTTTATCTTTGCTTAAAGAGGGTCTGTTATATCCGTAATGACATCTTTTGACTCTGAAACATTATGAAACATGAAGACAGAAAAGATTATATAATGGAAAACAACCCTCTTTTGGAGAAAATGTATTGAAAACTTCACTACATTTAAAATATATAAACAACATGGCATCCAAGAGCAATTCAGATATTGGTTGATGTTGCATTTTTACACTATGAATGTGAGTTATTATGTCAAAATAATTGTTTTTTCTTTCAAAATTTTTGTATAAAATAAAAATTGAGCTTAGCATACTATGTACATAATTTCTTTATGAATGTTTCATATACCTTTTCTTCTATATTGCTACCAGATATATGATTAAGTATGTTGAAATCCATGAGAAAGGCTCATGTTATATTTTGCTTCTGATTGGAAGAAAACTCATGAGAGAAGCTATTCCCTGTTCCTGCACAATTTACAATCTAAGGAGATTGGATAGTTCAAAGCAAAGCCTCATTCTATTTTGAAATTTTTCCAGTATTTATTTATTCTGAAGTCATATTGTATTTTCCTTTCCCTTGCTTCTGAGGGAGCTAAGACAGTTTTATGGAAGAAAGTATCTATTCTAGAACAAAATTGCACATTTATTTATTCAGTCAAATGATTTCTTGTATTGATGATCCTTAATTTTCTGTGCGTCTTAATTTTTCTATGAAGCAAAGAAAATAAGAGGCTCAGCTAGTACCTCAGGGCTGCATAGACTATTGCTTCATTTTGCCTTAAAAATAAGACATAAATTAGTTTGATAACTGCTGAGTTTATTCTTTCTTCTTCTTTAGACCTGCATTTGACCAATACTTTATGTAAGTGGTTACATTTTGTCATGAGAACCATGCCAGTCTCAGGTAAAAAAAAAAAAAGACACTTTATTGTTACATGATTTCTTCATTTACTAAATTGAGGACAATTCTTCATGCCAATAAATATACTTCACATACAATACAATACAGTATCATTTTGAACTTCAAAATATTTCATTATATGAATGTACTAGAGTTCATTCAAATAAGCCCTTATCATTGTATATTTAAGCTGTTTTCCATTTTTCATAATGATTAAAATACTGTAAAGAATAAAATCACAAAACTAATTTCATTCATTTAACAAATATTCAACAATCTATTCTCCCCCACACGGTTGAAGTAATCTTTTCCAAAGACAATTCTGCCTATATTTAAAACGCTTTAAAGCTTTGAAAGGAAATGTTAATCATCTGAGGAAAGAACAAAACTCTGAGAAAAGAGAGAACTCTTGCTTTCTTATGCCCTACTGCTTCACTGACCACATTCCCTCTTCTCTTGCATTCTAGCCGCAGTGGCGTCTTGTCAGCTGCTCCTGTTCATCATTCCTCTTCCTACTTCAGGACTACTGTACATGCTCCTTCTCTGCTTGAAACCTTCTTTCTTCTCTCATCTGGTTCATCATTCAGCTTTCAGCTGAAAGGGTCCTTCCTGAGAGAAGCCATCTTTAATCTCTCTGTGCTAACTACCTCTGTAAAAGGTGCTCATCTCTCTCTCACACAGCGCTGGCCATAGTTGCAACATGCTTGCATGTTTTTAATATTTCTCTACCACTAAACTGTAACTTCCTGAGGGCAGGGACTTGTCATTAAATACACAGCACCTAGCACATTGCGACAAGTGCATGCAGAGTGAGTGTGTTTGTGTGTGTGTGTGTGTGTGTGCGTGTGTGTGTGTAAATATCTGGCAAGTATATACTATATGCCAAGTACTATACTAATTGATGTATCCATGTGAATTTTCTTAAGTATGTTCCTAAAATACATTTCTAAAAGTGGAAGCAGTTTAGTCAAAGGTTATGCACAGTTTTATGTTTTCAATACACATTAAAAAAATTTTAAGGTATTATTCATATACACTCTTATGAAGGTTTCACATGAAAAAACAATGTGGTTACTACATTTACCCATATTATCAAGTCCCTACCCATACCCAAATGCAGTCACTGTCCTTCAATGTAGTAAGATGCCACAGATTCACTATTTACCTTCTCTGTGCTACACTGTTTTCTCATGATCCCCCACACTGTGTACTAAACATAATACCCCTCAATCCCCTTCTCCGTCCCTCCCCACCCACCCTACCACACCCCTCCCCTTTGGTAACCACAAGTTCCTTCTTGGAGTCTCTGAGTCTGCTGCTATTTTGTTCCTTCAGTTTTGCTTCATTGTTATACTCCACAAATGAGGGAAATCATTTGGCACTTGTCTTTCTCTGCCTGGCTTATTTCACTGAGCATAATATCCTCCAGCTATATCCATGTTGTTGCAAATAGTAGGATTTGACTCTTTCTTATGGATGAATAGTATTCCATTGTGTATATGTACCACCTCTTCTTTATGCATTGATCTACTGATGGACACTTAGGTTGCTTCCATATATTGGCTATTGTAAAAAGTGCTGCAATAAACATAGAGGTGCATATGTCTTTTTGAATCTGAGAAGTTGTATTCTTTGGGTACATTCCAAGGAGTGGGATTCCCAGGTCAAATGGTATTTCTATTTTTAGTTTTTAGAGAAGACTCAATATTGCTTTCCACAATGGTTGAACTAGCTTCCATTCCCACTAGCAGTGTAGGAGGGTTCCCCTTTCTCTGCATCCTCGCCAGCATTTGTTGTTCTTAGTCTGTTGGATGCTGGCCATCCTTACTGGTGTGAGGTGATATCTCATTGTGGTTTTAATTTGCATTTCCCTGATGATTAGTGTTGTAGAGCATCTTTTCATGTGTCTGTTGGCCATCTAATTTCTTCTTTGGAGAACTGTCTCTACATATCCTCTGCCCATTTTTTAACTGGGTTATTTGCTTTTTGGGGTGTGGAGGCATGTAAGTTCTTTATATATTTTGGATGTTAACCCCTTGACAGATATGTCATTTACAAATATATTCTCCCATACTGTAGGATGTCTTTTTGCTTGGTTGGTAGTGTCCTTTGCCATACAGAAAGTTTTTAGTTTGATGTAGTCCCATGAGTTCATTTTTGCTTTTGTTTCTCATGCTCGAGAAGATGTGTTCAGGAAGAAATTGCTCATGTTTATATTCAGGAGATTTTTGCCTATGTTGTCTTCTAAGAGTTTTATGGTTTCATGACTTATATTCAGGTCTTTGATCCATTTCTAGTTTACTTTTTTGTATGTGGTTAAACAATAATCCAATTTCATTCTCTTGCATGAAGCTGTCCAGTTTTGCCAACACCAGCTATTGAAGACGTTGTCATTTCCCCATTGTGTGTCCATGGCTCCTTTATCATTTATTAATTGACCATATATGGTAGGGTTTATATCAGGACTCTCTAGTCTGTTTCACTGGTCTATGGGTCTGTTCTTGTGGCAGTACCAAATGGTCTTGATTACTGTGTCTTTGTAGTAGAGCTTGAAGTTGGGGAGCATAATCCCCCAGCTTTATTCATCCTGCTCAGGATTGCTTTGGCTATTCAGGGTCTTTTGTGATTTCATATGAATTTTAAAACGATTTTCTCTAGTTAGTTGGTATTTGGATAGAAATGGCATTGAATCTGTAGATTGCTTTAGGCAGGATGGTCATTTTGACAATATTAGTTCTTCCTATCCATGACAACAGGGTGTGTTTCCATTTATTGATATCTTCTTTAATTTCTCATGAGTGTCTTGCAGTTTTCAGAGTATCGGTCTTTCACTTCCTTGGTTAGGCTTATTCCTAGGTGTTTTATTCTTTTTGATGCAACTGTGAATGGAAATGTTTTCCTGATTTCTCTCTCTGCTAGTTCACTGTTAGTGTATAGGAATGCAACAGATTTCTGCCTATTAGTTTTGTATCCCACAACTTTGCTGAATTCAGATATTAGATCTAGTAGTTTTGGAGTGGATTCTTTAGGGTTTTTTATGTACAATATCATGATATCTGAAAACAGGGACATTTAACTTCTTCCTTGCCAATCTGGATGCCTTTTATTTCTTTGTGTTGCCTGATTACTGTGGCTAGGATCTCCAGTACTATGTTAAATAGAAGTGGGGAGAGTGGGCTTCCTTGTCTTGTTCCCGATCTTAAATGTAAAGCTTTCAGCTTCTCACTCTTAAATATAATGTTGGCTGTGGGTTTTTCATATATGGCCTTTATTATGTTGAGGTACTTGCCCTCTTTATGCATTTTGTTGAGAGTTTTTATCATGAATTGATGTTGAATTTTGTCAAATGCTTTTTCAGCATCTATGGAGATGATCATGTGGTTTTTGTCCTTCTTTTTGTTGATGAGGTGGATGATGTTGATGGATTTTCAAATGTTGTACCATCCTTGCATCCCTGGAATAAATCCTACTTGATCATGATGGATGAACTTTTTGATGTATTTTTGTATTCAGTTTGCTAATATTTTGTTGAGTATTTTTGCATCTATGTTCATCAGGCATATTGGTCTGTAATTTTCTTTCTTTGTGGTGTCTTTGCCTGGTTTTGTTATTAGAGTGATACTGGCTTCATAGAATGAGTTTGGCAGTATTCCCTCTTCTTCTACTCTTTGGAAAAATTTAAGGAGAATGAGTTTTAGGTCTTCACTAAATGTTTGATAAAATTCAGTGGTGAATTTGGAGTTTTGTTCTTAGGTAGGTTTTTGATTACCAGTTCAATTTCATTGCTAGTTATTGGTCTCTTCAGATTTTCTGTTTCTTTCTGGGTCAGCCTTGGAAGGTTGCATTTTTCTAGAAAGTTGTCCATTTCTTCTAGGTTATCCAGTTTGTTACCATATAATTTTTCATAGTATTCTCTCATAATTCTTTGTATTTCTGTGGTGTCCATAGTGATTTTTCCTTTCTCATTTCTGATTCTGTTTATGTGTGTAGACTCTCTTTTTTTCTTGATAAGTCTGGCTATGGGTTTATCTATTTTGTTTATTTTCTCAAAGAACCAGCTCCTGCTTTCATTGATTCTTTCTATTGTTTTATTCTTCTCGATTTTATTATTTCTGCTCTAATCTTTATTATGTCCCTCCTTCTACTGACTTTGGGCCTCATTTGTTCCTCTTTTTCTAGTTTGGTTAATCATGAGTTTAAACTGCTTATATGGGATTGTTCTTCTTTCCTGAGGTAGGCCTGTATTGCAAAATACTTTCCTCTTAGCACGACCTTTGCTGCATCCCACAGATTTTGCGGTGTTGAATTATTATTGTAATTTGTCTCCATATATTGCTTGATCTCTGTTTTTTTTTGGTCATTGATCCACTGGTTATTTAGGAGCATATTGTAAAGCCTCCATGTGTTTGTGGGATTTTTCATTTCCTTTGCGTAATTTATTTCTAGTTTCATACCTTTGTGATCTGAGAAACTGGTTGGTACAATTTCAATCTTTTTGAATTTACAGGAGCTCTTTTTGTGGCCCAGTATATGATCTATTCTTGAAAATGTTCCCTGTGCACTTGAGCAGAATCTGTGTTCTGCTGCTTTTGAGTGTAGAGTTCTATAGATATCTGTTCGGTCCACCTGTTCCATTGTGTTGTTCAGAGCCTCTCTCTCCTTAATTATTTTCTGTCTGGTTGATCTGTCCTTCAGAGTGAGTGGAGTGTTGAAGTCTCCTAGAATGAATGCATTGCATTCTATTTCTCCTTTTAATTTTGTTAGTATTTGTTTCACATATGTAGGTGCTCCTGTGTTGGGTGCATAGATATTTATAATGGTTATATGTTCTTGGATTGACCCTTTTATCATTATGTAATGTCTTTCTTTTTCTCTTGTGACTTTCTTTGTTTTGAAGTCTATTTTGCCTGATTTGAGTAGTGCAACTCCTGCTTTCTTCTCTCTATTAGTTGCATGAAATATCTTTTTCCATCCCTTCACTTTTAGTCTGTGTATGTCTTTGGATTTAAAGTGAGTCTCTTGTAGGCAGCATAAAGATTGGTCTTGTTTTTTATCCATTCAGTGACTCTATGTCTTTTGATTGGTGCCTTCAGTCCATTTACATTTAAGGTGATTATTGATAGGTATGTACTTAGTGCCAGGGCAGGCTTTAGATTTGTCTTTCCAAAGGTTCAAGGTTAACTTCCTTACTATCTAAGAGTGTAACTTAACTCACTTAATGTGCTATTACAAACACAGTCTAGGGGTTCCTTTTTTTTTCCTCCTCCTTTTTCTTCCTCTTCTATTCTTTATATATTAGGTATCATATTGTGTACTCTTTATCTATCCCTTGATTGACTTTGGGGATAGTTCATTTAATTTTGCATCTGTTTAGTAATTAGCTATTCTACTTTCTTTACTGTGGTTTTATTACCTCTGGTGGCAGCTAGTAAACTTTAGGAACACTTCCATCTATAGCAGTCCCTCCAAAATACACTGTAGAGATGGTTTGTGTGTGTTAAATTCTCTCAGCTTTTGGTAATCTGGAAATTGTTTAATCCCTCCTTCAAATTTAAATTATAATCTTGCCGAGTAACGTATTCTTGGTTCAAGACCTTTCTGCTTCATCATGCCACTCCCTTCTGGCCTGTAAGGTTTCTGTTGAGAAGTCTGATGATAGCCTGATATGCTTTCCTTTGTATGTGATCTTATTTCTCTCTCCGGCTACTTTTAATAGTCTGTCCCTATCCTTGATCTTTGCCATTTTAATTACTATATGTCTTGGTGTTGTCTTCCTTGGGTCCCTTGTTTTGGGAGATCTGTGTATCTCCATGGCCTGAGAGAATGTCTCCTTCCCCAAATTGGGGAAGTTTTCAGCAATTACCTCCTCAAAGACACTTTCTATCCCTTTTTCTAAACTCTTTTTCTTCTTCTGATACCCCTATAATACAAATATTGTTCTGTTTGGATTGGTCACACAGTTCTCTCAATATTCTTTCATTCTTAGAGATCCTTTATTCTCTCTGTGCCTCAGCTTCTTTATATTCCTCTTCTCTAGTTTCTATTTCATTTATTGTCTCCTCCACTGTATCTAGTCTGCTTTTAATACCCTCCATTTTGCTTTTCAATGATTGGATCTCCGACAGGAATTCATTCCTGAGTTCTTGAATATCTTTCCGTACCGCCATGAGCATGTTAATGATTTTTATTTTGAACTCCCTTTCAGGAAGATTCATGAGGTTGATATCATTTAAATATTTCTCAGGAATAATAATAATTTTACTGTGAACTGGGTTCCTTTGGTGTTTCATATTTATATAGAGAGCCTTCTAGTGCCCAGAGGCTCTACTCTCTAGAGCTGCTCAGCCCCTGAAGCAATGTCAGGGCTCATAGGGGAGTGGTATTGGTGCCTGGGGGGAGGAAAGAGCTGTTTCCTGCCTCCCATCTGCTAGTCCTGTCTCCACTGCCTGAACTAGTGGCCTGAGCACACAGGTATAAGCCTCTATGCTTTGCATTTGTAGTTGCTGTAGACGGGGCTTCCCTCTGGCTGGCCTAACGCCAGGGTAGGGTTTGCCAGTTTGCGAGCCAGATACAGCTGGCTGGGAGAAAGTCTCAGTAGGCTGCGTTTCACGGAGGGGGTCCTTGGAGCTGTGTACCTGGCCAGGGAGCTGGAGCACCTGAAGATCATCTAAGGAGGAAGATTTCTTTTTCCTCCTTAAATATGAGAATCTATATGGCAAAGCTCCCAACCTGCTGGGCAGAGTGCACCTGGAAAATTTTGTCTACCTGTCCTCTCTCCTAAGCAGTAAGCTCTGTGCAATCCTTGCCCCTTTAGAAGCCCTCTTGCTAAGGGCTTTCTTGTTAGGAAGTCTCTCAGATTCTCTGCCTTTCTTTTGTCCCAGAGCAGCCGGATATGGATCCCTGCTTTCCACAAGTGGTTGGAATCTTAAGTCTCTCCAGGAATTCTGCCTGTCTTAGCTTTTCAACCCCCTAAACATGAGAATACCATGCAAGCACCATGAAATGTAGGTTTGTGGTCCCAGAGCAGATCTCTGGAGTCAGGTATTAAGCAGTCCCAGGCCTCTACTCCCTCCCCGCTCTGTTTCTCTTCCTCCCTCTGGTGAGCTGGGGTGGGGGAAGGGCTTGGGTCCTGCCGGGCCACAGCTTTGGTATGTTACCCTGTTCTGTGAGGTCTGCTCTTTTCTCCAGGTGTATGCAGTCTGGCACAGTCCTCTTTCCTGTTGCTCTTTCAGGAGTAGTTGTATTAATTATATTTTCATATTATGTGTGGTTTTAGGAGGAAGCCTCTGTCTCACCTGTCATGCCGCCATCTTTAATCCTCTACATCTTCAACACACATTTTTAAATTGCTTTCAAATAGTGATGTACTCAGTTAAAATCCCAAGGATGGGGTGAGAGGGTGAAAACCTTTTTCCCCCAACTCCTCAAAAAAACAGGTATTTGTCATATGCTATACTTTTTATGTTTTTGTTCTTAGTCAGAAAAAGCTTTTGTGTTTACTGATCATTTGTACATACTGTATAAATTCTCAGATTTAAATCTTTCAACAACATTTTACAAATAGAAATTTATAGAGTTTTATAGTTCCACAGATTCCTTCTTGGAGCCTGGCAGTACTTTTCAGATTTTGTGTTTTCATCTGGAAAAAATTATGAAAAGAAATGATACAAATATATTCTGGTCATCTAGAGAACCACCGTATAATCAAATCTCATTAAATGATCTTAATACAAACATTTGCATTATCATAAAAAAGTAACCAATTTATCAATAGTGAGAAAAGAACAAGAGCATATTAAAAATAATATGATGTTTTCTTACCAAGTTAAGGCCAAATGATGCCATGGTGTGCTCTTTGAGTAATAATGCTATAGTTATTTCAAAAGAAAATTTCTGTGAGAACTCAAAAAATTTGCATAAAAACTATAGTCATATTCTGAGAGATTTAGTTCCTGCAAAACAACATCATTTTTCATGTTAAATCATTGTTAACTTGGATTTTATGTTTTTATAGGACTTTGTTGTCATTTAATTAAGAAATCTGTCTCTGTTACTTAGTGTAAATGACTTCTATGCTGTTTTATATTTGCTCTTACCAATACATAATTAATTTTGATTAACATCAGGAGTTCTTAAGAATATTTCCTTGAAAAATGAAAAAATGGCTTTATATTACTCAACTGTGTGAAACATAATCATAGACCAACAGAGTTTCCATTTAGCTGGCACAAATGAATTGTGGAGAAGAAATATTTACTATTGTTAAGCTGACCATAACATTTATTGCCCAATAATAATAGCAGTTTAGAGAGTGAAAGGGTGTGGTATTAATAATGAATTGTTATTAAATAATTAATAATTTAGAAGGACAATAAGTATAAACCTAATCATTCCCACAAAGACTGTGTTGTTTCACCATTGTTAGTATATATCTAAGTACATATTTGACTTTATAGTAGCTTTTTGTCATATAAAAAAACAGTGTGAAATGTGGATTTAGCTAGTCCAGTGATCTGATAAGCAGGACTGTGCACAATAATTACAGAATTTTGGCTCTTAAGATTTGACTCACTAAATTAAAGAAAGATAAGTAACAGGAGTATCTTCTGGAACAGTTATACCTAGAAATGGGTAGAAAGCACAGAATGAGTCATTATATATAAACTAAGTAAGCTGAGAAAAGAGCAGGCAGAACTTGGTGTGAATTTTTTTAAATAAATTAGACTCCAATTTGCCAATCCCATTCATTTCCCTATAAAGAGGCATTGCCCTAAAAACAAGTAGTGGACATAAGCAATACACCTTCAGTTTGGCTTTAAATGCCATCTGCAAATGATGATGACTTCCAAATTCATATGTCTGGACCCAATGCTTCCTGGAACTCCTGAATCATATATTCAATTCCTTACTTGATGTATAGAAGACATATCAAAATTAGCATACACTGTCTTAGTCTGCTTGGTTTGCCAAAACAAAATGCCATAGACTGTATGATTTAAAGAATAGAATTTCTTGTTTTCATAGTTCTAAAGAGTGGGAAGTCTAAGATCAAAGTGCTGGCCAATATTTTTTCCTAGCAAGAGCTCTCTTCCTGCCTTGCCATCTTCCTGCTGTGTTCTCTTGTAAATGACCTGATAAAGAGAAAGAAAGAGGAAGATTGATATTGACAGAGGAAGAGAAATCACACATGTGGGTGAGTGAGTAAGTTCTAGTGTCCCTTTCAATAGGGGCACAAATCCCATCATGAGGGCCCCACCCTCATGCCTCATCTAACTGGAATTCTGGCCCAAAGGCCCTATCTCCAAATACCATCACACTGCGAGTTAAGGCCTCAATAGATGAATCTGGGGGAGACACAAATATTCAGTATGTAACACACGCCAAACATTTTTATCCTTCAACCTAAACATTTCTTCAGGCTTTCTTATTTCAGTAAATGAAGTATCATTCAAAATTGCTCAGACCAAAAACATCTGGAGTCATTCTTGACTGTTCTTTTTTCCCACATCTCCCAGTCTAAAAATCCTTTTAACTCTTAGTGCAAAACAATGCTTACCCTGGATTACAATGCTCTGTAAAATCTGAAGTCAGGCTAACTCTGACTTTTCTCTCCATTTATGACCATGCTTTCTTGTTTGACAGTAATTATATTTCATACTATAAAGTTTAGCCTTATTTCTGTGTATAAGTGGATTTAATATGCATTTCCAAATATTTTTCCTTGTTTTCTTCAGCCATCTATTTGGTTGGCCAAATTTCATCATACGGATGGTATCACTGTGCTGTGAGTTCTTGCATATTTGAAAATGTATGCTTTTGCCTTTATTCTTTCTCAGATATAATGTCATCTTTGGTATTCCTTATACTAATTTTTTTCCAAATCTTCTTAAAACTTTTATGCAATTTGCACTTCTTTTTTGCTCAACTTACTCGTCTGTCCTCCATATCCCTAACTATGTTCTCAGCAAGTTGTATTTTTGGTTGTATTTTAATCATACAGGTAAGTTGAGTTTAACAGTTACTTTCACCTCTTTATTCTAGTGTCTATATCTTCTTTGAGCTCTTTTTACAAAATAAATAAATCGTGTTTTCAGTAAGTTCTTTGAGATCATGAAGAATATCCTTGTTTGCTGACTGGAATAATAATTTCGATGTAGTCTTTTCCCCTCCTATCTATATATTTACTTCCTTTCTCTCTCTTCTTTTTCCCCTCCTTCCTTTTGTTTTCCTCTTACATTTTGGTTCATTTTTGCTTAACTCCGTGATTGCTTTCTTCCCGTTACTACTTATTTTTGAGTGGCCAGTTCTATCTGAATCTGCTTATTGTATAAGAAAAGACAAAGAGCAATGAAGATGTGATTGAGCAAGTGAATCAGGAAAATCCATCCAGGATATTGTCTCAGAAACTTTATGCCTAATTTGGGGGGATTTTTGCCTTAAAAAGATGTCTTTACTTTTCTTAGTTGCCCTTTAGAAAGAATGGAATATTTGTGAGGATTGCCGCAAATCTCCAGTGTCACTCATATTTGTTGATGGCTTAGCATTTACTTACTCATTTTAGCTGCCTGAGATCAGCAGCTTTAACTGCTGCCATCTGTCACCCACCCTAAGAAGTGAACTACTTTCATCTTCAAGAGATGAAATGTCTCTCCGGCCACTACTTCATCTCCACCATGTGATGTATCCTGGACTCCAGAGATACACTTCCAGGCCGTCTCAACCCAATCTTGTTGGACCAAGTATAGGGACACTGATGAAGCCCTTTAACTTTGGGAAACTTCTCACAAGATGTATAAAGGTGTATTCCTTATATGTCATTCTCCTTCAAATTGATCCAAATTTCAAATTTTGATCATTGTCATTGGGTGTTGTGGCTGTTTTCTAGCTCATTGGTGATGGAGTTTATGATTATTTTGGCTCTTGCAATGTGTGGCTGGTTTTAGAAAGAGGAATAGGAGTGTCTTTATTAATCTATCTTTACCTAGAAGTTTGATTCAAAATATTTACAAATGAAAATATGAACCCAGGTGTTAAGATACTCATAGTCTAATAATTGGAAACCATCCCTAAATAAACAATCCCTATTTTCTGGCCTATACGGAGTATTACTCAGTAACTTGCTTATTTTAGTGCCTTCATCAGCTCTTATCATAAAATAGTTTTTTAAGTAAAAATATACATTAAAGTAAAATTTGTAATTTTACATAATATTAAAAGAGCTGAATTTGTGTTTTTATACACTAGGAATTTTTAAAATTAAAATTAAAACAATGTGATACTATTAAGTATTCATAATAATAACAAAACTTTAAAGTTTGCCATTGTCATGCTTTAATGAGGATGTAGAACATAGGAAACTGTCATACCATCGGTGGCATCAGTGTTATTTATTCCTAGTATAGATCCTTAAAAAGTATACTTTTTTATGTATAAAAGACAAATAAAAGTTTTTTTTTCTAGCATTATTGGTAATAGCAAAACTTTGGCAACCCACTAAATATACCTTAATTGGAAAATGGATAAATAAATTGTAGTAATAAAACATTAGCATATTATAAAACTAAGTGTATTAACTTGAATTCTAAAACTATATATATTACCATGGATTCATTTTGAAAATATAAACGAGTGAAAAAGAAAGTTGAGGAAGGTAGGTATGGTAGGTTACCATTTGTGTAAAGTTTAAAATCATATAAAACAATCCTATCTCTGTCAGGTAGAACTTGATCAGGAAATCAGAAGCCACATTATATTCCCAGTATTAAGGATTCTGAGGCAAAACAATTCAAAGGGGTGGGGAGTATAATAAGGGAATTCATTAGTGACAATCTCAGTTGTAACAACAGAGGTGGTAATTGCCAAGAGATTATTCAGGAAGCATTGAAAGTCTCAGGAACCAAGGAAGTGACTATCCTAGCAGGCAAACACTGGTCCTCAAGAAACCATTACTTGACATCTCAATTGCCTATAGAAGTGAGGCAGGTGGAGCTTGCCAGAAAGCTGTTGGGATCTTCTGGTTTGCAGTCTACCCAGTGTCTTCCTGAAAATACTTCCAGAGAATCTTATCCACCCCTTTCTTCTACCTTCCAAATATCACTCAAGTGCCACTTATTGGCAAACTCTGACGCAGACCCCAGTGGGTAAAGGAACTTTGGAATGTCATTCCTGGTGTCGCCTCTGCAATGCAGACCTTTGGAGCTCTGGACAGGTGGCTCTGAGGCTGTATGGACAGCAATTCAGCCAAGCGTTCTTCCTGGGTAAAAGCATTTTTAATAAGTGTTTAAAATAAGCTTGGGAATGATAAACACTGTATACAGGCAGTGATTACTTTTGAGCAGGGAGATAGTCAAAGTAAAAGCAGTGCAAGGTTAAGTGTAGAAACGATTATCCTTAAAAAATAAACTGATAGGATTGCAGCATCTAATGAACAGAGTTGTTAGCTGAACAAACCATTATTTCAAGCACATAGGTAAACATTATAAATTGACTGGTTCACTTATCATCTAAACCTATGTTTTGAGTTTAGCCAATCATATTGCCCAGATTCACTTAATTCTGTGTAAAATGAGGGGGAGAGTAATCATATAACTAAATGGGCCAGTGTGTGCACAGCTTGAGGATCGCTGTAGGCAGGTTCATGTGATCTTAGACTATATTTGGACAGGAAAGCCTGACAATTTCCTACTTATACTTGATCAAAGGACCAAACTGATTCACTTGAGTTTCCATGTACATACATTTCCTTTTCTCATTTATGGAAAAGTGAAAAAAGACTGAAAATTTAAGGAGCAATGTGGTGCTGTTAGGCTTTTTAAAATTCTATATGGACCCCTTTTCAATCATAGGAGAATACTTTCTACATTTTTCAATCACAGGTTCATTTAAGCCAAACTTCTTCCTCCCATCCTGTATCTGGTCTCCATAATTATTATCATAACTCTCTCATAGTGTTTTCATCCTGGCTTCTAACATTGGTTGCTTTCTTTCATAGATAATATCCAGTTTCCCACACTTTAAAAGTATTTGAAACTTTTAAAACTTTAAAAAACATTTAAATTTCATATTCTAAACTTTTAAAACATTGATGGGTTTTAACATGCTTAACAACACACAGGTAAATACCTAGGATATAAATATGTACTTTTATTTGTAAGTATACTTCTATAAGATATCTAAGAGTAAGCTGTATAAATATCTTTGTACTCCCAAGAACATAAATAAATTATATAATGTTCAGAAATGAACATGTGGCAATGTTATAACTGTTTCTTTGTACTAGTGTGAATGTCAAATAGATCATGATGCAAAAAATCAGAAGAAAGAAGTCAGCCTTGTAAGATGTGTTGAAAACCAGTAATCTTTAATAGAAGGCAAGAGGAGCATTTCATGGAAACAGCTATGGCTACAGATGCCAGCAGAAGAGCATGTGACTAGAAAACAGTGAAACAGGGATTCCTACTGCTGTCCAAAAGTAAACATATGCCAATTTTTCCTTGATCAGACAAAAACTGCCTTAGAAACTATAGGGCTGGACAGTTGCCATATTTTTTCAAAAGAGTTTGTGGTTGGTCTTTGTAACAAATGAGAAGCAAACAGTAAAAAGGATCTAGCTGCAGATATCTCCTTAGTTGACAGTCAATATTGGGAGAGATTAGAAGTCAAATTGTTTATTTAATTAGAGCCTTTGATAACTTGCTCAGCTCACTTAGAATAACTAATCTGAATTTACAGTTCATAAAGTGTTTTCACATTAAAATACTTCTAAACAAAGTGCTTGAACATACTATTAACTAGAATGTCATATCAAGCACTAAAACTTTAGTGTGTTTTTATTTTGTCAAAAGCATGTTCTTTCCATTCTTTCCACTCTTTTAAAAACAAAACAAAACAACAAATGAAATGACAATGACAGAAAAATCTCACAGTAAAAACTGACTTTTGGCAATGAATATAGAAAAAAACACTAGGTCCAGTTGGACTACACAGATTGACATGAGACCAAATATATTTTGAAAATAAAAGCTAAACCCAAGAATCTTCAAATTGGACATGTTCAATATCCCAAAACTTCCCAGCTGCCTCAATATCCCCATATACTTTCAATATTCCCCAGTGATCAAACAAAAGGAGATGGGAAGTAAAATATTCACTTAATGATAGCCATTGCATATATAAGGCAATAAAGCATAAATTTTATATTCCTCTTTGATATTCAAATGGCCTCTGTACCTGTTTGAAGATACAGAGAACTCAAGAGATGAGTTCAGGAAATATATTTAGTGTGACTATTTTGAGCTGTGGTCAAAAAGCCAGAGACATCAGGGACCATTTGTCTCCTACCACACTGTTCTCTGTAATGTTTTAATAAAAGAAACATTGGACTCTGCAAAGTTAGATGGAGATGGTTCTGTGATTCGTTCCTTGGCCTTCAGCTTCCACAGTGCCTATGGTATCCCACAAGCTGAGACAAGGCTGATAAGTTTCAGTTTTGACGTGAGGATGCAAGTGGCCAGAAAATAGTTTTGAAAACAATTCTGACCCAGAGAACTTTTTGGTGCAAATCAGACGACACATCTAATTTTTCAACCAGAGAGGGGTGTTACAGACTGATGGAGCTTAAAGTTCATCTAAGCTAACTGACCTTCCAAGGTCTTTCTTCTACTTGACTCCTGCTTTTAAAATTGTAGTTCATGTTTCATAATCTTTCTTATACTATATAAATTGAATAATATTTATTCCTTCATTCTTGTAATACATATTGTGAGCCTTGTATATGTGTAGCAGTTTTAGGCACAGAGGTCCTTCAGCGAACACAAACAATAGCCTCTTCTTATGTAGCTTCCATTCTAGTGTGAAAAGACAAACACTAAACAAATAATATGCATAATTTCAGCTAGTGGTAAATGACATTGAGAAGTAACAGAATAGCGAGTACTTGGGGCTCAAGGGAACATAATTAAAATATCATTGTCAGATAGGCTTCTGAGAGGAAGTAGTGTTTGAATTAAATTCTGACTAAGAGAAGGAGTCCAGGCATGCTTGAATATGGGACAAAAGTATTTCATGAAGAAAAAATGGTAAGTGCAAAAGCCTGGAGGCAGCAATAAGTTTATTGTGCTATAAGAGAAAGAAAACCAGTGTTTCTGGAGCATAGTAAGCAAGCTTGAAGATAAGATTAAAGATGTAGGCAAATCACGTAGGACCTTAAGACTATGTTATAAGAAAGAAGCTCATTGAAGGATTTGAAGCAAGGGAACAACAGTTTCCTACGGAATGTTGTGTAAAGAGTGGACTACACAAGCAAGAATAGAATCAGGAAGCCAAGCTGTGGACTATTGCAGTTTAGGTGAGAGAAGATGTTACCTTAGTCAAAATGGGGATGGAGATGAGAAGACGACAGATTCATGATATACATATTTTGAAGGTATAATCCCAAGGCCATATTTGTGTATAAAATGTGATGGTATGAGGTAAAAGAGGTATAAGGATTATATCAAACTCAAATTTCTATATTGAGTAATTAAATGGAAAAGATTGGAGGACTAAGATTGAGGACACAGGATGAGAACTAACAGTTCTGTTTTGGATATGTTTAGGTTTGACATTTTTATTAGACAGCCATGGAGTGGATATCAGTTGGGCTAATATGCATCTGGAATCATCAAGGACTAGGTTGGTGGGGTAGTAACTAGCAGGCAGATGTCATTTAAAACTGTTGAACAAAATGTGATCACCTAGAATGCGGACATAGATAGAAAATAGAATAAGGAGTAAGACTGAAGCTTGAACATGGAAACATTTAGAGGTTGAAAAGGATACAGGCCAAAGGAGATTGAGAAGGATCAGCCAGTGATGCAAAATAAAACTCAAGGCCTTTTAATATCAGCAAGTTATGTGCCTCTCTTTTCTGAATAGATCCAGACTCCGACCATTTCTCAATACATCTATTGCTTCCACCTTTGTCCAAACCTTCTCCATCTCTTGCCTGATTTGCTAGAACAGTTTCCAGCCTTCACATTCCCCCTTTCTCCTCAAGAACCAAGTGATCCTGTAAATACATCAGGCAGATGATGTCATTCTTCTGCTCAAAACTTTACATTGGGTCCCCAACTCATCTAAAGTTAAAATCAATCTTTTTCCACACTGCCGATGTCTTTGACAATCTAGCAATCTGTGTTCTGGTTATCTATCCAAAGGAAATGAAATCAGCATCTCAAAGAGATACCTGCAGTTTCATGTCTAACAGCATTATTCACAATAGCCAAGACATGGAAACAAACTGTTTGTCTACAAAAGAATGGATAAAGAAAATGCGGTATACATACAGATAATGGAGTACTTTTCAGCACTGAGAAAGGAAGAAATCCTGCCATTTGTGAAAACGTGGATGTGAGGTAGAGCAGAGCCATGGGGCAAGCATCATGATTAACTTTTCCTGCCTGTAATGAAAAATGCTAAGATATAAATAGTATAGTAAGAACAGAAGGGACTCCACCTTAAGACTAAGATTCCATTTTAAAAACGAGGGAGTTAGATGGTAAGATTCCTAACATAGTTTATGGTAATTAGCCAACAACTGGCCCTATCTTAAGACAGAGCAATCAGTCCTAAGTGATACGTTCCCAGTGCTTGAGGGTAACCACTATCTTGGAGAAGAACTGTATCAGTGAATTCCTTGTGTTGTTTATCTGAAAGAATATTCGGAGGACTATGGATGATGACATAATGTCTCTCACTGGAGATAGACATCATGAGACCACACGTTCTAAACCTATGCCCCCTAGCCCTCAGTCCCATTCTTGAAATCCTTAAAAGACAGAATTCAAAGCCTTTAAGCGTGCTTCCTCTCTGAGGCTGCCCATACTCCCCTTTCTTCTAGTGTGTACTTTGCCTTAAATAAAGACTTCTCACTGCTCAACATACGGTATTTTGTCTGTACTCTTCCAAGTCTCTTGGGAGAATAATAAGGGACCCCTTTTCCCAGTGGTAAGCATCTGTGTTACTTCGCTATATCATTCAATTTTCTGGATGTAAGCACAAGTCTTCACTCTCTCTTTTCTACTTCAGAGAAGTAGGGAAGGGCTACTAAGATCTCTGATTTGGGCTTGAAAGTTCCCATCACCTGGGTGCCCGGGACAGGACTACCGCTGGAGTCC
Organism: Smutsia gigantea; assembly: GCA_032199065.1. Classification (NCBI taxonomy): domain Eukaryota; kingdom Metazoa; phylum Chordata; class Mammalia; order Pholidota; family Manidae; genus Smutsia; species Smutsia gigantea. The sequence goes on from JAVSCE010009941.1 coordinate 24,123, forward strand.
AGCTCCAGCGGGTGCAGGAGTCCCCCAAGGACGAACGGCATCGGCACAATAGGTGAATGAGTGGAGACACAGACACTAGCAAAGTTGCTAAGCTGGCCTGGTCTGTTTATTGGCAGAAACCTCAAGCAATACATAGGGGATTGGTTACAAAAAATCATCATAAAATCATCATAAGACATGTGTCATTTATGGCATAATCTAATTCTCAGAATGTTCCCCTGCTATCCCAACCATGAAAGGTCACCATGTTTTCTTCTCCAAGATTTTTCTGCGGCTCTCATACCTTTAGTTTCTAATCTCAGGTTGAATTTTTACAAGGTTCTGCAATGTTTTCTGAATGTGTCTTAAAACTTGTTTAACTGGACTTTCACTTAGGCTCACTGTGAGGGCATCTGAGGGCATGCATTTTTCTTTCCAATATCTTGAAACTATGGTAGAATAAGCAACACTCATTCTGTTGATTTTGAGTATAACAATGCCTACCGTAATTACTATGGAAATAATTCATAAGGGAACTCTACCAAGATTTTTCCACCTGTTTTCCTGACCCACACTCATATTAGTCACCTCTTGTCTCTCCTGGGGGCCAAATTGGCCAAGGAGTGGTACCCTGAAGTCACCTGAACTTTCTTCTATTTCCTAACCCAAGGATAATAGCCCACCGACCTGAGGGGAATGTGCAGCTTGTAACAGTCTTTTCTCTAGGGGCTTTTTCTGATTAGTGAGGGCTGTTCAGACTGGGGAAATGGTCAGATTAGACAATAGAAGAGATATCAGTAGCTTCCGCTCTGGAGGCCCGCGGTGCAGCATCCATCCATCCGCCTCCTGGGCTGTGCCATCAGGAGATGGAGTAGGTCAGCTCCCCGCAGACTACACTGTACAGTCATGCTCTTTAGTATCCTGCCTGGAAATCTTTCTCTGCCTTTGGGACATTCTCAGAACCTAATCCCTGGCTCCCCCAAATCCTGGGGTGATAGGTACTTAGTTCCCATGCTGTACAGATTCAAGCAGCCACTGGATACCAGGTGACCCTGGCTTCAGAAGTTAGCAAGAGATTTGTCCTATGCTGAGCAAGAGTTCAATGAACTTTCCTTTCCTCCCTTTTTTCTCCTTGCTCTGCACTACCATTCTTGCTTTAATGGATTCCTTCCTTACCTACACTGATGGAGAATTATTTCTCTATCAGATCAAAAGCCCCTCCCAATCCAGGTTGAGGTTTCATTTAGTGTACAGGGAGAGACCTCCCCAGATGAGCTGCCCAGTAACAGATGGACCTTGAGGGCATTATGCTAAATGAAATAGGTCAGACAGGAAAGACAAATACTGTATGATATCATTTATATCTGGAGTCTAAAAAAGCCAAACTTATAGAGAAATAGGGTAGAATGGTGGTTACCAGAGGCTAGGGGATAGAGGAAATGAGGAGGTGATGGTCAAAGAATAGTAACTTATAGTTATAAAATGAATAGTTCTGGAGGTCTAATGCACAGCATGGTGATTATACACAGTACAACTGTGTTATATAATTGAAAGTTGTTAAAAGTGTAGATTTTCTCTCCACAAAAATATAAATGGTATTTATGAGGTGATGGAGGTGTTAAATAACCCGTCTCTGGTAACCATTTCACAGAATATAACGAATCATACTGCATACGTTAAACTTTACACAATGTTACATATCAATTAAATAGCAATAAACCTGGAAAAAAATAAATGGAAGACTGATGACTGAAAAAAATGTGGTATGCACATGCAATGGAATATATTCAGCCTTAAAAAGGAAGGAAATTCTAACACATGTTGCAACATGGTTGAACCTTGAGGACATCATGCTAAGCGAAATAAGCCAACTACAAAAGGACAAACACTGTATGAATCCACTTATATAAGGTAATTAGAGTACTCAAATTCATAGAGACAGAAAGTTGCCAAGGGCTGGGGGAGGGAGCAGTGGAAAGTTATTGCTTAATATAGGGTAGAGTTACAGTCTTGCAAGATGAAAAGAATAATGTGGATGGTAGCGTGATGATGTGAATGTACTCTGAACTATACAACTAAAAATAGCTAAGATGATAGATTTTATATTACATGTATTTTACAACAGTTTTTAAAAAAATTCTAACTAAAAAGAAAACAAAACTCTGATGGCTGTAGAATTATCATACCAAGCACAAACTGACACTGAAACAAATTTCTATGTTATTTATTCCACTATTATACTTCTTTACCTTTCCCAACTGGTTTAGAGATCCTGGGGAACCATCTCCACTCTAAGTTTACAGGTAATCCTCGATAATCCCAGTACATTTTCTAACTGTTTATGATGAGAATAAATGACTCTAAAATCAGTTTCTCAGGGGTAGTTTCTCTCTAGAATGATCTAGAAATGAGAATGCACAATATAATAAAAAATTAGATTAAAAAATTTTAAATTAGGAAATAAAAATGGAATTATGGTCTTGTTGATCCTAAATTCTGCTTTCTACAGTATTAGTGTTGTGTGGGCTTTGGAGAAACTCTTGCTTATCAGAAACTTCATCCTTTAGCACATTAAAATGAACATCTTTGCTTCAAGAATATTATGGAAATAGTGCTTATAACTATGAACTGTTGTTTGTTCATATCATAAAGTTGGAAGTTATATAAAAAAATACATTCAAATGTATTTCTTTTTTCTGTAGACCATCTAAGATATGGGAAAGAATGTTTTAGGAAAGAATTTGAAGACTAATTTGGGGGACTGAGCACATTATCTCCCAAATTTATCTTCCATACTATGAACAAAAGGTCTTTCAAGTCAAAGGTGGGAATAGGTAGAGTCCTATTCACAGAGAAGATACTTCTCTGGTATAAGTCTGAGATATGTCACTTTTCATATCACACTGAAGCATCACAAGACAGACATCTTTTACCTTATGGCTCCCTGAGAAATGGCACCTTTCCTCCTGGCTGATACTCCAACATCGCAAATGCCCTGATCCTGTTCCCTATCCTAACTATACCTTCCTCCACAACAACTTAGACAGAACTTAGGGAGACAGAATGAACCAGTAAACCTTTTCCCTTTTACAGTTTTCTGTCTCCCATTTGCTCTCTAAGTGGAAAGGGACAGAAAGAACAAAGTCACTTAGAGATGCCTTGTGTTTTCTTAAGCATCTTTGGGTTAAAGCTGTTCGCTAAGAATTAAAATGAGGGAACCTTGAATATGTCTTTGAAATTCACCCCAAATATATGTATAAATTAGGTATATTTTTAGTAAGGTATGATAACAGAATTTGATTATTGCTCAAGAAGAACAAATTCTATATGAATCAAGCTAAGACCAAAAAGAAAATGTTATTAATACTCTGGGTTAAAACAGTAACACTCATTACACAAAATGTTCACAAAGAACAGTAACTGGAATAGAACATATATCCCCATGAGTTTACAAAGGATATTCAATGTCTTCTAATGGCTTGAAACACTGTGCCGGTTGACAAAAATCTTAAAAACTGAAAAATTAAATTTAACTTTCATGAGTGCCATAACAAAGGCCTCATTTAGTCTGGCTGTCATAATGAGAGAAATGTTCATGGATGAAATAATAAATATGCTAGGCTTAAATAGATGACTTTTCAGAGAAAGAGATAAAAGACATTTTAGACTGAGTGTATTCATCACATAGAATCATATAGATGTGAATGTTCATATGGAAAAATTATATTTCCCATAATTTTCCAACCCCTCACCAGGTTAATTTCCTATCTATGTAAGTTAAAAATGGATTTGGATGCAAGTAAGACAACAGTCATAGTGGTTTAAACAAATAAAGACTTCTTTTACCCCTAAATGTCTAGAGACAGGTTGTTTATTTTTTCTGTCTTGCCTTACCATGTTTTAGCATGTTGACTTTCTTTTTCAAGTTTGTTGTCTCATGGTTGAAGGTGACTGCTATACCTTCAGGCACTGTCTGTATCCAAATCAGAAAGGAGATAAAGCTTTGCCAATGTAGGAGAAGAAAAGAGTTTCCTCAACCCTCTTAAGAGTCTGAAAATTAAACTGACAAAGGTGGATTAAGGAGAAAAGTGTAAAAATTTGTTTAATATAAGTTTTATGTGACATGGAAGCCTCCATAAGGAAATGAAGTCCGGAAGAAGCAGTTGAACCTCTGCTTTTATGCTAGATTTGATGAGAGCAGAGAGTCATGTATAAATATGAGAGGCCACAGAATATGAAGTAGGTGTAGTAAACTGGGGGAAACTTAGCAGGACCCACTTGTTTCAGATTCTTTTTCTCAGAGATAAGGATGCCCCTTTCTTGTGAGTATAGAGGGGGCACCTCTCATGAGGTTTTGAAAACCTGTTTCAAGGGAGAAAGATGGAGGGAAGGTCAGGGTGGTCTTCCTGCTACTGCTGTTTTCCCAAACTCCTTTGCTTAAAATATTCAGTGTGCCAAGGTGCCATATTTTAAGATCATGTGTCCTGCACCTCATCAGCAGACAAATCTATAACCTTAAATAAAGAAGCAGTAGTTTTCCCCAAACTTCCCCAGCATATTTCACTTATGTCATTGGCTAGAGCCCCTAAAGGCTGGGAAATTAGCCAAATTTATATTTCCTAATTTTGGCCAATGGCTGTCCTCAACCATAACAAAGAAGATTCTGTTTGTGAAGAGGGAGAGGTAACATCTGTTGTATTATCCTGTCATATGCTTAGTCCTCTCTCTATGCCTGTATCTACATTATTTCCCTAGAATGGAGTTTCTTCCCTTAACTTCAGCACTTTCCAAAGCCTTTGAGAGGCCATCCTATACAGTCTGTTCCCAATGGGCTGATACTCTTTTGACACATATCACACACAGTTACCATTAATTACATTCTGTCTTCCATTGCTTGCTAATTGTTGTGTGTATGAAATCTCTCCCCTCAATGTAAATGTAAAGATTGTTAAGGGAGAAAAAGACTGTAAATTACATTTCTCAAGTCCCTTTAATGCCCAGAATAGTATTGGTACATATAGTACTTGACATGTAGTCCATATATGTCAAGTAATCAAAAATTATTTGTTGTCACTTCACTGTAGTTTTGCTTCATCAATGTTTAGAGTTGAGTAACCCATCCTTCCTTTACCTATTTTATGCAGTAAATAAAGTTCATTGAGAAAAGGAGCTTCAATCAGCATGGCAGGTTGTAGTTCCCAGGGGAAAGGAGTTCCACTCCTGGTAATAAATTCCTCTATTAATCCAGTGAAATTTAAGTAAGGCAAGGAAAAAACTGTTTTTCTTGTTCACCACTTGCTCGAATTTGCTAGGCAGGCCCAGCTCTCTCCATCCCCAGGGCGCTGCGGGAACACTCCTCCCGGCCCGCCCCTCCTGGGAGGACCTCCCTGGAGGGAGGGTTCTTGGTGACTGGCAGATGCCACACCAATTACGTACCAGGAATGGAGCAGAGAAGAAAATGGCTGTTTTCTCTCCTCCCCTTGCCCGGGAGCCACGGGAAGCTGCAGTGGTAAACACCCATTCATGTGTAAATGGACTAAGGCCAGGCTGGAGGTTCTGGAAATTCTGGCCTTTACCCCACATGGGTGTTTATTGTCCATTACACGTTCTTAAGCCCAGGAAAGCCACGTTTCGCCCACTCAGGTTCGCATGGCATTCCCTTGCCCAATCTGATTCCTAGAAGGAACACCGTTCCAAAGCGTGGACAAACATCCCTTGGCCTCATTCACTGATACGGCAGTGGGCGTCTGACCTGAGCCAGACCTACAGTGTTCAGTTAGGTGTTTATCACAATATTAAGAAAAAGAAGCATTCTCATAAGAGCAATTTGAAATAGCTGGTGGCCTAAAACTGTTTCTTCCATGGAAGAGTTTATGCTTTCAGGACCTAAGGGTTTTAATTCCTCCCATCTTTCTGCATTACCATTCTTAGCAGAAAAGAGTAAGGCCCATCTAGAGGAATGCAGAGCCAAGGGAGGCAAAGAAAAAATAATTGAGTCCTGATAATACCACTTGAATTCCAGAATCTAGTTACTATCCCTGAAGTCTGAATACTAAAATTAAGTAATAAATTTCCTTTTGACAACTATTCCTATGTGACAATAAATCCCCATTTTGGCTTAAACCACTTTTAGTTGGATTTCTATTACCTGCAACTGCTCATGACATTTAGATTGATGCTCTGCCTCCTTCACTGTGTTTTCTCTCATTGGTACCAAAAACTCAACATAGACTGATAGGATGGAAAGGACATTGTTCTTAGAATCGAAAACTTACTCTGGACCCTGTTGCTTTCCAGCTCTGCGGCCTGAAACCAACATGTCGGCGTGTGTGTTGTCAACCTGGCACTACCATTCTCACTGAAGGAGGGAAGTACATTTTCCAGAACCCTTTTCCCTGCGTGGTTCTGAGTTAGAGTTGACCCAGAAAGGAACTTGCATGAGAATTTGGGAGGTAAAAGTGAAGAAGGTGACATTACTGTGGAGGCCATGTCAGTCAGACATGGTGAGGGATGGATACAAAAGTCCCGGGAGGCCCAGCGTGTCATTGCTTTCCTTCTGCTGTGTCCAACTTGTCTTTCTGTCTGCTGGTGCTTCCCACCCACCGTGGTCCCAAAACCACCCGTATATGCTTGGCTGAGAGATTAAAGAAACAACATTTTCTGCAAAGGGGACAGTTTCAACAGATATTTCCACAGGATCCCGGATCATAGGACAGCTTTAGATATCTGATAAACATAGCTTCTCAAATTTTCCCATAAGCTCTCATTGGTCTCCTGGATCTGTGCTTCATTTGGACCTGGTTATCAACTGTACCTCTGAACTCTACTTCTCCTTTCCAAGCCTGAACTTAAATTGCTCCCCCAACATTTGTAAGAGATCTGATTTTTATATAAATCCCTTATTTCCAAAGTACCTGTACTACTAGTTCTGTTTTCTTTATAGACCCTGCCTAATAAGGACAGTCACTTACTCTCTTAAGCCTTAGTCACTTTGCCTATAAGCAATGGGTTTTCCCACCTGGCTCTCACAGCTGTAGTGAGAATGGACCTGGTATGTAAACTGTAAATATAGGGCATTATTGTAGCCTAACGGTCCTCACACACAAGTGCCTTGACTCCCACATACAGGATTTTACTACCTTTCTTTCTTGTATACAGAAATAAAAAGACACAAAAGAAAAAAGAAGTTTATAATCTCAAGACAAGTAGACATCTTAGAAGTAAAAAGAATAAAATAAAAAGGCAATTGCAGTTATAATTCTCTCTCAAGAGTGTACGTACCTATTTCTTAATCTTTTAATTTTTTCTCCTTCTTTTCATTCCCAAAAAGAATATTGAGTTTCTTTTTTGAATCACTGATTAATGTTAAAGTATAACTTTTCCCCTGTTATTCCCAACCAGACCCATGGTTCCACTTCCTTCATTTCAAACCTTTTTGTTTCCATGACTATTTCTTTGCATGGAAGATACAAAAAGAGTGATGCAAGGTCAAAAAGTTCAATCACATAAACAGCTACTTAAAGTGTTTATAACAATTTATCTATAGGCTCAATCTTGTCCTGTTAATCTATACAAAGATGTATATTTAACAGGAAATTTTACATTATATATATGTATAATTTTAAGCTACTGACCTTTGTTATTTCATGTATGTGTACACATAGTTAAAATATATATATACTAAAAATATATAAAAGGTACTAACCAGTTTTATTTTTTAACCAGAACTCTTTCATTAGTTGAGAAATCTTAAACTGAACAGAAGTGCTATGGAGAAAGATATCTTTTCTCTTGAGCTTTTGCTCGGGATTAAAAATTGCTGTTCTGATGCAAGCACCTCTTTTTGCTTGTAATAAAGTATAAAAATAGGGCATTACAGTGAATGCCCCCTTCCTACACAGTGATTTCCATCAATGTATAATTAAAAGTGGATTTCCTTTTCCTTTTTGGTTGGTAGGAGGGAGGAGCTGGTAAACCTGGTTGAAGAAGGGAGAACAAAGAGAACTTTCATGAGTTCTCCTGCAAACAGTCTATCAGTTACAATTCCTAGTGTTCGAATAGCTGCACCATTCTAAAGAAGTTCTGGAATAAAAAAAGTCAAGCAGGGGGTCCAAGGAAAATTCAACCCGCATGCCAACTACGGGAAAGAAAGAAAAAGGCAGGGGGAAAAACCCTATCTTTTGTTGTAAAAAGAACTAGTGAAGCTGCTGTTAGAACTGTCCACAGCCACACAACAAGGCTGTACACCCACACGCATTGTTAAAGTGTCAGTCATCCCCTGTAATGGGAAAAGGAAATGCTGCGATTTAAAGGAGGTGGTGACACACAGTGTTTTTAGAGCTTAACTTGGGAAATCTTAGCGAGGGCACACTTTACCCGGTGTTAGCTGCCAGAAGTTACTGCAAAAATGCATAAGGTTGTCTACTTCGGTCTTAAAGAAGAGTTAGATTGGTAGGGGGTAAAATCCCATTGTCGTTATAAATTGCTAATTAAATAATTATCAATTAGTTGGCAGACAGAACTCATTCCAGTGTATTCCTTAGAGAGCCTTCAATAAAGAAAAACAATAATTTGGGTTTTCTTTCCCTATGCAATATTCTTGCCTAGAGGAGTGAAATAGAGATAATATGTGATATATTCCATGATAGATGTTTCACATAGGCTATTATGTATTATTGACCAAAGATAAACACCAACTATAGCAAGCAAACATCAATTTCCATTATTCTAATGCGGCATTAATTTCACCATATTAACTAATTGACTGGGTCATTTTTCAGTGAACAAGATAATATACTATTTATTTTCCAGTAAAGAAAAAAATGCCAACATTAAATTTTCTATATTGCATAGGTTCTAAGATATCATATTGTGGAAAACAGTATCAACCAATACAATTTTTGAAATCACAGACTGTGTCTTGGCGTATTTAATTGCAAAACCTTTATTTAAAACTTCCAGGTATATTCATTCACTGTTACATAGATAATTTAAAACAGCTGGTCATTGTGAAATATAAGTAGGTGAAAGAAACATTCAGAAGTAAAGAGACATATATTACACACATATATATACACACATGTACAGATAACACATAATGAAATTTATATGTTTAAATACTGTATGTAACTATATCCATCTACCTATCTGTTTATCTAATCTATCTATATCTTTTTTGTGTGAATTTAGGGCTTAAGGAAAAGTATTGGTAAGATCCTCATACTTTACCAACAAAAAATCATTGTTTGGTTTTCAGGGGCCAAGGATTTGTTTTGAAGCTTACATCAGGGACCTGAGCTGAAACAAAACCCAAAGAATATGGTATCTGAAAAGATGGTAATTAAATTCCTCCAGTTACATTTAAATATGAATGGGGTGGTAGCAATTCTGTTATACACATAAATCATTTCAACCTTTGTAGAGCTCTGTGCAGCTCTGAACCTCTCCAGTTGTTGTCTCTGTTAAATTATGAATTTGAGAAAGATTGTGAGTTTACTAAAATCTTTAGAAAATCCAGTAACATGTTACAAAAAGCAACTAATAAGTAAAGTAAATTTATTTTGGTAGCCATTCAGAAAAACATTTTTCTTTCTAGTAGGACATTTTCTACTACAAATCTGTATAAAGTTCCATTTGGTTATGAAAATAATCACATTTTAAAGTTTGACTTTAAAATGACTTATTTACTTATGATGACCATCTTGATTACACAAACCCAACCCTCCTTATTATATTCAGCTCATCACCTTATAACAGGTGAAAAGGTATCTCTTGTAACAGCCTGACGCCCCTTCTAGACAATGGTTTACTTTGGGGGACTTGGAATCAGTTGACATCTCAAAATCTTCTGTTTCATTATGGCAAGGTCCTCCTTAATTTGATTTACTTTAAGGAATACTTAATGGGTAGAGGTCCTTATTGTGTTGTTTTATTGAATTCTTTTTCATGGCTCGAGATGGATCCACTTCAGCCTTTCAGCAGGGAGCAGTTTTCCAGGGAGACCCAGCAGGACGCCAAATCAATAAGGTTAGCAGATGTAGGGACCTGCGGTCTGAGGTGATAGGTGGGCATTTCTAATGCCAATGAAGACAAGTTCTGATGTCACTTTTGTGCTGCCTATAATGTCATCCTTATTACCTGGCACATAACAGTTTTTATGTGTTAACAGGACTGTGAATGGTCTATTAATCTTAATTATCTTAAAGGAACTAGCTCAAAAAATATTTTTTTACTCTTCTTTAAGCTACTAGCCTCCATGATTTCAGAAATAGCAACTGCTCCCTTGATGCAGATAACAGTAGTGTTCAGCTCTTCCTTGGTTTTTAGTACCTCCAGCAATGGATTATAACTACATAAAATGTTAGCTCCAAAAATTGGAAGGCATTTTGTCTTAAAAAGAAAGTTTCTTTTATGATAGGAACCTCATCTGATGAAGGGGTATTCAAATAACAAAATCTCAAAATCTGAGAGAAGCAACCCTGTGTTCATCTACAGTCTAGATAAAGCAACATGAAATATAGACTAGTTAAAGAATGGATAGTCAAGTTTTGTTATTACTATATTCTAGTAAGCCTTCTCTTTAAGAAGCCATTAGAAAGCTAGCAATCCCTTCCAACTTCTATCAAAAATGTACTATTTATAGACATCCCCAGGGACTAAAGCAGCTGACTCTAGAGCAAATAGATTCATTTTGTCCACTGCATCACATAAATATGTCAATAAATAAATACATGTAACCCAGAAGTATTAATAAGTGGTAATCTGGAAAATTTGCACACCTGGCCTTGATGAAAAAGCTTGACATTGCACATTATTTCAAATAATCGACTCTGATTTTACTGTGCAAATTAAGGAATCATACCTGCCATTGTATCATTCACAGAGAGATCTGTTTGACCATCTCCTACTTCCACAAAAGTTTTTTTCTTTAAGTAAACAAACCAAACCCTGATGAAAATCTAATCTGTAAAGCTCCAAGAATTTCCTTGACAAACTCTATGGTGTTCATATATCTGTCCTGGATGTATCCAACCTTATGATTCATCACTGGCTGATTTTCCATATTCTTAAAATAAAGATTTACTATTGTTAAACTTGGAAACATCAGGTAATTAATATTCTGTTCAGACAAATTTTGCCAATGGAGGAAAAAGGTACATTAGTAAATAAAGCAGCAGACTGAATTACAGTATGTTTTCTATTGTCTTCCATACTTATTAAACCTGTCAGATAGTAAAACATACTAGGCTAATTTGAAAATATTTCAAGTCTGAAGGAAACTGGATTTTTTTTTAACCGTACTGGGAGAGTCTCTGTTAATTGAGTTGTAATCAGTTAGTATTGATCACTAGTCCTTCTATGATTGTGGATGCTAACGATGATGGCGGCAATGGTGATGATGTAATGTGCATGCAAAATGATGGAAATAAGTTCTGTTCATCTGAAGGGGAATTGTTTTTATGCCAAACGTATATAAATTTACATGGTGGCTTTGTAACAGACAAGAAAAAGGCAGGAACAAACATGCTGGGCTTTTAACTAATCTAAAAGGAGGAATTTCCTTAATCTTAAATTACCTCTTCCATTTCCCTGTTTGATATGCTAGCTAAGCCTGTCCTGAAACTGAAATTGTTTGCTGAGGATAAAAACAATTCTTTTCTCAAAAAAAAAAAGTTTATTATACCTATCTTCTAGGAGGAAAGCAGTTCTTTTGGCAGTTGCACATTTTTAAAATCCTGTCTAATTTGAATAAATTAACATATTTTGTCATCAAAAATTAATTCTAAAAGAGGAACAATAACTAGGAAAGCAATTTAATTGTGTTTTTTTATAAGAAGAGAGAGAAGAAACTTTGTCGTGCACAGGGCAGTGCAGTTAATTTGATGTGCTTTGATGTGAATTTGGGCGTTGCTTTAATTTCAAAACATATTTTTCCACTTAATAAGGGAGACAAAAGAAACTTTCAACCAGCATCTCCACTTTGTTATCTCAGAATGTTTTGGCTTCTCAAAAGTGAGAACATGATTGTTTTTATTTCCAGGAGGAGATAATAACACTGAAGCAATAAAAAAGAGTCAAGGCGGCTTGCTCAGCACAGGAAGTTCACAGCCAGAGACTTAATTTCTCACACAATGTGCTGTGCAATGGGCCCATTAACATAGATGAATAGGCTCTTTAAAGGTTTTTTTTTCTTCTTCTTCTTCTTCCAGATATGCAGCTGCCGCTGAATGGTGATATGTTAATAAGGTACTCACTTGCCTATTCTTCAGGTAGTCGGGCATTCTCTACCTAGGTAATCTCCATATAGGAAAAGCTATTAGGGGGTTGTGTCTGCTACCACACCTTCAATTATATTAACACCTGCACTGATAATCCACGTAAAGTAAGCTAGTAGGGGGCCTGTGGCCTTAGTCCACCCCTTGTCTCCCTACAAAGTTACATCTGAGAGGGGAGAAAAAGGAAGAAGTAGAAGAAAAAAAAGGAAAGTCACTTTTATTACACATCAGTGGGAACCTTCTGAAAAAGCTTTCATGCCTAGGAAATTGTTATTTCTTCAAACAGCTGACAGCCTGCAAAGGAAACTCTTAATGGAAACCCAGCTCCTGCATTGTTATGCATGGCCCTCATGTAGATTCAGGGGGGTGGATTAAGTTAGCTTCCAAAGGGTCTATTGTGTGTAGCATTAATTTGCAGGGCTCTTGATATTTGAGTTTGAAGGTTTATAACCTCAGTGTTTACTTAGATGAACTACATCCTAGGTTTGTTTATTTCCGTCAGCAGTCTCTTATTTCCTAGTAAATGTTACATTTATATTTGTTAACAGCAAGAATGTTGTTATAAATCTGAAAGAAATAATTACACATGCTTACATTCATTCATTTTAAAGCCTTGTTCCAGGTCCTCTGGGGTCAGTCTTCACTGTTAAGTCTATAGAAGATTATACAGATAAATTCACCTCTCGAGAATATTTATGCCACCAGTTAAACAGCAGCATGAAGACAAAAGAGTTTGGAATGAATGCTTAATTATAACCTACCCCAAAGTGGTAACTTTCTGTGATATTAGCATAACTACCCCTAGTATCTTTCATATAGCAATATCATAAACACATGGCCCCCAGATTTGTGCTTTTATTTCTAGATGCACAAATCAACTATAGAATTGATCCATCACTTTATTGTTACTGTTTGAATTTTACATGCAATTCGGTTGCAATTTTGAATTTTTTTTAATGCTTCCAAATTGCTATTTGCAAACAACCCACTTTGGTGTTTTAGATATAGGAAAGGTCTCATCTTCCAAGATTAAATTAGAAACTTACATTCAGAAACTTGTCAGCACCACACCTAACCCTACTCCCTTCTTTTTCTCCCTGGATTGTATAGGCGGTTGCTAACATGAATTTAAAATTCAATATGAATGGCTGGGGGGATAAAAAAGTATGCCCATTGGAATTTACTCTGGTCTTAATCTGGATTTGGGGACTTAATACATTATGCTTGAACACTGAATTTTCTATTATTTTAAAACTTCTTTTAATAGAAAGTAACACCAACAATATGTTGAATATTTTATTGCACACTTTTGCTTTTGGATAATATTTTTGCTGTCTTATAGATAATTCAAAATGTCACTATTCATGAAATTATTCATGTTAACATTTATATTTAATAGTTCTTGTGATATAATGGTAAGGTCAATTACTTTCTAAAATATTAGAGACCACGGCACTAGTTCTGGCTCCAAGTACCTTGCTGGTAGTCTCTGAAACTTTTTGGGGTCTTAACTTTTTCATGTAAAAATTAGAGTGATTGTCTGATTTCTAGGATCTCTAAGCCATAAAGTTCTATGATTCTCACCAAAATATACTACTTCTTTCTTATAGAAGGAATTCCCAATGAAGCAGCTATGCTTGAATCTTCCCAATTCCCAACTATTAAATTTTCTAATCCTTGTGTAATTCCCAGGGTTGTATATTTATTACCATTGTTTATAGCTATCAACTGTTTTTTCAACTATGATACATTCTTTTTATTTTAAGGGAAAACTTGATTAGGAAACTATTGTTAGGAAAACTCTGACAGACCCAGTTGAAAACATGCTGGCTCATAGCAGTGAAACCTTGAAGCAAACTTCTGGGATCTGATTACACTTAGCCTGGCAAATAATCATGAAAGATGGAGCTCGTTACCATTGGAGTGTTTGCTGTTTTTGTTTTCATCCTGTAGTTCTCCAGGCTGTTCCTGCATATCCCGAAAAGCAATCCACCCAAAAATAGAATTTTATTATTTGATTCAGCAAATTATTTCTTGAGCACCTATCATATGCCAGGCATTTTGCTACATATTGAAGATACAGTTATATACAAGAAAGAAGGAGTCCTTTCCCTTGTGTAAATTATTTTGGAGACAGTCTATCATACTGTAGACATGTAACAAGTGCTTACTGAATAAATGAAGGCATATAGGTACGTATGAATAACCTAATAAAGCATATTCTTAATGAGCCAGTTTTGCCTAAGGCAGATAAAATATATAAGTTCAGTTCAGTTCATTTTAACAGTAATTTATTGAACACCTTCTATGTGGGCATTGGGCTTAGCTTCAAAAAGTTTTATTGGGGAAATAGAATACCAGTAAAAGTTGGTAGTAGCAAGGTGAGAACTGTTATACAGATTATATTCTTAAATACTTGCCTACAGATATAAATTCCAAGTACTGCAAAATATTCTGAAGAGCTGGCTCATGTATGCTTCATTTAGTACAGATTTGATCTTGAGCTCAAAGATGTTATAGGACTCATACATAAAATTATTATAGTGCGGGGGGAACAGCAATAGGAGACAGCTAGGACTTCAAATGCCACTTGTAAGCTGGATAAAGTACTCAATGGCTCAGTGCATAGTGCCAAAAGGAGGAAAGAAAGAGAAATCGACTTTTAATGACTGCTAGTGATAATAGAAATGAAAGTGAGGATGACACTGTCAACTGTCTTTTATACTGGACTTACTCAATACCTAATTTTGTCCTGAATTTTCTATATGTAATACCTGATTAAAGTTTCCTGTTAACCCCGAGAAGTGAGCATTATTATGCCCATTTTACAGATAAAGAAACTGAGGTTTAGAAAAGTGAGGTACTATTTGCCCGAGCCACAAAGGTGACAAATGGTAGAACTGAAATTCAAAGTCAGGTTTTCCTTATTCCCCAATCTTTCCTCTTAATTATTGCATTACTATTATCCTATCCTTGTGGTTAAAGCTCCCTAGCTATTTTGGATTTGTTAGTTGCTAACTTTGTTCTTCTACAATTTCTTAGGAGACTGCTGGGTACAAACATTAATTGCAGCTTAGTATAAGAACAGCTTTCAGGACTACATTCCATCAAAGAGAATTTAGTTAAGCTCTTGTCCAAAGCCTAGAAATATAACTTTTTTCATGGCAATCATTGGAACAATTTTATACTTCTAATGGAATATCAAAGTTAAGTGTCTGCTTCTTAAAAGTAAATATATACGTATATATATCATTTCAAGAATAAGCTGAAGAGGCGGTAATGATTAAACAGGGAGTTTTGGAACTAGCACACCGACCTGTTTAGAGATGACACCTCCATGTCATCATCATAGCAACACGTATGAGGGCTTCTAATCTGAAGGAGGAACACAAAGGAGCACGTAATTTTTTTATTCTCTCAAAAGGCAAATATAATACAAGGAGGGAAGGATGGAGAAAAGCAGCTGCAAGGAGGCTGGGATTAAATGTCTGATCCACTACTTTGACAACTGTAAAAACATATTTGATCACTGATGTCATTACTGGAAAGGCTGATATAACGCGATGGGTTTG
Source organism: Smutsia gigantea (assembly GCA_032199065.1). NCBI lineage: Eukaryota > Metazoa > Chordata > Mammalia > Pholidota > Manidae > Smutsia > Smutsia gigantea. Next base: position 39,949 of record JAVSCE010009941.1, read on the forward strand.
CACACATGATCTCTTCATGCTTCTAGAGTTGCCATTTCTTGTTTATCTTACTAGTAGGAACTTTCTGTCATAGTTTGTTTACCTTTACAACCATATATTAGTAAATTGATGTATATACAAAGAAAACTTAAACCCAGTTCTGCTTAAAAATTTTGTTGAAGACAGTAACTTGAGTTTAGAGATTTTTTTTTTTAATCACAAATAAAACTAAAGTTAGTAAATATTATCAAAAAGGAAGACCTAAGGAGTAATTTGCACTTAATTATTTCAGGGACAAGTACATACAAATAATGAAGTAAGCATATAGTTGTGAAATTTAACAAGTGAACATACATTCCCTATGTATAACAGAATTTCAAAACATACTTTTGATTTTTTTTTTGCCTCAATATGATTTAGTTGAAAGCGAAGGTAATTTGGTACCTGATAGTTCTAAGAACAAATACTTGTTATCACAATTATTGTGTAGCCTTAAGGCGGTACCTTAATCATCGGGCCTCAGTCTTCCCCTGCATCAGAGGGGGATGAGAATGCCCGCCTTTCAGGGTTATAGTAAAAGCTCAAGGGAATACATATGAAGCATTGAACCCAGTGCCCCTACTACGTGCTGACTAACTGGCAGTCACATTTTAGTAATGACTAGGTGCCTGGGAAATGAAAGTATCAAGAGAAGAATGAAAATGAAGCATATTAATAATACAAAAGGCAATGTAGCATATGAAAAGATGATTAAAATGATTAAAAATAGCCATTGTTTAAGAGAATAAAGATGTCAAAAGCCAAGATATTAAAAGAAAGGACACTCAAAGGAAAAGTTTGTCCGGATAGTGCTATTCTGCCTTTTGGAACTATTTTTATAAATAAGCACAATGCCCCAGAAGAGGAGAAACAACAACAACAAAAAAACAAAGACACACAATAACAATATAAAACTATCAGGAAATTAAACAAAAACAAGAAAGATTAAATACGAAACTTTTGTCAAGAAGTTGAACAGTGCAGAGAGAATAATATGATCAAACAAAAACCATGGGAAGTCTTGAAAAGAAAAACAAAGACCCATGGGAAAGACAGAAAAAAGCAAACACAGAAAATAAAGAATTGAAGTGTACATATGTCTACACCAGTAGAACACACACAACTCCACTTTAATTTTGACAGCAAAAAGATATCTGACGTGAGCAGCTTTACTATTTTCTTAGAAAAGAGCATACATGATGTCAGAAAGCAATGTTTTCTTAAAATTTTGAGTTAAAACAGAATGCATGTTTAAGCATGATATATGTGTCTGTTTTAAGATGAATATGGAATTCTACACTTTGGGGTTGGAGAAATCAGTTGATTTCATTATAAATTTACCCACCTGGATGCTAGAAATGAGAAACTTGATTGTTTACTCATCCACCCAATCAGAGAAGATACATTTTTCCAACTACATTTACTATCAATAGATACAATAAAGATTTTATCTAGTTAACAAATCCATGTCATTTTGATGAATGTTAAAAACAACAGCAATAAAAATATTTATACCATATATCAAGCCACGTACAGACTCTTTGGGAATCAATTCCTTCCCTTCTATAATAAAGTAGCACATGTGCATCTACTACAAATCTAAGGGCAAACAGGCTTGTTCCTCCTGTTCACTTGTCCCTGCAAGGAAGCATCTGCTCACTATTTTTCTGCTGTTGCTGTTTTCTTTTCTGAATTCTCCAATTCAAAACATCATTCTACCACCATTTTTCGTTGTTAAATGTCCCTGTCCTTGTAGCTCCCTATCTATGCATCGGAGAAACATCTCATTAACAAACTGGTTCCGTGCGTCCTTAACACCGAGGCCCCTCGCCTGCAGCTGTAGGCAGCTCTCTGCTAAGCCTGCAGTGCAGAGTGACACAGGCAGGCGACAGAGTCACTGAACACTAACTTCTATTACATCCAGGCAGACTGTGAGAACCATTATGGATTCGCGGCAAAACACAAGAAAAGTAAAGGTAAGTCCTCTGTTTCCATATCTAATTTTTGCAAGCATCAGATATTTCCATCTGGAAGAGACAGTTGGGCAAAGGGGGGGAGGGTAAGTTCAGTGTCAAAATTGGTAAGCCAGGAAATAAATTCATCAATCAGCTAGGAAATAAAGAAAGAGAAGCCCTCCTCTTATGTGTATAAATATATATATATATATATATATATATATATATATATATATATATATATGTAATTATATGTATGTAATATGTAAAATATATATATACATATTAATGAAAGTCTCATGCAAAATGAATACAACATTTTTAGGATCTATATAAAAACGGGGTGTGCTAGTGGAGGTTTTGTTACATAAGAAGTAAAGTGCAGGCTAATATCTGGTAATGAAAGGAGGAGTTTTGTGTTACTGGAATCTCCAGGTTGGAAAGGACTTTAGAGATCATCTAGTCTATCATGAATGATCACATCTAATACTTTTCTTTTTTTAAAGGCGTAGCTGCAAAGTTTTGGACAAGACCTCTGCAGGCAGCTGGAAGCGCAGTGTACCCAGGTGGTGGGTCTCGTCTGTGGCAATATATTTTTCTGTCTGACCAATTGAATATGGCTGTAAAGGGAATAAAACCCCATGTAATCTCCAGCAGTGACAATTTAATCAGTTGTATAAGGGGAAGAAGCAGAGTCCCCTCATTTTCATATTTGCATATTGGATTTTTGCACTGGGGAATAGAGGTTATGTTTTTCTATTACTTCCCATTCAATTTTAATATTTAACTCTTATGAGAAAATTTTTACAGTGGTAGGAAATATTGAGCAAATCGGTCGAAGAGAAAGATTCAATTTCTGAGCTAAAGCACTTGATGCAGCATGCTTTGTGTAACATTTTTCCTTACAAAGAGTCTACATGCCAAACATGGCTTGTCTGCTCCCAGCTTCTGCACGTGATGCATCTGCTATTAACATTCAGAGATCCACCCTTAAAATGAAGGCAAGTGTTGGGAGAACAATGCAAAGTGATGAGGACCATACCATAGTATGCCTCCTTTTGTGTTAATATTTCTTAAAATGGTAAATCTTAACTGCATCTCTTTCTGAGAAAGTAGGGCTTCTAAAATACCTTATATACAGAAGGGTCAGTTTTTACCCAAGGTTACAGAAGAGCAATAAATAGAGGTAAATTAACAAAATTCCATTGTTTTTACAATGGACAGAACGATATTATGGCCTATAATGTAGTAACAGATTATGGGATAGATTTTAAGATAAATAAGATGCAAGTAATTTGAAGTCATCATCAATTACCCTGGTGTGACTCTCATGAGTATATTAAAAATCTGTTCAAAATTGTGTGGGACTTGAATTACTGGAACATGGTTAGATGTTTTGTTTATGCATTAGCACATGTTAGCCTCTACTTGTGAAAACTCCAAAAGTATATTGGTTAATTTTTAAAAGGGGAGGGAAGTTGATAGTATTTTACTTGCTTAATGATTTAGAATTTCTTAGTAGAAAGTGAACTCTGAAGCCGACATTTCACTGGTGGGGAGGAAGGAATAACGATTTTGAGTCAATATACATTTTAAAAAGAGAGAAGATTAAATAAGTGTTTTGAAACATGTGCATTAAAATTAATCTATGTATATATTCACACTCACCCATACATACACATGTGTATGTCTGTGTGTTTATATATATATATATATAAACGTGGGCTAATCGTTACTAATCAAATTCTATGAGAAAAACTAAATTTAGAATTCTGAAAAGATAAACCATAGGATTCTATCTAAAAGTAGAGTAGGTTGTCTTTTTAATATATGTCCATTAGAAGTGTACCAGTAGCAGTATATAAGCAAGTATATAATTAATAGATGACAGATATAAGCTGCTTTGGGGGTGAACATGGATTCACATTAAATTCAAGCACATAATATGTCAAGTTTTTGAATATGTTCTTGCTTATTTAAATCTGCATTCTGATGATCACCCTTTCAAAGAGCTTGCAAATATATGAATATCTGACCCAATGATTACATATTCAAATTAACCCAGTTTGTTTGAATATGGTGTAATGATTGAATGATCCCCCAAACACTACAGCAACTCCTCAGGGAAATCTGCTGGTGCCTCAGCACATTTTCTCAAGGCCTGAAGAGTCCTGGATCTGCCAAGGAGTGCCTTGAAGCATGGAAACTCTGCTCTACCTAAACACAAGTCCTAGGCTTTAATCACAATGGCTAGGTTCACACTACAGCAATTAACCATATGATTGCTTTCTCAGGAGCCCAACCTTTCACAGGAGCCCAACCTCATCAGTATCTTTCCTTCCGGCAAACTGACAAGGCTGGATATAGTCAGTGACAAGTGGATTTGATTGCCTAAGAGGTGCAAGTCTCTGAATACACAGTCCCAAATGCAGAGTAGGAATTTCCATTCTTAATCTATTTTTTAGAAGTTGCCATTTCACAATTAACATCTTAAATTTAAATGTTAAGGTATAATAATTGTTCCATTAAATAGCTAAGAGTTGACCAATATCATCAGGAAGAAGGTTGAGACCAAATGATCATAATCTGTTTTATAGTTTTGGAGGTTTTTTGGGGAGGTGGGGATGAGGGGTTGGTTGATTGGTTCTATTCTTTTTGGCAGGGGACAGGAGTGGGCCATGATAGCTCTCAAAACCTAAAGTAGTCAGGTTTATTTTGAAAGTCTGAAGGAGGTAAAAGTGCCCAAGGGCTGTAATTTGTAACTGAAGAGGCAACTTCAAATAATGTTAAAAAGGTATGTATGCGTGTACATACAGATACATATGTGGGTATATTTTTGTATACTTTTTTAAGCTTATTTAAACTCATGACTTCACTAGTCATTGCTGCACTTGGTGATACATCAAATGTGAACTTGAAGTTTGCCAGCTCCTCTTCTTGGTATCCTCATGGGAAATTTCTTCCCGCATGACAACAGGCTTTTCAGTTACTATCCATTAAAATATGAATTCTCTAAAAGTGAGCTATTAAAGGATTTTCAGTGTTTTCCTAGTTTAAAAGCTGTGTGGATACAAGATCTGAGCAGCGGCAGTTTTCCAATGTGTTTTGTCATTTCTCAGCACTTTTGCAGATTATCCTCAGTACTCCTTAAATGCCTTGAAAATGTGCTGGACAACAAAGGACAAACCTCCCTCCAAACACTAAGGAATTCACATTTTCAGGAGTATGCATTGGCCAAAAATCTGGGGGGTTATGTGGTCTGATGTGGCTCAGTGGGGCTGTGTGCTGGAATGCCAATGTCCTCATTGCTATGAAAAACTTGTTGAAATGTTGAGACTGACTTCCAAAAACATTTCCATAATTTGGAATCCAACAGTTAATGTTATCCCTTCAATAGAATTTTAGTCTTGATGATGCTTGGAACCACTTGAGTAAAAGTGCTCACACAATGGAGATTTACTTTTTAAGGTGTTAGGATAATTTTGTCCAGAGAAGATTTTACCAAAGTTGGTAAAAACTTTTTTTTCTGAATCTTACTTTTAAGCAATCAAAATCCAATGCTTTCTTATGCTCAAATATTTAGATGAATGATAATACAATTTACCCATTGACTTGGCAAAGCGTGCTCCAACCAAAGTCCGCAAACAGCGTGGCTCCTCACATTCCCGATGTTTTGAGAATCTAGATGATCTTCCGAGTGTCTAGGGGACAGAAAGTAAAGTGCCTAGGGATCTGAGGGAAAAAATTGCTGAGGCCACCAAGTTCTCTCACTATCTCTGAGAGGACAGACTTGATAGTGATCAAAACATGTATTTGTCCTTGTAGTCCATAGAGTTCTGCATCTATTTCTTTTCTGCCTTCTTTTTTTTTTGTCTGTTCTTAAAGAAAAATAGGCATGTAAATAAATCTAAAAAAAGTAGTTATGAAAAACCTTTAGGAGTATGGAGATAGTTACAGCCTGTTTAGGGGCGATTAAAAGATGGATGTGTCTGTACCCTGCTCTAATTTGTGCTGGTTGCAGGAAAAGGGGCTTCATCTCCCCGCAGCCCAGGGCTTGCCGTTCACTCTCCTTCAGTCTGTTCTTGGCTGTGGATTCCCCTGTGCTCTTTGTGCACTTTAAGTTTAATTTTGCATTTAAAAACTCAATTGGCTCATCTGTTAAGCATTAAGCAGGTCCCTTTTGAGCCACAGGGGGAGCCCTGGGAAAACCCACAGCTGCTGCTACATGGAAAATGGGTTTAAAAAAACAAAACCATTTTGAAACTTTAAAGCATTTAGCAGCCGTGGATTTCCCAATCCTTACCCCCCAAATGGTTCATCTGTTTAACTTTTATCTGGTATTGGAAAACACAAACCAGCTCATTAAATAGCCCTCAAATGACTTTTTGTTTAATACAAAATGAAAGTAAAAGCTAAGCAAGCCATGTGGGAGGATCTTTCAGAGAGCTATGGCCTAGAATACCTACAAGCATACTCTCCCTCTAGTAACCAAAATAATTCTGAAAGCCGGTCATGTCTGCTGGAACCACAACCATTCATCCCATCTTTTAGACAGTAACCCCCCATATCCCCCCAATAAAAAAAACAGAGGGAGTGAACAAATCCAAAACAATTCCAAATCCCAATTTATCAAATGACAATAAAATTGATGGAAAAGTTAATAGACTAGGGATATTAATGAAATGCTCAATCAAGATTTGAAGTTTCATAATGATTTGTCATTGACTAAAAATTCTTGTTTGATTACATTTGGATGGGCTCTGGGTGAACTTGAATTATTATTGTTTTTTCCATGTTCCCCAGCTAATCCCCTGACCTTGAGTCTCCCTGTGGCAGGGCCCCAAGTCCTATGGTTACATGCCAATTCCTTTGACTGATGGTAAAACACGCCTATTAAAATGAAGGTGGTAACTGCAAGCCTGCTGTTTACTATTAATACCTAATGGAGGCAAAAGTTCTATATTGCAACACAAAATAATATACCACCGAGCACACAGAAAAGGTGAAAAAGAGATGTTTGAATCATGGGATAGTGGCCAGGAAATTCTCTGGCCTGGGTGGAGCCTATAGGGAGAAGCCCAGTGTAACCAAAGTGTAGAGGGTGTAAGACTGGAGCATGGAAGTGAAGGCCTACCGTGTATTGTGTCCCTACTAGGTGCTGGCCTGATTGAAGGGAGGAAAGGGAAATCCATGTGGTGGAAGAGAAGTCACAAGGAAGTTGGAAAGATGCAAAAGAAATTCCTCACTGAACTTCTTTGCATAGTTTTTGCCCTAATGGAAATCAATGAATTCTCATATAGAATTCATATTTATTTAACCCATAGGAACTATGATAATCTAAATCAGATAAATAAATGAAGTCCAGAATATGAGTCATCCAAAACCACTCAGTCTACTGGTCAATGTCAAATTCAGGAATATTTTATATAATTCCTGATTCCCAGTCCAATTTTTTATCTTGGGATATATTCTTCAAGATGTCAGTGTTGCTTGGGGTGAGGATGGAGTGGTTAGTTTGTGAGAAACACATACATGGAGAATTTTCTACTATGCACTTTTAAATAAAAATTTTATTTTCAAAGTCCTCAATTTTAAACTTATTTCATATTATTGTCCTCTCTCTCTCTCCCTCCCTCTCTCTATTTCTATCTCTCTGGTATATCCATGAATATTTTCATTTATATTGATATTATTAATATGGCACTATAGTAGAGAATTGAATATATTCTATAGTTCTATTTATGATGCTGTGCAGTAGGATTTTAAGTAATTTAAAAAGGGTGGATATTAAGAAAATGGTAAAATAAATTTGTAGCACAAAAGTAGTTACATAATAAATACCCAGGCCAGATATATACACTGACAGATTCTGAAATATGAAGAAAGAATTTAAGTAGCATCTTAAATTTAAAAACACCAGAAAATATGCCCATTTTCCCTATTGTCAAACTCAAATATTAAAATTTCAACTGAGATGGATTCTAATAATGTATCTGTATATGTATCTACAGGGGGACTGTTCCTTTTCCACATTATCTTCAAAAAATTTTACCAGGGGTAGCAAATTTTTATTGAGCACTTATCATATGCCAGGCACAATGCTAATTAATTAACATAACTTTATGCCTCCAGGGTTAATGCCAGTGACCTATTTTCATACGATTTAATCACAAACATCCAACTCCTACTTAGTCCATGTTCCTGAAGCTTCAGCGGCTGTGCCAGGTTTGGAGGAGGGATATTCAAGGTCCATACACTGATGGAAGAATTGAACTACTATGTCAATTAGGGGTTAAAAACTATAGTTTACAATGTGCTGGCACCATGAGATATGGAGCAAAACAGTACTACTCTCTGTAAATAAATAAAATCCATTTTCATCTCGTTGCAGCCAAAAAAAGCATGAGTTACAGCTTATCCAAATGGGAAAGCTGGACTGTTTCTCTTTCTCTTCGTGTCTCATTTTAGCTTTTCTCAGGATTATGCTCACTTTCTCTGTTCAGTTAAGAAAGCTTCCTCCATACCGTGGAGGGTGGAGGTGAGGTTGTGGCATTTTAGCAGTTCCAGAGGGAAGGGTGCTTTTCTTCCTGGCTTTAGTATAAATCATCCTAGTGAAGGTTCTGACTGCCCTGGCTGGGGTAACATGCCTTACTCCCAGACCAGGCACAGTGGCCAGGGGCTATGGCACTATAGGGGTCAGGCCAGGGTCACCTGCATACTGCTATATAATGTGATTGACCCTCACACGAATTATCCGGTTGGAGTAAAGAGGCCATGGAAGCACAGAGTGGTTAAGTGATTTGCTCAAGGTGACACATCTACCATCTGGTAGGGCTAGAATTCAAGCCCAAGGAATTTTGTTCCAGAATCGGTTCCAGGGTACTTGATATTAGTATTGCTACATAAGATTTCTTTTGGATAGCATGTTCCTGGTCTCTTTTTCCGTTTTTTTATTTTCTGTGATAGGGTAGATTGTCATTGTTACCACACAACATGTTTGGAACTGCACCAACTACCTTGAGCTTTTAAGGGGAAGTATGGGAATCACTAGGATGACATTGTCATACCTTTAAGTTAACTGTCCTTGAAACTGCTACTTTTTTCTTATTACAGGAAATAAGAAATCCCTTGCTGTTAAGGTTTGATACCCTGTTAATTGTAACTATAAACCTTCTAATTGGCACAGAACTATAAATCGTTATTTTTCTTTTAATGGTTCATCTTGGATGAGTCTAAGACTTGTGGAGCAACTCAACAGACAGGGACAGCATTCAGGATGATAAGTGGCCCTGGAAGAGAATGTGTTTTGGGGGGTGGAGAAGATGTGCAATGGAGTTTGTGAGTTCTGTTTTGGACTTAGGAATGCTAGTTCTACATGTAGGTAGAAATATCAGATAGGAGCAGATCTCTGAGTTTATCATTCAGACACAGTATCTGGGTTGACAGCAAATATTTAGACGTAATTTGCATAGAGCCACTCCATGTTGATGGGAGAATGGGTGAGTTTATCTGAAGACAAAGTCAAGCCACCAAGATTATTTTCTAAATACCTCTACCCTACCGGCAAGTGTTATCAACAACTTTGAAGATATCTAAATATCTAGTTAATTATTAAATATTCAATAAGATTTCTTTCTAATCTTGTTCCATCTTCACCAGATTCCACCAGCTCCAATGTCTCTTTCCTAAAACCTTTCAGTGGTTTTCCATCTCACTTAGAGTAGAAAAACTTGATGTAAAGTATAATACTGTTTTGTTCACATAAAAGTGTATTTGACTTTCTTCTTCCTCCATTCCTATTTGCCAATGTAATACTTTATTATTTAAATACCTCTCTTTCGTTTGTAACAGTCTATTTTCTTGAGTCCCTCTATTATTTTCCTCCTCTTCTGACAGATTATACATCTCAAAATCCCAAAGGTTGGTCTAGTAGAAGAACCTAGGATTTCCCAGATGGGAAGATGACAACGGGTGATGAGAGAGGGGGCTCTGTAGGGAGAATCTGAAATCAGAAACTTTTCATTCTCTGTGTGTAGGATTCTGACGCCCAGGATAATGCCAATCTCAAGAAGGAAAGTGAATCCTTCTCTGAAAGCCAGAAAAAATGGGTTTATTCGGTAATAGCAGAGAATTGCAATTTTGGGCAAGCAAGCTATGGCAGAACCATAGGCAAAGCCAAAAAACAAAGGAGAGGAACATTGTGTCGTGGAGAAGAGAGAGGAAATGGGCAGGGTTTGTTTTGAACAGAAGTCCGTTGGAGAAACACAAATTTTCTCATGACCGTTTCTCACTGGCTGAGTGGCAGGGGTGGCCAGTTTCCTGTAGGAGATGCCAGGTGCGCATTTTCCCCTTCAGCCTGCATTTGACAATTCTTGCCCATTGATGATTCTTCTGTTAGGGTCTGGAATTGACAGTTCTTCCTGTCATTGACGTGAAGTGTTAGCCTCCTAACTCCAGTCTTAGCTTCCCAACTCCACCTTAGTAAGGTTTCCTTTTATTAGTTTTCACCCTGCTAAGAGGAATATTGAAAAATAGTCTTCCGGTGGCCCTTAGTAAGGGCTATTCTGTAAATATGAGGCTGACAGAAGCAGACTGGGTGAGTTAAGGATGGAGAGGAAGAACAGGCCACCCACTGGAGAAGTCTGGCTACATAGGTGAGAAGACATAGGCAGAGGCAGGGGCTGTGGGTCTGCGGAGGTGGGACAAGAATGGGTGTTGTTTTGAAATGGTCAAGAAACGTGTCTGTTTAAAACCTGGAGACAATATAATTTGACTAGATAGAAGAAAAAAGGAGAAAATGCTCAGTGTATGTTCTCAAATAAAGCACCAGGGAATAGAACCCAACACCCAGGTGGAAGGAAACAGTTTGAAGACACATTCTGGATCAAAACAGGAGAGAAGGAGAGCATGAGAATCTGGTGGTGTGCTTATTGTTGCCCAGGTTTTAGAAATGTTTTAAGAATGTTAAGTTAGTTTTGATTACTTTTTGTTACTGCTTTTTTTTCCTTATACCTGTTCTTACATATTTGAGACTCCTTTAAAAATCCTGATCTATGATTAAAAAGAAAGAGCGGTCATTCCAATGTGTTGTATGGCATGGAAAATAATAGTTCAATAACTGTTTGCTGTAATAATAAAGACCAGAAGCAAAACCAAAGGCCAGGATCCTAGCGTCTTTCATGTTGACCTCTGTTCTATTATGAACTTGAAAATCTGTTTTACATCAGACTCTGCAGGAAACAGAGTCAGAGAACATGGGAAAGGAATATATCCTACCAAGGTTGCCAAGGTCCAGGGGGATTGGTGATGTTACTGAAGAAAAACAAACAGCAGTTGATCAGGGTTTTCAGTATGAGGAAAAATGCTTTGATGTCAGTTGATTTATAAGAAGAGAGACAGAGATGCAGATTTTAGCAACAAAATATGCAAACAAAACCCAGATTGACCAAAGTCATGTCCAAGAAGGAAAGTTGCAAGGAAATAAGTATGGATAGAGACACAAAGCATAAAAAGTATTCATAAGTCTTTTATAAGAATTCATAGTAATCATTAAAAGAAATTTCTTAAGTCATCTGAAATTTTTAATTAACATCATTTTTAAAAAAGTGTGGTCAATTTAGAAGAGTAAGCTTTAATATATATTATTAAGTACCCACTTTTGGGTGGATAGTCTATATTTTATTAAATTTTCAAAAAAATATTCTTTTGCTTTGTGAGACATCTTAATATATTATGGCTTTTCTGATTTATATTTATCCCCCCTTTCACTCCCATCCCTGCTTTCCCAACTCTTATTAGTGTGATGTTACGTACCCTTTCCTGACAAGGCTAAAAGCATTGTTCACTGATCACTAGGTTCAGTGAGTGTGGTGTGGTAACAGTTACAGTCGTGACTCACCAACCATATATGTACAAATACAATGCTAGCAGAACCTATCTGCGCAAGCCAACATTTAATACACGCTAGTGAAAATGATTCACTCGTGTGATGCTTCACTCAACATAAGGGCCCTATCTGGGAGGTCATAAGACATGCCCAGAGGAATTTATGCCTATAAGGCATAGCTGGCCAGTCCCCATAACTCTGATCTTCTTCCTTTAACTTGAGGGGATGGAGCCAGCAAAAAGGGGCACCTGTTACCCACCCAGTAAACACCACCACATCATTCAAGATTTGTTTTCAAGCTTTATGCATTCTGTGGGGTCTTTCTGGATATCCTTCCCCCTACCAGAACTTATTTCTCCCTCCTTTGCACTTCCAATCTGGGGAGAGGAAAAAAGAGAATGAATCCAAGATACTTCATTGATTATTAATTAAATTATTTATTACATTTATGTATAATTATAAAACAGATTTATATTTTGATTATTTAGCAGGATAAGACTCCTTTCTCTGCATTGCATTGTTATAATAATCAATGTTGTATTTGGAAGGAATTATAACTGTAGTAACGAAGAACTGAATAGAGTCCGACAAGATATTTTAAACTTGTGAATAAGATAAAAAATCGACATAAAATAGACCTAGACATCTTTTAAAAACTCAAAAATAAGCTTCACCTCAATGTCAAAGGAGTATCTTCTGTTGGTTGTGTTTTCCTGAAATCCTTTGAAATTTTATACTAAGGGTAAAACAGGGAGAAGAAAAGCAACAATATCTTGAGAAATTATTTTATTTCTTTAAATGGATTCAAATCTTAGAAAATAAATGTGATGCTGAACTGATTTTGAAAATTAATCGTATTTCATGTTGAAAAGTTTAAATTACCAGTTTAAGCCTGTTAAAAATATTTTTATTGCATTCTTAGTAATTTCCCATGGAACATTTTTAAAAGCTCAGCAAACATTTACAACTTTATAAACCTTTTAAATTAATTTATAACTTAGCTTTAAGCTTCTTTTTGGGAGACTCAAAACAGTGGGTGACCTTATATCCATAATGTGTATGCTTAAATGTTTTATTACAACAGAGTGAATTAGGATGGAATTACTTAACATTAGATATGAACACTTCATTTAACTGCAGTCTGGTCCTTTACTTAAACCAATTTAATTCCATTTTATAAAATCACAAGCTTACTTTTATTATGTTCCATTTTGTTTTATTTTCAACTGTAGAATGGCTTCAAGTAGGGAATAGGAGAAAATACTGACCAAATTCAGTAATTCTCTCAGCATTTTATCCCACCAAATGTATAAGATTAATGTTTCCTTGCAATCTTGATTAATGAGATATAATGCCTCCACTCCTTGGGTGCCCAATCTCACATCCTCATAGTGTACCTTTTGTTCTTTGATCTCAGCTGTTTCTATGATAACCAGCTGTGCGCAGGTGTAATTCAAAAGCACATTACTGTAGCCCATACCTGTCTCATTTTCTGTCCCAGAGCATCTCTGCACTTATTTTTAGTTCTATTTGTTTTCTAATAAATGCTTTAAGGACTATGTATTTTCCTTTGTGTAGCATTTCAATCACATTCACATGATGAGCCAGGTAGTATTCTCACTACTCATTTCTAGTTAGAATTTAATTGTAGCTTTGCTCACCCAGGTTAACCCAAGGGTTACTTAGAGAAGCCTTCTTAATATCTAAATAAATATTGGCCTTTATTTTCACAGTTTATTGTCTTAAATAGAGCCTGAGTGACTTCTGATTTGGGATCCTCATTGAGATTTTCCTTGTGTAAAGGATTATATGTTTTTTTTTTTACGTGAAATTTCCATGGACGCTGAAAAATTTCACTGTGACAGGTGTTACATTGGAAGTCTTTCTACCTCAAGTTTGGCTGAGCTCACAAAAATTCAGTGGCACGTACTCTCATATTCTGCTATGAAGAGCTCTATCAAGTTACGTAAGTCTTGCAAACAAGGGCCTGAAAATCAGCTTCGCAATCGTTGCCTGTGAACTACTTCCAGCCCATGTAAACTGCAGAGTCTGACTTCAGCCAGAGATAGGTTAATATAAAGAAAGGAGGAGTGTGCTTTTTCTGGAGGGAATGTCTTTGAATATTGAGCATCATCCTCCTCTGTCAAAGGGTGAAAAATCCTTCAAATTAACCTGAAAACCTTATGTGGATGAGACTTCACTGAGCCCACCCAGCCACCTTGATATGTGTTGTCTAGCACATCAGATACACTCCTGAGAAATATAAAGGACGCAAATTGTGTGAAGTGCTGTGTCATCAGAGAGACACAGCGGATGGTAAGAGCATTTTCCCTTACAGAGGGCCAAAGATATGCATGTGTCAGTGTCAAAGCTACGTTGGCTGGGAGAGTGGTGACATTCATTCCGCAGACTGTCATCCATGTGAAAACTAACCAAAGGTAACCTTTCCAAACTTACGTTTCCTATGTGATTATAAACCTAAAAGGATATTACTGTAAAATTATTCAATCAATCCAGACTAAATATTCCAATTAATTCATGCATATTACTTTGGGGATAATGGTAAAAGTCCCTTTAACCTCTAAAGGCGGGGATTTCTTCTCTCCCCAGCAGCAGTTTAGGCCATTATTAATGGACTGGATCCAGTACAATGACTCTTGGCAGTCCGAACGAGATCCATATTTGTCTGGCCAGACTTTTCAGTTGTTGGGAAAGCAGAGGAGCAATTGAGGTTCTGCAGTGAGAGAGTGCCCTTAATCTATGTCCTCTGTTGTAGGGAACTCCTTTTCTGTGGTTGGTTCCCCTAGGAGTATGGTTCTTGCTCAGACCCTTGCTATGATTGGCTATATGTAAACTAATAATGTATTAATTCTAAATATTATTAGCACATGTATGTTCATCCTGCTACCCACACCCATTACCATAGGTTTTATAGATATACAAATTAAACAAGCTTCATTTGTTGACTCAGACAAGATACTATGGCTATGATTGGAATTTAACATCACAATTCATGCATTCATACTCTTCAAACCCAATGACTAGCCATGGATCATATGGAAAGATCAGATGGGGCCACCTGAGAAACAGCTCAAGATCATCTTGGGTGAGGTGACCTCCATCGAAAGAGGCCAGAAGGATAACAGGACCTTAGGCTGAATCAAAAGTCACCAGTAAGGGGATATGATTTCACTGCACAAAGGAACTAGTGACAGGGTGTCTTCAAAAGAAGCCACACAATATCCATGAAAGAAAGACTAAAATTTAACATCTTCCATGGCCAGAGTTATGTCAATACCAATCAGGAAAGCCCTTTCCTGTCCCTTAATTTCTCTCCCTTTCCTGCTTCAGCATTGGAGGAGCCCGGAGAGTGGAAGCAAAAAAGAAGAGACTCTCAAGAAGGAAAATACTACAGAAGTCAACCATGCTCCTTGCTTTCCAACAAGACTGGAGACAAATGGAGGCAAGCATTAAATGGAGGCAAACATTAAATCAAGATCAGAGTTTCAAATATTGCATAGGGCTGGACTAACCTAAGTTACTAAATTAAGTGTGCATTGATTCAAAGTTACTGAAGGACTTTTCAGTTTCTAAAAGTTATCAGAAAAATGACAGATTTCACCCCAGGAAATGAAAGAATAACCCTGCAGAGTGGTGACTTAATGGTGGAAGTAGTTTCTTCCTAATTGTGTCCTACAAATATCATTTCTTTAGTGATTGCCTTACATAATTATAGATCAATTTCTTTTTTGTGCTATTCAGATCATCTCTCTCAGAGGTTGGCAAACTATAGTCATAAGCCAAATCTTGTCTGTCACCTGTACTTGTGAAGGGTAGCAGAACTATGCCACCCCAAAATATGACTATAGGAGTTTAGGAAACACTACCCCAAAAGGCACACTTTGGTACTTTGATTATTTTGAGCTTTAAGTGCCTGAAAAACCGTAAGTGTGGGTAGAGATTTATTCTGAACGCCCTTTATATTCCTACAGACAAATCTTACAATAGAAATTTGGTTGTCATAGATCTCCTCTCTGGGACTTTAATCAACCAGGAAAAACCGAATCTTATCCCACAAGAGGAGACTAGAAGTAGCACAACACCCAGACAAAATGTATCACCAACTACCATACCGCTCATCTGTTCTTCTAAGGGCCCATTCATTTTTCTTAGAAATCAATTACTTATTCCTAAGGTGCCTACATCCCTCATTCTCCTTTTCCCTGTTAAGGGAAAGGATACATGTATACATGAGGTATACATATTAATAAACTTCTGTTTGTTTCTCTCTTGTTAATTGGTCTTTTATTACAGAGGTCAGCCAAGAACTCAGAAGGGTAGAGGCAAAATTATTTTTCCTCCCCTACAGATATAAATAAAGTTTCATTGGAACACAGCTGCACGCATTGGTTTTTGTGTTATTTTTGGTTGCTTTCACACTACAACAGCAAAGTTGAGTTATGTAACAGAGACTGCCTGATTCTCAAGTCTAAAATATTCCCTATTGGCCCTTTGCAGAAAATGTTTGCTACCTTTGATTTATATCTTTCTCAATTTTTAGTCACTTAATCACCTGGTTTCTCCTGCTGTGACTGTGACATTGTCAAATTCCCCTGGTGTTTGCTTTGGTTTTTACTTTAAAAATTTCCAAAGTTGTATGGCAAAGTTTCTTGACTGCTATATCCTTTATGGGCCTATAACTTCATTGGGATCCAATATGTTTCCACCCTTTTAATGAACTTCACCTTGCGTTTTCTTCTGTCCAGTCTCTGTTGGCGTAACTGTATTCTTTGAGTTAGTATTTGTCTACTACTTACTTACCATTTTTTACTTTTTAGTTTACTACACCATTTTTTAAATACTTAAACCAGTAGTCATCATTTTTAAAATTTGGACTTAGAGAATTTAATCCTTTTTTTTTTTGGTGTGCATTCTAATGCCTGCACTTTTCTTGCCTTATTATTTTCTTTCATTTCACCCAGACTGTTCTGCACAGTTGCTGTGTTTTCCTTGTCTTCTTTTAATTTGATCCACCAAGACTACTTTTTTTTTTTTGCATTTGTGGATTGAAGTTATTAATCCTATTTCCCTCTGTCTGGTGAGAGAAAAATCTTAACATTCATATTTCAACTCATTTCTCCACTGCTATTTAAATTTAGCCATGTTAATTTATTCCTGGCCATAACATGAGAATCTTGCCTACCTTTCTTAATCCTTCTCACTTGTCATCACTAAATGTAATAATTTGTAATATACTATGAGTATTATTATAAGAATATTATTTTAAATGGTATCATTACTTAGATTCAATTATTCATTTTATGAAATTATTTTTCTCTAACTTTTCCCAACATTTTCCCTTTTTTGGGGTCATTACTTAATTTGCTAATGTACATCCTTAATATTTTTCAGTGTTCATGGCAATAAATTTTATGAGTTTCTGCATGTATGAGAACTATTTATTTTGATCTTTCACTTGAATGTGTCCCCATCTCAACCATGTTCCTTTAAACCTATTCACTCCTCTACAAACAGACCATTAAACATTCATCAATGAAAATTTAGAATGTGTTTTCTGCCACGGTCTTGAATGTGACCGGTTTTATATCTTGAAAACCAAAGACATTATAATGCAAAGCATCCCTCATTAAAATTTTAGTAAATTGTCTTAACACTAACACTTGTCTAAAAATTAGATATATAAATCATTCACACATGTGAATGCACCCACGTAAGTTTACACAAGGCAAAAAAACCCTTATACAATAGTTCCCCCACATCCAGGGTTTTGCTTTTCTAGGTTTCATTTATCCAGGGGTCAACTGTGGTCTGTAAGGAGATGATCTGTCCTCTGAGAAATAGTCACTAGTAGCCTAATGCTACATCACAGTGCCTGCATAGTTCCCCTCACTTCCTCTCATCAGGTAGGCATTTTAGCATCTCACATGATCACAAGAAGGGGGGTGAGTACAGCATGATAAGATACTTTAAAAGTGGCCACATTTACATAATTTTTTATAGTATATTGTTAGAATTGTTCTATTTTATTATTTGATATTATTATTAACCTGTTTATGATGAGTAATTTATAAATTAAGCTTTCTCATAAGTATATGTATGTATAAAGCTTGGTACCATGTGTGATTTCAGGCATCCATTGCAGATCTCCTCCTGAAACTTTATAGTATATTTTAAATCTTGTTGGATACATTCTCACTCATTAGCTATTTTTTTTTAAATGTTGGGTAATTTTCTATGGAAATTTTAAGATAGATTTAACCTTTCTTAGTAGGGATTCTGATAGACCTTTAAAATTATTTTTATATTATCATTTAGGAGACTGACATTTTAAAGACATTAAATTGATACTGGTTGGCTTCCCATCATTTATTACTCCTTCTCACTGTATTAACGTGATAAGAATTCAAGCATTCACATGCCCCACATGCATCCATCAGCATGGAGAGATGCTGACTCACTGTGACTTCAGGGCAGGCACCTGTGGGGAATGAATCCCCCATGGATTAAGCGGGCTATCCTAGTACTTATATGAGTTGACAAAACCTCTAACTTCACTAAGGAATAAATCAACTGTGAAAGTAAAGGGACCAAGATAAAAGAGACATATAAAATTTTATAAATAAGCAGGAAAGCAAATTTTATCAATGGACAAGGAATAAGCCTATAAAAAAAAAAACATCATGGTGTATAAGTTAGGATGCATTTAGTTGCAAAATAAGAGCAAATGAAACTCAAACTAGCTGCAACAATGCAGGACACCTCTTCTCAAAATGTGGTCAGTGAGCATGTTCATTAGCCTTACTTGGGATCATGTTAGAAATGCGAATTCTCAAGGTTTATGCCAGAACTACTGAATCAGGATCTTGGGAGGTGGGCCCCAGGAAGCTGTTTTCACAAACCTTTCAGGTGACACTCACAATGACGTTTAAGAAGCATAGGAAAGGAGATTTACTGGTTTGCGCACCTTAAATTTTGAGTTGGATTCTGTGACTCAGTACATAGTTTTGCTTTTTGTTCTGCCTTCAGCCTGTCAGTTTCATCTTCCTTCTGATTCTTTGGGGATCTGTAGGCACTGTGAAAAAGTTGGGGCTATCAGTTCCCTCACTGACTGGAGGAAGAAAGAGTAAGTTACATATGGGAGCTCCTTTATAAAAATAAGGAAATGTCTTCCTCAAAAGCCCACAATCACCTTCTCCTTATGCCTCACTGCCCAGTGTGGGTCACAGGACCATCAGGACCATGGACTCAGAGAATGGAATCATGCTAATAACTGTGTACCACAGGTCCCTGCCTTAAAGTCACAGAGTGAGTCAGCATCTCTCCATGCTGATGGATGCATGTGGGACATGTGAATGCTTGAATTCTAATCAGAGTTTATACAGTGAGAAGGAGTAATAAATGGTGGGAAGCCAACCAGTATTAATTCAATGTCTTTAAAATGTCAGTCTCCTAAATGATAATATAAAAATAATTTTAAAAGTCTATCAGAATCCCTACTAAGAAAGGTTAAATCTATCTTAAAATTTCCATAGAAAATTGCCCAATATTTAAAAAAAAATAGATGGCTAATGAGTGAAGACCCACCCAACAAGATTTAAAATATACTATTAACTTTCAGTGGTTAAAATTATATAGCTAGAAAACCTACTGAAAACCTATTCTTACAGACAAATAGGTTACTGGGTTTGGTATGGATCCAAAATGTGTAAATGGAAACTTAATGTGTAATAAAGATGGCATTTCATTCCATTGTTTATCTGATAAATATATTTGGCATAATTAGTTACCAAGTATATAAAATTAGATCGTTTGGTAATACCATTTACAAAAATAAATTCTAGGTGGATTAAAGATACAAATGTAAAAGTTGCTAAGGCATTCAACATTTGCAAAACAATTAGGAGAATATTTGTACAACTGTGAGGTGGGGAAGCCTTCAGAAGCAATAAAGGAAACATTACAAAAAAGGTCAAGAGATTTGATTACAATGAAATTTAAACTTTCTACATGGAAAAATATACCACAAACAAAGTCTAAGAACAGATAAGTCTGAGAGTAATACTTGTAATATGTATCAATAATAAATAAGTTGATAAGAAGTATGTAAACAACTTAATAAAAGTTGGCAGTAATGTAACCAGCAAGTCAGAGAGGAGGAAATGCCAAATGAAAACATATATTAATATATGAAGAGATGTTTAACTTCATTGTTGGGAAAATGGACATGGAAACAACAGTGACAGACCAGTTTTTTATCCCAGGAGGTTGGCAAAAATGTGTGTGTGTGTGTTTAATATATAATGCCCAAGGCTGATGACAATGTGGAGAAATAGGAATTCTCATACATGCTGGCAGAAGCATGAAATACTATGACTCCTTTGAAACAGATTTGACAGTATGTATAAAAATTTTAAATGTATATATATATATATATACCAAGGCATACCTACATACCAAGTAATCTCAGGTAAGGGAATCTATCAAACAGAAATAAAATCAAGTAAGCTCAGTTTGTGGAATCTATCAAATAGATATGTAATCACAGATATATAAAGAAATATGTACAAGAATGTTTATTGTAGCATTCTATAAGTGGAAACATTAAATCAGCAAACTATGTTGTCAATAGGAGACAAGTTGAATAAATTAAGGTATATTCATGCTGTGAAAAGCTATGCAACCATAAAAAAGGAATGAGCTTTATTTATTATTCATTTGATAAACATTTAATATGTACCTACAATGATCATGTCCTGTTTTAAGTGGTGACATTAAAGCAAGTCCTAAAGGAAAGTATGTCTTTAATGACTTGTATACTAGTGAGGATGAGAAAAAGTAAACAAATAAATAATTTCAGAGAGCATTATATAATAAGGGTAAGATAAAAGAGGGTAACATGAAAGAAAATGATGGATACAGAGATAAACTAAGACCTGGCAAAACTGAGAAAGACAACCTAATGAAGATAAAGGAAAAGAATATTTTAGGCAGAATGAACATCTTCCCTATAGCCCTATCAATGGATTCAGATTATAATAAAAGAGAAAAATTACAGAAGAACTATACCATAGTATGACCCCATTTTTGTCAAAAAAAATAAGGGAAAAATCACACTCCAGGTGGGTATGTGTATATATTTTTTTATATGAGCATAATAAAAACAGAAAAATATACCATTCTAATACTAGTAAACACAAGTAATAATATTGGGGTGGAGAGGTATAGATATACTTAGCTAACTTTTTCTTTGTAGATGTCTTTTTGGCTCATAACAGCAAGCAGATTTTGATTTTATAGTTTGAGGAAACAACTGTAATCAAGGTTTTCAAATTATTTAAAAATAATTTAGTATATGGGCTATTTCAGTTTTGAGATTCATTTCTTTGGTAATGAAAAATCCTCTTGTTTCTTTGATTTTTTTCTTCCCCTTTGTTCTTTCTAACAGTTCTTTATAGGTTATGACCCACCATTCTATGATAATTTGTTACCTGGTAATTGGTCAAGCAGCTTGGCTACAATGAATTCCAATTAATTATTTCTAATTAATTACCTGAGGCTTCAATAGGGCTGATCCCTGCTCACTATTGTGTTAAATATGGGTTTTCAAAGCCTGACTCACTTTCATCTTCACAGCTGATGGATTTTTTTTTTGGCTATTATTTCTTCTGTTTTCTATCTTGAGGAATTTTTCCTAGAGTTCCTTCTAATCACTTTTTTCCCCTTCAGTAACTTGAATCTGTTTTTAAAGAACTTAAGTGTCTTGATCAGTTCAGATTGATGTAACAAATTATCATAGAATGGTGGGTCATAAATAGCAAACATTTATTTCCCGGAGTTCTGGAGACTAGGAAGTCCAAGATCTAGGTGTCAGATTGGGTGTCTGGTGGGGGAGCCTACTTTCTGGTTCATAGATAGCTGTTTTCATGCTGCATCCTTACATGGCAGAAGAGGCAAGGGACCTCTCTGGGGTCTCTTTTGTAAGAGTACAAATCCCATTCATAAGGGCTTGACCCTCACAGTCTATTTACATCCCCCAAACCTCACCTCCTAGTACTAACACACTGGGATTTAGGATTTCAACATATGAATTTTGGGGTGACATTCAGTTCATAACATTAAATTAATTTTGTGCTAGGGAAAGGTATATGTTCAGTTTATCATCTTTATTCAAACTCCTTTCCTATTCCTTCCACCACCTTAGAATTTACATGTCAGCTTTGCATGATAATTTGGGCTAAATTTAAGCACTTATAAAACTGCATGTTTTTTAGAACACAAATAACTCCTTACATTCCATGAGCACAGAGCATTGATACTAGTTCTCTGAATTTCAGTCTATTGGAGTCTTTATTTTCCAGTCTATATTTTCCTATCAAAATCATTGGTTTTAAACATAGGCAGCCATGATTGCTGAGGGCACACCTCCTATAGCTACAGGGTTGGGTCTTTCATTCCCATTTCAACCAGACCACTTAGCTTTTATCTATTGTATATAGTATGCATCTGTTTAAGATCCTGTCAAAAAAAATGAGTATTTTAAAGAGTCGGAACAGCATCTTAAGAAGAAAAACAAATGCAGCCGGAATTCATGAGTTTATCTTTGGCTCTGTCCCAATATTTTCCTTGATCTCTTCTCATTTCCAATTCTCCTTATGACATGCCTTCCAGATGCCTATAGCCACATGCTGTCCTCTGATTCTAAGACTCATCCAGAATCATTCTTCCATTAACTTTCCCTGTTCCCCCAATGAAAATGCAAATTCCAGTAGCATATCAGATCTTATCAAGATGTTACAGAATTATCTGATTAAAAATTTACATGTGATATTAAAAATGGATAAGAAATTGCCAAGAAGCATGTTGCACTTTAACAATGAATATTTTCCTAACTCATCTCTTGGTAGATGATATGCAGGCATGTCTGTGTCTATGTGATCTGTTATCTCCCTCCCCTTGTCTGTTGTCTGCTCTGTGACGTGACTGACATATTTTTCCTCTTGAAAGAATGGGACACATAATATTGCAGACCCTTTTTATATGTCAAACTTAATGATTCTCAGATTAGTAAAGTTCCTGAAGAATTTTCCACAGGTCTGAGACAAAATTAGAAAAATAAGACCACTAAAGTACATTTTCATAAAGACACATTGATTCAGTTTGCAGAACTCTATTTTATGCTGTTTTAATGAAATAATAATTGTAGTAAAAAGTAGTCTTATTTAGAATGTCCTAGACAAAGCAGGAATTACTGTTGTAAAACTCAAATTAAAGAAAATAAATCCAGAGGACTTGCAAGATGGCAGCATGAGAGGTGAGACGGAAAGCTCCTCCCAAAACCACAAATTGTACAAAAATATAGTTAATTAATACAACAAACCTTAAAACAGCAACAAGAAAGAAGGCTGAACCAGACTGCAAACAAACCTCAGGAACAGAGCAGACCTCATGAAACAGGATAACATAGGAAAGCCTTAATCTGGTGGTACCCAAGCCCTTCCCTCACCCCAGCTCACAGGTGGGAGGAAGAGAAACCGAGTGGGGAGGGGGTGGAAGACTGGAACTGCTGAACACCTAGTCCTGGAGATCTGCTTTGTGAACAGAATCCTATAGTGTGTGGTGCTCTGGACGTTGGGGAGCTCAGACAGGCGGAGTGCTTGAGAAATTGACATTCCAGCCATTTGTTGCTGAAGGGATCCACACCCAGCCGCTCTGTGTCAGAGAAAAAGCAGGCAGACTGAGAGGTTTCCTGGCAGCCAGAGGGCTGCTGAAGGGGCGGGGTTTGCACAGAGCTTGCTGTGCGGGAGAAGGGAGAGCTGGACAAGGTTGCCTGGGCGTGCTCTGCCAAGCTGGTTGGGAACTTTGGGGAGCTTCAGGTGCTCCATCTCCCTGGCTGCCTACTCAGCTCCAAGGCCCCCCACTGTGACACACAGCCTGCCAAACCTTCCTACTGGTCTGCAGGCACCTGCTCAAACCGGCAGTCACTGCACAGGCAACAGGCCAGCCAGAGGGAGGCCCCACCTACAACAGCTAGAGACGCAAAGCACAGAGGTTTACATGTGTGTGTTTGGCCCACTGGCTGTGACACTGGAGACAGGCACAGCAGATGGGAATCAGGAAACAGATCTTTCCTCCCCCCAGGCACCAACTCTGCTCCCCTACGACCTCCAACCTCACTCTAGCGGCTGAGCAGCTCCAGAGACTGGAGTTTCTGCACACTAGTGGGCACTACACAGAAATATGAAACTACAAAAGAACACGGTTTAGACCAAAATCTCACAAACCCCAGAAAGACGGCCAAATGAAAGTGAACTCACCAGTCTTCTTGAAAGAGAGTTCAAAATGAAAATCATAAACATGCTCATAGAGGTACAGAAAAATATTCAAGAACTCAGGAACAAATTTAGTTGGAGATTCAATAATTAAGAAATTCCATACCTGATATGCAACACACAATGGAGGGATTTAAAAGCAGATTAGATGTAGTAGAAGAGACAATAAATGGAATAGAAATTAGGGAAGAGGAATACAAAGAAGCTGAGGCACAGAAAGAAAAAAGGATCTCTAAGAATGAAAGAATATTGAGAGAACTGTGTGACCAATCCAAACACAACAATATTCGCATTATAGGGGTACCAGAAGAAGAGACAGCAAAAGGGATAGAAAGTGTCTTTGAGGAGGTAATTGCTGAAAACTTCCCCAATCTGGGGAACGAGATAGTGTCTCAAGCCATAGAGGTGCACAGATCTCCCAACACAAGGGACCCAAGAAAGACAACATCAAGAGATATAATAATAAAAATTGCAAAGATCAAGGAAAAAGACAGACTTTTAAAACCAGCTAGAGAGAGAAAAAAACATCACATACAAAGGAAAACCCATCAGGCTATCATCAGACTTCTCAACAGAAACCTTACAGGCCAGAAGGGAGTGGCATGATATATTTAATGCAATGAAGCAGAAGGGCCTTGAACCAAGAATACTTTACTCAGCGAGGTTATCATTTAAATTTGAAGGAGGGATTAAGCAACTTACATATAAGCAAAAGCTGAGAGAATTTACCTCCCTCAAACCACCTTTACAGTGCATTTTGGAGGGACTCCTATAGATGAAAGTATTCCTATGGCTAAAAGATGCCACCCAAGGGAAGACAAAGGGTACGGAATATGATTGATAACAACATATAAAGAATGGAGGAAGAAGAAAAAAAAAAACAGAACCTTTAGGTTGTGTTTGTAATAGTATACAAAAAACTTTAAATTAGACTGTTAGATAGTAAGGGAATTGACCTTGAACCTTTGGTAACCACGAATTTAAAGCCTGCAATGGCAATAAGTATGTACCTATCGATAATTACCCTAAATGTAAATGGTCTGAATGCACCAATCAAAAGACATAGAGTTACTGAATGGATAAAAAAGCAAGACCCATCTATATGCTGCCTACAAAAGACTCACTTCAATCTCAGAGACATATAAAGAGCAAAAGTGAAGGGATATAAAAAAGATATTTCATGCAACTAATAGTGAGAAAAAAGCAGGAGCTGCAGTACTTGTATCAGACAAAATAGACTTCAAGACAAGGAAAGTCACAAGAGACAAAGAAGGACTTACATAATGATAAAAGGGTCAGTCCAACAAGAGGATATAACTATTATAAATACCTATGCACCCAACACAGGATCGCCTACATATGTGAAACAAATACTAACAAAATTAAAAGGGGAAATAGAATGCAATGCATTCATTTTAGGAGACTTCAAAACACCACTCACTCCAAAGGACAGATCAACCAGACAGAAAATAAGTAAAGAGAGAGGCACTAAACAACATATTAGAACAGATGGACCTAATGGACATCTACAGAACGCTCCATCCAAAAGCAACAGGATAAACATTCTTCTCAAGTGCACATGGAACATTTTCAAGAATTGATCATATATTAGGCCACAAAAAGAACCTCAGTAAATTCAAAAAGATTGACATTGTACCAACCAGCTTCTCAGATCACAAAGGTATGAAACTAGAAATAAATTACACAAAGAAAAGGAAAAAGCCCACAAATACATGGAGGCTTAATAACATGCTCCTAAATAATCAATGGATCAATGAACAAATAAAAACAGATCAAGCAATATATGGAGACAAATTACAACAATAATTCAACACCACAAAATCTGTGGGATGCAGTGAAGGCCATGATAAGAGGGAAATATATTGGAATACAGGTCTACCTCAGGAAAGAAGAACAATCCCAAATGAACAGTCTAAACAGACAATTAATGAAACTAGAAAAGGAACAACAAATGAGGCACAAAGTCAGTAGAAGGAGGGACATAATAAAGATTAAAGCATAAATAAATAAAATTGAGAAAAATAAAACAATAGAAACAATCAATGAAAGCAGGAGCTGGTTCTTTGAGAAAATAAACAAAATAGATAAACCCCTAGCTGGACTTATCAAGATAAAAAGACAGTCTACATACATAAACAGAATCAGAAATGAGAAAGGAAAATCGCTACAGACACCACAGAAATACAAAGAATTATGAGAGAATACTATGAAAAATTATATGATAACAAACTGGATAACCTAGAAGAAATGGATAACTTTCTAGAAAAACACAACCTTCCAAGACTGACCCAGGAAGAAACAGAAAATCTGAATAGACCAATTACCAGCAAAGAAATTGAATTGATAATCAAAAACCTACCTAAGAACAAAATGCCTGGATCAGATAGTTTCACTGCTGAATTTTATCAAACATTTAGTGAAGACCTAGTACTCATCCTCATTAAAGTTTTCCAAAAAGTAGAAGGGGAGGGAATACTCCCAAACTCATTCTACGAGGCCAACATCACTCTAATACAAAAACCGGGCAAAGACACCACAAAAAAAGAAAATTACAGACCAATATCCTTGATGAACATGGATGCAAAAAATACTCAACAAAATATTAGCAAACCGAATTCAAAAATACATCAAAAAGATCATCCATCATGATCAAGTGGGATTCATCCCAGGGATGCAAGGATAGTACAACATTCGAAAATCCATCAACATCATCCACTACATCAACAGAAAGGACAAAAACCACATAATCATCTCCATAGATGCTGAAAAAGCATTTGACAAAATTCAACATTCATTCATGATAAAAACTCTCAACAGAATGGGTATAGAGGGCAAGTACCTCAACATAATAAAGGCCATATATGACAAACCCACAGCCAACATTATACTTAACAGCGAGAAGCTGAAAGTTTTTCTTTTAAGATCAGGAACAAGACAAGGATGCCCACTCTTTCCAATTTTATTCAACATAGTTCTGGAGGTTGTAGCCACAGCAATCCGACAACACAAAGAAGTGAAAGGCATCCATATGTGCAAGGAAGAAGTTAAACTGTCCCCGTTTGCATAAGACATGATATTGAACATAAAAAACCCTAAAGAATCCACTCCAAAACTACTAGATCTAATATATGAATTCAGCAAAGTTGCAGGATACAAAATTATTACACAGTAATCTGTTGCATTCCTATACACTAACGACAAACTATCAGCAAGAGAAATTAGGAAAACGGTTCCATTCACAATCACATCCAAATGAATAAAATACCTAGGAATGAACCTAACCAAATAAGTGAAAGACATATACACTGAAAACTACAAGACATTCTTAAGAGAAATTAAAGCGGACACTAATAAATGGAAATTCATCTAATGCTCTTGGCTAGGAAGAATTAATATTGTCAAAATGGCCATCCTGCCTAAAGCAATCTACAGATTCTATGCAATCCCTATCAAAATACCTACAGCATTCTTCAATGAACTAGAGCAAATAGTTCTAAAATTCATATGGAACCACAAAGACCCCAAATAGCCAAAGCAATCCTCAGAAGAAAGCATAAAGCAGGTGGAATTATGCTTCCTGACTTCAAGCTCTACTACAAAGCTACAGTAATCAATACAGTTTGGTAGTGGCACAAGAACAGACCCATAGACCAATGGAACAGACCAGAGAGCCCAGATATAAACCCAAGCATATATGGTCAATTAATATACAATAAAGGAGCCACGGATATACAATGGGGAAATGACAGCCTCTTCAACAGCTAATGTTGGCAAAACTGGACAGCTACCTCTAAGACAATGAAACAGTATTACTGTCTAACCCCATACACAAAAGTAAACTCAAAATGGATCAAAGACCTGAATTTAAGTCATGAAACCATAAAACTCTTAGAAAAATATATAGGGAAATATCTCTTGGGCATAAACATGAGAAACTTCTTCATGAACATATCTCCCCAGACAAGGGAAACCAAAGCAAAAATGAACAAGCGGGACTATTTCAAACTAAAAAGCTTCTGTACAGCAAGGGATAACATCAGTAGAACAAAAAGACATCCTACAGTATGGGAGAATATATTCATAAATGACATATCCGATAAGGGGTTGACATCCAAATTATATAAAGAGCTCGTGCACCTCAACAAACAAAACGCAAATAAACCAATTAAAAAATGGGCAGAGCAGCTGAACAGAAACTTCCCCAAAGAAGAAATTCAGATGGCCAACTGGCACATGAAAAGATGCTCCACATCACTAGTCATCAGAGAAATGCAAATTAAAACCACAATGAGGTATCACCTCACACCAGTTAGGATGGCCACCATCCAAAAGACAAACAACAACAAATGTTGGCGAGGATGTGGAGAATGGGGAACCCTCCTACACTGCTGGTGGGACTGCAAATTAGTACAACCATTGTGGAAAGCAGTATGGAGGTTGCTCAAAAAACTCAAAATAGAAATACCATTGACCCAGGAATTCCACTCCTAAGAATTTACCCTAAAAATGCAGCAGCTCAGTTTGAAAAAGGCGTATGCACCCTTATGTTTATCACAGCACTATTTACAATAGCCAAGAAATGGAAGCAACCTAAGTGTCCATCAGTAGATGAATGGATAAAGACGAGGTGGTACATATACACAATGGAATATTATTCAGCCATAAGAAGAAACCAGATCCTACCATTTGCAACAACATGGATGGAGCTAGAGGGTATTATGCTCAGCGAAATAAGCCAGGTGGAGAAAGACAAGTTATCAAATGATTTCACTCATCCGTGGAGTATAAGAACAAAGAAGAAACTGAAGGAACAAAACAGCAGCAGACTCACAGAACCCAAGAATGGACTAAAAGTTACCAAAGAGAAAGCGACTGGGGAAGAGGGGTGGGAAAGGAGGGATAAGGGGGAAAAAGGGCTATTACAATTAGCACACATAATGTAGCAGGGGTATGGGTGTGGTGGGGGGATACAGAGAAGACACTATAACAGACAAGACAAGTAGTGATTCTATAACATCCTACTATGCTAATGGACAGTGACTGCAATGGAGTATGTGGTGGGGACTTGATAATGGGGGGAGTCTGGTAACCATAATGTTGCTCATGTAATTGTATATTAATAATAGCAAAATAAAAAAATATATATATTTAAAAAAAAGAAAATAAATCCACAGAATGCCAAAGCCTTGTAACACAATGTATTCTGAACTCTTTGGGAGAAAGGACTTAGTCTGTACTCTATCTCTACAACATAGCGAAGTATGTCTCATACTATAGTGACTGCTATTTAGAGGAGTTAATTACGATATTCATAAAGTAAGTCAACCCTTTTTAATGCTAGTCTTAGAGTTTATGCTCTAGTTGATCTGTTTTAGCAAAAATCCTATCAAAATTACATGTAATAAATACTACTCATATAAGTCCCATGCTGTAGTGTAGGTCTCTCAATACTGTATTTTTTTCCAGTGAATTTCAAAGGGAGTTTATTCACTCAGTCCCAGAGAATCAGCCAGATGGTGCAGGTTTTCTGCCTCTTCTCCGTATCTTCATTTCTAGAAAACAGTCCCTTAAGACATGTTTAAAACTTTCTACCATGTTTCTAAAACAGGGTCCCGGCCATCAAAACTGTGTGTCCTTTTCTAGCTGACTAGTTTTTTAAAAATTTATCTTTATATGTAAATTACCCTAAATTTAACTAAGAAGACAAGGGGGTCTAATTCAAAATTCTTGCGGCTCACTAGTCACATCCCATAGTGTTGGAAGAGCTTTTAGGCGATGTGTTTCAGTTTCGGAAAAGTTGAAAATGGGCAACATGTCTTGTTAGCAGTGATTCCTTTCCCCCTGGGAAACTTAGCACATGAGCTAAAGACATATCTGTAATAGATATCTTACTTGGTATTTTATCAGACATTTGTGTTTTCTAAAATTTAATGCTCTCATCTGTATAATTTGACTTTTGCCAATTGAGGTTTCTTGACTCTCCCCTGCAAAAGAAAATTTTATTCCTTCAGTTACCACCCTGACCTCATAACATATGTCTTTTCCTCCTTTGAGATCATTTATATTCTTGTTTTATCTCCATTTCAGCTATTTTTATACTGCAACAGTGGAACAAAAAATTCTCACCTTTGGATCCCCCTTAATCTTATACCTTTTCTTTCACTCTCTGCTCAGTCTGTTTGTCCTTTCTCCCTGGTGAAAACAAGACTTCCTTCCTCCTAACCCCTGCATTCCACCCCATGAAAGTACATCAGAGCGCATATGCTTCACATAGTCTCTCATTTGAGAGGAAGTGGACAGAATGAGAGTCTGGATATTAAAATAGTGACACATATGTCTCATTTATTTATATCAATGAACAAATGGCAAGGATATTCGGCATAAGTCAGTACTGGTGAATAAACTGTTGTAGGTTCAAACATGTCTTTTTTGTCACCTGCAGGTAATGAAAAATGCATATATGCAAATTTCTGCTATTAGTATACTTGACCTTTGATCATTAATGACAAAAAAGGCAAGACGGCAGCATGGATGGCCATGGAAAGCATGGTGCCTCAGGGCCCTTAAAAAACAAGAAAAAGACTGAGAGTTCAGACATTGAGTTCAGGTGTTCCCCAGTCTCAAAGGACTGCCCACTGTATGGACCCAAACTGACGTCAGGCTCTTTATCTCCCTCATGCCATTGCACATGTCCTTGAAATAACTGATAATCTCTAGGACTATTGTACTTTGTCTTTTGTTCTCTTAAATCAGAAGAATATAGTTTAATTTAATCCCAAATAGAAATGTCTATGCTATCATAAACAGTTGTAGCTGACAGTGTACCTTCATGGACTCACTTTAAATATGTCTTTAATTCTAATACACATTTTTTGTCCATTGAGCATGTTTACTGCTATTTGTTTCATAAGCCACTTGCTAAATATTTTCTATCTTCAACTTCTGAAGTCTTGTTGATGGATTTTTAAGAATTCCTATCCTCATATCATCAGAAAGATTTGCTAAGTCTCCTCCTTACATATTATGATGGTAAGCACTCAAAGTTATGAAAACCTGGCACAGTCATATAAACAGTGACAATACCAAGTAATTTCACAATCACAGAGCTAGATTTCTTAACTCAAATATTTTCTTTCCAGTTACATTGCCTTAGCAATTGACTGTTTACTATTTCCAATTTCCAAAAATTGAAATTTTTTCTTGAGTAAGAAATGTTACAAGATATGTTTCTAACAAAATGGTGAAATCATGAGTATCATGTGATATAAAATGAACATATGTCAAAGATTTTAACTCATAACTAATGAGGGAATAAAAGTGATTTAAAGAAAATTCAAAGTGCCATAGGTTTATAGTGAGATAAAAAATACTGAGATTACTTACAAATGGATGTAAAACTGAGAAAACTGGTCAATATGCATTGGTCAAATGCATTCCATCAGATACAATTTGTATTTTTATAGACCGAATTTTTTTTGAAAAACGATTAATTTCTTAGAGTTAATGTCTATCTCTATGGAGTTCTACAGTGCCCTAGTCAAAGATGAAAAGACTTGTACTTCTATAGGATTAATTAATCTCTGAAAGCTATGGTTTTCCACTCCTTTGTGATCTGAATAAACTCAAAGAAAGATTATTATTAATCACAAAATAAGGATGGTTCATTAGATTTGACTTGATTATTTTCATATATGCTGAAAAAGTCTTAATTTAGTATGTATTCTTTCTCAAGATCATTTTGCAAAGTCAAAAGCCATTCAGTATTGAATAGTCACAAAATTAACTTCTTTCTGGAAGTTGTTATGAGGAAACTCAGACTGGATTTTAATTGTAAAGTCTTCTAGTATTTACTATCCTGAGAGTTTGAAGCCAAGCCCCGAAACTTCTTTATGCCAGATTTCCACCTGCTGTATCTGTACCTTTGAATGAATTTTTTCCTCTTCAAGCTTTTTGGTATGCCAAGAAGTGACCTTTCTTACCACCTCTATGGCTGGGACTCTACAGCTGGGTGCCAGTACAATTCTCTGATAGGACTTTGTAGGCATCTGCTTCATAGGCAAAATCAATCATAGTTCCTTGAAAGCGGCTTGTCACACCTTATTAAATGAGCATTATATTCAACTATAGCACTATATGTAAGGACATGGTTGCATAATCAACTTTTCCAGTTTTATCATGGTAGAAATGAGGACAGATTCTTACTGAGCCTATGCAAATAACAATTAACATGAAAAGTCAGAAGAATTAAGAACTTCTGAAAGGGGATCAATGGAAATCAGATAGTATCTCAAAATGTTTCATTCAGCTTAGAAAAGCAGAGTCAATCAAATTGTCATGCTTCACTAGATTTTTGGGTCAGAAATCTCATGAAATTGTTTTATTCTTGACTCAGCCCAGTCTGAACATTGTTTAAATGAGGTCATCAGGCACCTTTACTCACAAATCTATTCTTTGAATTGCCAGTAGTGTGACATAACTAATATAGGTCTTTTCCATGGTGTTCTGACACAGTCTTTGTTTAAAGACAAAAACTCTGGTAGCTTATAGAGGAGTCATCCGAATAAAGCCAAGTCTGTAGATGACAGAGACTTAATGGCTATTGTTAATTTATTACTGAAAAAATTTCAAGTGTGAAAGAAGCATGGAGAGTTCATAATAAGAACCTGTAGGTGACAAAAAATCTTGGTTGTTTCTGTGGCAAAACAGGATAATAAAGTCATTCCAAAATAGTTTTAGAATGAGAATGATTATTATAGAGGATAATTGTGAGGCATTATATATACATAATATACAAAGAATGCACCTGGGATATGAAATAAAGAAATTCAGTAAGTAAGGAATAAGGCTTAGAAATCTGTATTTTTATAAAACTCTGTAAGTCTGCTACATATCCTCAATTGAGAACCACTGGCCTTGAAGATACTAAATTTGAATGCAGGAAGACTGTGGCCAAGTAAACAACTTAATCACAAATTATGGCCAATAACACTATACTGTTGTCTAATATCTTCAGGCAAATGCCAGGACTGGGGCACAGGATAGCTGGTGATAATAGGGCACAAGGAGGAGATAAATGTATTTAGAGCATGATAAAGAGTCTAAGAAGAGCTGCTTTTTGTAATTCAAGCCTGTAGGACTAACTGGAAGTTCTTATTTCTAGTTCTACCTGTCTGACATGTCCCCAGGCATGGTAGGAGCCTGGAGGTGTCCTAGTCCCTGGGTTCCTGGGGCTCAGGCAGGGCAGTGTACATAGGCTCTGAAGCCTCAAGTTGTAGACAGATGCTGGGGGAAGGGAAGACATTTACAGAAGTTGGCTCTTGTGAGGATTTTTAGGTCAGTAGAAAGATAAATAATATGAAGAAAGACTTTTAATAAAGAAAGTAAAGAAAGCCCGGCCAACTGGAGATATGGAGAGTTACAGAATCCTATACTGAGGAGGAGTCAGGCTGTACTTAGAGGTATTCTCTCAGGAGTTGGGGTATTTGCCAAGTTTGTTGTTATGGTTATTGTTTTAATGCAGAGCCACACTTGAGAGTGGAGGTAAAGTTTAAGGGCCTACTTCATTCAACATTCAACAAGTGTTTATTGAGTAGATGAATACCTGACAGGAGATTCGTTAGGTGGTAGTGATGCAATGTCAAGGACATTCAGAATGGGTTCCTGCCCTCATAAAGCTCTTAAGTGAATAGACGATATGAGTTCTAAATTAATTATGGATTTTGAAAGATACTAATTATGCTATGAAACTGTGACTATATAGTTACATACTTACTTAGCTGCTAATTCTGAAAAGAAGTTTTCCATTTCAGTGGAGAATAAGGAAACCTGATACAATGTGGTAGTGATGTCAGTGGTGTGCATGCAGAAAATGAGGAGAGGCTTTCCTGAGGAAGAGGGGTTTTCTTGTTTTGTTTTTGTCCAGATTCCACAGCTGTGTGGAAAATAAGCAGCATTCCAAAAAAGGGAGTGTAAGAGCACAAAGACTGGATGGGAAGGAGCATAACAGGCCTCGGTAAGTGAAAGGCAGCCAGTAAGGCTGGAGCATGGAGATTGAGGGGAAAGGTTTGTGAGACGGCCCAGTAAGCGGAGCCAGACCATGCAGGAAGTTGCAGGCTATGAGAAGGATCTGGTTCTGTATCCTAAACCAACAGATAATTCCTGAAAGTATTTAAGATGAGTGTGAATGATCAGGTTTGTAATTTAAAAACATTCCTTTGACACCTCTGTGGCGATTGGATTATAGGGTAGAAACAGTGGATATAGAAAGATCCTTAGTATGCTATTATAGTACTTGAGCTGTAGGATGATGGTGACTTGAATTAGTGAAAGAGTTCATATGAAGAGCCATGGATGAATTGAGGAGCTATTTAAAAGGTGTCATTGGCAGGATTTGACAATGGCTTTGACTCGGATGTGAGAGAAAGGAAGGTGTCATAACTGACTCATGGGATGCTCACGGACAGAACTGAATGGGTGATGGTGCCGTGGGTGAGGTCTGATGGGGAAGACCACAGACTCTTTGAGGTCTTTGAAATACCAAGTGGAGGTATCCAAAAGGCAGGTGGTGCCGGGAGATAAAAATCTGTGATTCTTTTCTCCATAAATGTCAATTGATCTTATGGCCTTTAATGAGAATTCTTAGATAATATAATTAGAAGAAACGATGCCTAGACCTGAGTCTTGAAGAATTCCCACATTTAGTAACTAAGCAGAGGAAGATAAGCTGGGAAAAGAGAATGAAAATGAATAGCCAGAAAGAAAATGAAAAGACAGAGTGTGGCACCATCAAAGGCAAGAGAAAGGTGCTTCAAATTAAGAGAATGTTAAAGAATGAAATCAGGCTGAAAAGTTAAGTGAAGACAAAGATTTACTTGGGTATATATATATAGGTTATTGCTAACTTTAGGTAGTTCTTAGCAAGAAATGGTCTGGTGAAGGTAAAGGCCAGCTTTCTGCAAGTTTTTGAGTCAGAATGGGCCAGAACAAAGGAAGACAGGAGTGTGGTTGCAGAGTGGTAGGTAACACTAGGAGGGGGAGAAAGGTTGTGGGGAAATTATTAAAAACCAAGTCTCTTGCAGAGACTTAAGCACATTTAAACATGGATGGAGAAGATGTGCTTAAGAGAAAGCACTAGAATAAAAAGAGGATGCAAATGAGAACGGACAGTTGCTTAGAATATCTTGGAAATCCATTTGGAACCAGAAGTGGATTGTAACTTAAATTACAAACCTGAGATGCTATGAAGTTTGCATGGTCTCCTTTATTTCTGGAATATATTACCTTTTGGTCAACTTTCTGAAAAAATTTAATCTGTTGTTATTTCTTTACTCATTATAAATAAATATGCATTAATTCCTATTTTTTATTTATAATATTTTGTATGATTTTCATAAATAGTGCCTCCCCTAATTATGTGAGCACCAGCCACACGTAGCCTGGCTCCATCCCTTTTTGAAACTCAATTAGTGATCAACTCAATCATGTTTTTCCACAAAACTTAACTAAATTAGCAGTTTACAGTCTGAAGGGGTTTCCTCTGCTGTGCTTTCTGGAATTCATTTTCCTCATTCTAATAGTCTGTTATTTTTGCTTGGGTTACCTTCCCTTTAAGTAGAACTAAGTGCAGTATTCTACAGGAATCCTCCAGAGAACAGTTTTCCTGAAAGTTTTCTTTAACATACAATGACAATTCTGTAAGCTCAGCCAGAGCTTCGAAAGTTAAAGAGCTGGAATCCAGTTCAGTAGTTTTGGAAGCAAGGCATCCATATACTGTCATGATTTGCAGGTATGTAAGCAGCAGGAGGGATGGAAAGAGAAAGAAGACTGGATGGGTTTATCAAGCAAGAAAAATGTTGGCTGATGTTTTCACAGTGAAAATGGAAGCAGATAGATCTGCTATATCATGGACTCTCACTATTTGATTTGTAAATTCAGATGGTTTTAGACTGAGGAATGAGTTCAGCCATCTGGAGAGCGATGTCCTTCAATCCTTTGCACTGGAGACAGCACGCTTCCAGACACCCCAGACACAGCAGAGGAACACTGCTTCAGTCTGCAGGTGACTTTCAGAACTGTTAACAGTTCTTCCAAGCAAGGCGGCAGCCAGGAATGGTCCAGGAAACCTTCCCCAACTACCCACCTCTCTAAAAATTCCCTTTCTCCATGCTTTATCCATCCAGGGTCTTTCCCGATCTTTACCATATCGAGGGAGGAAATGAAAAGTGTGTTTTCATGGGACCTTCATCTTGGCATGTTACAGTATTTGGAAACTATTTAAGCCTCCAAGTAAAGTACATTTGGATTTTTAAGTTACTTTTGAAGTGGGAAGGAAGAACCATTACTAGAATATTTAAGGCAAACAACAATGTATTTTAACATATATGTATCAAATGGACATGGCTGTATATCTATTATCTATCATCTATCTTTCTATTTTCATTGCCGTCTATCTATAAACTATCTCTATCATAATTAAGACGCCTGTCAGTGTCAACTCTGGGGTACAACTTCTTTGTTACTTGACTCTCCCTTTTCTGTCTCCACCACTCTAGATTATACACTCTTCCTGTGTAGCCAAAAGTACCCAAGTTATCTTTGTATCCTCAGTATCTCACTGTCACACAGTAAGTTCAGTACATTTCCTAAATAAATGAGTAATATTTAAACTTTTCTTTTTATACCTAATGAACAGTACTATATAAAATGTCTCTATTACACTTTTCCCAACTTTATTGAGGTACAATTGACAAAGTAAATTGTATATATTTAAAGTATACAACATGATGGTCTGATATATGTATACATTGAAAAATAGTTACCACTATCAGGTTAATTAACACATCCACCACCTCATATAGTTACTTTTGTGTGTATCTGTGGTGAGAATGCCGAAGATCTACTGTCTTAGCAAATTTCAAATATTCAATACATGTTATTAACTATAGTTATCATGGTATAAATCAGATCCCCAGAATTTATTCCTATATAAATAAGTGAATACCCTTTGACCTGCATCTCCCCATTTCCCCAGCACCTGGTAACCATCAGTCTATTATCTGTTTCTATGAGTTCAATCTTTTTTTTCTTTTTAAGATTCCACATATGAGTGAGTTCATATGTGATTTGTCTTTCTCTGTCTGGCTTATTTCACTTAGCACAATGTTCTCCAGGTTCATCCATGTCATCACAAATGGAAGGATTTCCTTCTTTTTCATGACTGAACAATATTACATTGTATATATGCATATATGTGTGTGGGGGGTGGGTGTATCATTTTTGTTATCCTTTCATCTGTTGATGGACATTTAGGCTGTTTCTATATCTTGACTATTGTGCATAATGTTGCAAGGACCGTGGAGTGCCAATTATCATTTTGACATAGTGATTCCATTTCCTTTAGACATGGAAGTAGGAGTGCTGGATCCCATCACTGTTTATTTTAGTTTTTTGAGTGACTCCATACTGTTTTCCATAGTTGCTGCACCGGTTTACATTCCCAACAACAGTGCAGGAGGGATCCCTGTTCTCCATATCCTCACCAACCCTTGTTATCCCTTGTCTTTTCGATAAAAGCTATTCCAGCAGGTGTGAAGTGATATCCCATTTTGGTTCTCATTTGCAGTCCATGATGATTAGTGATGTTGAGTACCTTTTCATGTACTTCTTGGTCATTTGTATATCTTTAGAAAAATGTCTGTCCTTGGCCTATTTTTTCATCAGAGTATGATTTTTTGTTATTGAGTTGTATGAGTCACTTACATATTTTGGATATTAACCCCTTATTAGATATATGGTTTGTAAATATTTTCCATGTTCTGTAGGTTGTATTTCCTCTTAATGTATTTTTATTAATTATTAAACATGTTTTAAGGACATTATGATACTAAAAATGTTGATTATTTATGTTTTTCTCTTTTTAAATGAAATGACAGCCCCCCCCCACCCCAAATAAGCTGTACCTACACATTGGAATCTCAAAACACTGTGCAAGCACTAGCACACATGCTTTCAATTTTGAAGTACTATATAATTTATTTCTTTAGTTTAGTTAATTACTTATTAACTGAGACAGTATCAGATGTTTTAGTAAGGAATCTTTTGGGTCTTTAACTCAAATCAATTTAAGAAAAAAAAAGGGGGATTTATAATTTCATGTAATTAAAATTCTATGAGTTAAATGAGGCCTAATTTAGACATACTTGAATCCAGAGCATCAAATTATGTCATTTTTCAGTCACTCCTGACTTCCCTTATCTTCTCTTTCTCCCTTTTTCTCCTCTCATTCTATCCCTTGGTTCAGTTGTCTTTTGTATGTTGTCATTGCTATTCACGAATATTCTTCAGGGATATAATTATATGTAGTATTACTTTGGACTTATAGTATTACAGTCATGCACTATAATATATTTAATATAATTATAATTAATGCATAATATTATACTGTTATAAAATATTATATATTAATGCCATTATTATAATAGATTATATAATCAATATATAGAAATATATATATTAATATATATTGATTATATACAATTTTCTAATTTAACATTGTACTATGGGCATGATTTAATTAAAATTATATTATGAGAGTTTCTTCATGTCACTAAATTTTCTGTGAAGAAATTTTAATTACACCTATTTTATAATGATAAGTGTAATGTTTTTAAAATACTCTACCTTTACTCTCAGAGGGACATAACTTCAAATTAAAATATGCTAACTTGTTTCTGGCTTATCCTTGACATAGGCATTTTTTTTTTCCAATGAGTAAATTTAAGAAGAATGTAGAGGCTGAAGAGTAATAATATGCTATTCTTTGTATATGAAAATGGCAGTCCTGACCTGCCATTAGTAGGGGCACTTATAGCTATGATAGATTTTTCTGGATCCATCTGCTTTTCCTTCCAGGCAGCCCAGGCTTCTCAAGACGAAAAGCATAATCTGCTGTCTCAGAACAGAGCAACGTTAATGAGGATGACCCTGACCTCATGAGAATAGTGTTCTGGCCCCCTGACCTAAACAGAAATAGAAAAGCTTGAGCAGTACATTTAAGAGTAACTTTGGGATTAGTTCTATGAGTGTAAAGATAAATGAGAAAATAAATTCCACTCACAAGTAGAGAGACTTGGATAATTGTGTGATATTTGAAACATAAAACAAACTGAAAACTATTACACTCGTAAATTGAATTACATTTTCATTCCTTTTAACTAACATCAGAATTACCTTTCCCTTAATATTTCCTTAGTTAATAAGAACAAATCTTGTTACAATAATTAAGGCTACTAAAAATGGTTTAAGGCTTTCTCTTTTTAAATGACACACTTATTATCTATTTATTAGGTCTCTTTGAAACATATACTGAAATTGTACTATTTTTAGAAATTTCAACTGAAATATATTGAATATTGAAATATATTTAGATTATAACTAAATAGTATCAAGTACCGATTTTCCCCTGGATTATGAAGACCCTACCCTCTTCAATTGGTAATTAGACACCAACCATGAAGCTTATCTCTATTAATATTGACATTCTCTATTTATTATCTTAAATATTTACTATAATCCTTGCATGTAAGTTCACTAATATTTGAATTATCTGATTGTGTAAGGAAGCTTTACTAATATCAAAAATTTTAAATGCAATAACAGAATGAAATTATTGTTTATCTTTTTTTACTTTGGTAAGAGACAGGATCAATTTTCATAATAAATAAGCATTTGGATGCAATATGTTTGTTGGTAATTGAAGTAACAAAGGCAACTGTGAACTGATCTGAGAAAAAAAAACATAATCCTTATTTTTTTCTTTCAAAAAATAAAACAATAACCACCCCAATGAGGACCAGTTGCACCAGTCCACTATTTGTTCAGTTACATTTTTTTTTTTAATGGCAGCTTTAGCTCTGGATTGCCTAATGGTATGTGAAAGCAAGGCACTTTTTGACTACAGGCATCAGCTTTCAGATAAGACAAAACCAGAGTCCTGGTACTTTCTGGAAGAGTGGAGGCACTAGCTTGCAGTGTCCTGGCCAAATTTCAATTTGGGTAATTGCATTCTGCTTCCTTTAAAGGCCCCTGGTTGGTTCAGTTCAATAAGGAACTCTTCCCTTCCTGCCTGAACAGTTTCAGAATGTGGTGGTACTTTGGGAAATGGTTCCTGGGTTTGCTCCTTAAATGGGTGAATGTCAACCCTGGAACACACACACACACACACACACACTCTTTCTCTCTCTCACACACACAAGCACAAATATGTGAATCGTGAACTGAAATCTTTATGTGACAGGTGTGCTTCTGTACACATCTACATCTTCATAAATCCAGATCTCATTGTATCACCAATACTGTGGAAAGAGGGTCTGTCAGTACACAAAAAATATTCCAGTTATTGAAGAATGCAATGATTATTTCATTTTTAATATTCAATTATAACTAAAGCCACAATATATAAAATAAAATGACAACATATTAGAGAAGAAGAAATGACATGTTGGAGGCCCCATCTTGTGGTTATCTAAGGATAACACAATTGATGAACACATTACTGTGACTTACATTAAGAGCACTTCATCACATGCGTAGCAACCTTTACAGCTGATTTCCACTAACCTCTAACTACTTCAGGTTACTATTCAAAATAAGAGCAGAATTTTAGAAGTCTCCCTAAAGAGAGCAATAGCAGGGTTGAGTTCCTAGTGGATCACAGCCTACATTATGAAACTACCGCACATTTGGCACAATTATGCACCACTGGCAGCCTTTTCTCAAAGGAAGCCTCATGTTAAATGAACACTTAGAATCATTTTGGAACTCATGCATCTTGTAGCTAACACTGTGCTAAGTTAAGCATCTAATACTATGCCTTTCTGGTAGAGAGAGAATATCAGGGTTGCAATACCATCAATCCTTCCCCTTAAAGGCTTTTATTTCATTAAAGGTAACCTGTCAACGTGCTTTAGAAAATGAGATACTCTACAAAATATGCTGAATAAGACAGAGGAGTATTCAGTACGTAAATTACTGTCTTACCCATTGTTGTTTTTAAAGTTTCTCAGGATCTTCTGAAGGTTGGTTGTTTTTGTGTTTTGGTGTCCTATGAAGCCAGGCTAGGTGATACTCTGTGGCACTGAGAAGTTGAGTAATGTACATTTGCAGTGAATTGTACTGGCTTTTCCTTCCCAGTGTTTAATTGAGATGGTAGATTTTTAGAAGAGAATTTGGAAGCCTCAGAAACAAAATGCTGTCTTGAGTTCCCTTCCAGAACTAAATATTTGGGAACTGAATTTCAAAGGATGAATATAAGTTTATTTCATACAGTCAGTCTCTCACTACAAAAGGGTGCTTTAAAAATTTTGCTGCAAACATTTTATGAAAATATGTATTCACATGACCAGTTACCATGAATTCTAGCCCCAGCCACCTTGCAATAATACCTGTTTGGAGCATGGTACAAAATGTGAATCAAAGAAGCAAAGCCCCTGCAAAGAAAACTAATGAGGCAAAGTTCAAATTGACTTTTACTTATCAAAAACCCTCTGGAGCTACCATTCAAAGGTGATTTATTTCATTTATTTTATTGAAATCATTTATTTTGCTTAATCCACAATGCCCTGAACTTAGTCACCCAGCATCACAATCAAAATTAGAAATAGCCAATTACAAGAGGGGCTGCCAGTCTATGAATATTAGTGGAAAGTGATAGCATTCGACATTTCAAAGACCATTTTGTGTTTTCTTTTGCCTACAGTAGATTCTAGAAGGGGATAAAGTTAAATAATTCTGGCCATCATATTTTTTTTCTTATGTCCATATGTTAATTTTCAAAATACAGAGTTAATTTTCAAAATTGTCATACAGGCTTATATATATTCTACTCCTACATAACTTTCCATATCTCTATTTGGGTTATTAGTCTGTTTTTCAGTTTACTTAACCATTCAGTAAGGATTGTTATCATTATTTCATAGAAATACATAAAGGGAAAAGTTGAACTTCGTATTTCAACCAATTCTGAGCTTATTACTGTCTTGTCTGATGATATTTTTATTTATGTTGAGTAAAATAAAATTAATAATCTAACTGAGCAAAGCTACATTTAATAAGTCAGGAGACTGTATATGAACTATACTTCAGTAAAAAAAAATCAAAAAGATAAAAAGAAAATTTGGAGTCCGTATTTTAGAAATATTTTTATTTGAATTAGTTAAAGCAAAATTTTAAATGTTCATAATTTTATGATGAATTTTAAATTTTTCTGGGGATGAACTAACCCAGAACATCACAATCCTCAAGTGTTCCAAATAATTTATATTATCCTCCCAAAATATGTTGGTTTTATTTATTTCTTATTTCTTTAGTAGTTCCCATGACAGTATAAAATAAAATAAAACAAAACAAAAACACATGGCCACCATATTTGTTTACCTTTGTATTATATTCAAGTTTTAATTTTCAAAATACAGACTTAGAACTATAAACAGGTTTTAATTTATACTATATTCATAATTTATTTATTTGTAATTTACTTATAGTCATCATTTTGATTTCAAGTCTATTTGTGTTTGGATTTTAAGTTCTATTTTGTTGCCTTATGAATTATATACTTTCTCCAAATAAAAATACATATATATAGTATTACAATTATAAAAATTAACTCATAAATGCATGTTCACTGAACATTTAAATATTAAGAATTTAATAAAATAATTAATAAATGTTCCTTTTAACATCCTTTATCCTTATTAAGTAGTCACCATTCAAAGGACTGTCAACATGTGCTTTCCAGAATTTCAGAGCTCTGTGAACCCCTGATTGTTCTGGATCTCTACTGCTTTGTGAACAAGCATGTTTATATACTTATCCTTACATGCTCTGGCATTGTATGATGGGTATGTTGGGAGCTAATAACTTGTCTATTTAGCTCACACTTTTTAAAACTGAGAGCTATTCTCAAGGAACTGATACTTAAGAAGCACAGAATTGAATATAATTTAGATTTTGAACCCAAACCCGAAACCATAATGAGATGAGACTTTGGGGGCTTTAGAGAAGAGATGAATACATGTGGGATGAATGTAGATTTTTGTAACCACAGGGAAGACTATGACAGGTTATATTTTATAAAATCAGCCACAGTTATATTTCTGGCCCTACAGATTTTTCCAGAGCTTGGTCACCATTTCCTCAAGAAGTACAGTCTATTTCCCACCTTTTTGAAACTGGATGGAACTCTGTGGCTGTTTTGATTCTATAAAATGTGGTGGAAATGATGCTACATGACTTTCAATGTGAGGCAATAAAGTAATAGGGTCTCTACCTGGCTCTCTGCCTTTTGGCGTACTTACCCTTTGAACCAAAACACAGCATTGTGAGAAATCCCAAATCACATCAAACACTATATGTAGGTGTTGTTCTTGATAGCCTCAGCTAAGATCACAACTGACAGACAGCAATGCTGCCAGACATATCAGTGAACAAGCCTTCAGATGATTCTACTTCCCAGCAATTAAGCCATGTCTGCTATGCCAAGCAGAGAAAAGACAAGCTGGTCCAACCAAGTCTGCATAAATTATAGACAAACTCATGAGCAAAACACACCATTTATTAGATGTTGGCTCTTTTATAATCTCTGTCACTCAGTTTTCTGTTAAGAATAATGTTATCTATCTCATGGAATCATTGCGGTAGTTAAATGAAGTACTGTAGTGCATTGGCCCAGTTAAGCCTTCTCCTCTAACCAGTTGTTAAAATAAATCCTATAAATAAGTTAAATATAACAAAACCATGAAGCACACAGAAGAAAACATAAAAGTACCTTTTTCTATTCTTAGGTTTGGGAAGAATTGCCTAAGCACAAAAATGAAAAGGCACTATCGAGAGGAAAAATTAATTTGACTTCATCAAATAAAAAAAAAATACTTTTGATGTTAAAAACTAAAAAGGAAAATGAAAATAGAAAACACATCAACAAGGAAATGGGACAAGAGCTAGGTATATATAATTCAGTTAAAATCAATATAAATATCAATAAAATACAAAAATATGTTCAACCTCCCTAATAAAAAACTGAATTTCACAGTGTTCCCATTGAGTTCATTCTATTAGCAAACCTCAGTGTTGAATAGAATATATGAAATTGGGGCTTTGTTACTTTAAAGGAGTATAAACTGGTGAAAACATTAAGGACTCTAGAATTATTCTAGAATCTAGAGAATAATTTGACAAAATTAAGAAAAACTGCATAATGGAACACAGGTCCAATATGCCACTTGTGAGAATGTATTTTGAGAAAATCAGAGAAAAAGACTTAAACACAATGACT
Source organism: Smutsia gigantea (assembly GCA_032199065.1). Classification (NCBI taxonomy): domain Eukaryota; kingdom Metazoa; phylum Chordata; class Mammalia; order Pholidota; family Manidae; genus Smutsia; species Smutsia gigantea. The sequence goes on from JAVSCE010009941.1 coordinate 84,508, forward strand.
TTACAATAGGTTAAGTAAAAATTAAGACAATAGTACAAATTCACCAGAGTACAATAGTTCAAATATATTATGAGTACAACAGTAATAATACTAATGTCATATTATACTACCATTACAAACTACTGTAGTGATATGATAAACTGTCCTGTGACTGAAAGGAAAAGTAGCAAAAAGGTGGAAAATGTGCATGAGAACACTGGAATAAAATGTAAGAAAATAAGAGTGATGCATCTGTAGGTAATTTTTGTTTTCTTCATTAATTTTCTTACGTTTATAATTTTTTACAAAGAATTTATATTACTTATGGGAAAAGATTTAAATATTAGAATTAATAAATAAATGGGATTAGAACAAAGAAGATAAAATTTTTAAATTTTTTCTTGCAAGCACTTTGATTTACAGATTAAATTGCTATTTAAGTGCATTGAAACTTGTTCAGTTGGGAAAATTGAAGGCCATGTTGTATGGTCTGAGTATCCCAAGTAAAATTACAATTCAAGGGACACAATACATGAATAAGGAGCAAAAAATGGCCTACAGCTCATAAATTTCACTCACAATAAAAGATCTAACTTTTAGTATCAAAGTACACCTGAAATCTGCTGAACTAAAAGGTTACCTAAGTAGAAAAGTCAGGGTTCAAGAGCATTATTTTTGTTCCAGTTTCCAAGATAACTATTTCCTTTTACTATATGCTCAGATGGTGGCTCATTCGGAAATTGCCCTTTATAATATCTGGACTCCCCAATCTCTCCCACCTCCCGTAGCAAAAGAATGGGCAAAGTAAAATCAACAAAAATGGAAATACTGATATGTATATTAAATAATAATCTTAACAAATTATTGAAGTAGCAGAATATTTGTATTTACCATCAATTCAGTATTAAATAGTAGTATATTGGGAATGTCAGCAAGATGGCAAAGTAGGAGTTCCTAATGTTCATCCCTCCAACAAAAACAAAACAATGAATAAACAACTACATGCCAATGAAAATAGCTCTGGAGTACAATAGGAGAACTGCAGACATACTGTGGAGCACAGAAACCCAGAATGGCCTTATAGACAAGCATGGAAGCATTTTGCCTGTGTCACTTCATCCTTCAGTCTGGCACAGCTCAGCACCAAGAGGGATCTCCTTGATGCAATATTCTCCATTGAGGGAAAAGAGGAACAAGAGGATCCCAGCCCTTGCCACCACTACAGAAACTCTTAACATTCACTCTATTCACTGCAGTCTTACTGACACTGACCCACTTAGAGGAGCTTCTCAGAGTCCATGCCACTTTACCCACACCTCCTTGGAGAGGGAATAAGCCATAACCTTTTCCATAGAAAGAGCTGCCTCTGTGCTCCATTGCCACACCTGAAGCTAGAACTGACACTGCCTCTTCCCGTAAACACTTGCATGTCCTGGATTCTGATTTCACATTTGTTTCATGCATGACTGCACCTAGCAAATCAATGCCATCACTGCTGCAAAGCAGACATGCACCCTACGATCCCAATGCTATTGCCATTGTGTGTACACCTCCATGCCAGGCGCAACATCAGGAGAGGTCCCCTTGGTCATGACTTCCTTTTGCAGGGAAAAAAGGAGAACAGTAGGACCACAGCAGCCTTCACTGCTGCCACAAATTCCCACATCCTTGGCTGCTGAAGACCTCAGTCTTCACTGATGCTGTCCTTAGCTGACAGAGCCTCACAGAAACTATGACACTATGCCTTCCCCAAACCTAGAATCACTGCTGATCTCCTACAGAGCAGGAGCGGCTACATCCCATCCAGCCACTGCCTTCAGATCCACTGATAATGAAGGTCCTTCCCCACAAAAAGCAGTCCATAAACTCTGGAAGAGGTGACTTTTCCCCCCAAATATCAATTGAAGGCTATGAGAAATATGAAAAATCAAGGAAATATGACACCACCGTAGAACACAATAATTTTCCAATAACTGAAACTAAAGATATAAAAAATTGCCTGACGAAGAATTCAAAATAATTGTTTTAAGGAAGCTCAGTAAGCTACAAGAGCACCCAGACAGATAAATCAGGAAAGCAATGCGTGAACAAAACAAGACCAACAAAGAGAATGATCATAAAAAAGAATGAAACAGAAATTCTGGAACTGAAGAATAAGGAATAAAATGGAAAATACAATAAATGAAATGGAAATACAAGAGAAAGTTTCAACAACAGACTCAATGAAGCAAAAAAAAATGTGCAAATTCAAGCACAAGTCAATTAAAATTATCCAGTCAGAAGAGAAAAAAAGAATTTAAAAAATGAATTAAAAGGTATGAGATTTATGGGAAACAATAAAATGAACCAATATACACATTGTGGGATTTCCAGAAGGGGCACAGAACAAGAAAGTGGACACAAAGTTTATTGAAAGAAAAATAGCTAAAAACTTCCCAAATCAAGGAAGGAAGGGCATCTATATTCATGAAGTTCAAAGGAGCCCAAATAGATTGAAACTCAAGAGGTCTACACTGAGACAAATTTAATGAAATTGTTAAAAGTCAAAGACTGAGAAAGTTTTGAAAACAGCAAGGAGATAGCAACTCATAACAAAAAAGGAAAAATCATAAGGCTATTGGCATTGCAGACCAGGAGAAAGTGGGATGATATGTTCAATGTGCTAATAGAAAAATAAAACATAACTGCCACTCAATACCTGGAAAAATTATCCTTCAAAAAAAAAGGAATGATAAAGACATTGTTAGACATACAAAAATAGGGAGTTTGTCACAAGTGTCCTCTAAGAAATGCTTAAGGGAATTTTTCAAATCAAAATGAAAACACACTAAACAACATAAGCATATGAAAACAAAAGTTTCATGGGTAAAGCTAAATATGTAGTAATGTACAGATTAACACTGTAAAGGTAGTGTGCAAATTACTTTTAACCCATAAAAAATTAATAAACTAGGATTTGTTAGTGGATGCACAATATAAAAAGAAGTAAGCTGACTATAAGTACACAGAGTCTGTGTAAGGAGAGTATATGGGTAATGTTTTTGTAGGTGATTGAAATTTAGTTGTTATTAACTTAAAATGGAAAGTTATAACTACAAGTTATTTTACGCAAACCCCAAGATAACCACAAAGGAAAAAATCTATATAGATACACAAAAGATAAACAGAAAAAAAAACTAAAAGCAAATCCCTATAAAAAATAATCAAATAGCAAAGGAAAACAGCAAAAGAGGACAAAACAACTACAAGACAAACAGAATAAAAATGAGCAAAATGGCAATAGCAAATCCTCACTTATCAATAATCATTTTAAATAAAAATGGATTAAATTCACCAATCAAAAAACGATGAGTAGCTGATAAGATAAAAAAATGACTCAGTGATATATTGTCTAAAAAAGACTTTAGAATTAAAGACATGCACAAGCTGAAAATGAAGAGATGGAAAAAGATACTTCATGCTAATGGTAATCAAAGAAAGGAGGCATGTCTATACTTACATAAAAAATTAGACTTTAACTTTAAAACTGGCACTAGAGGCAAAGAAGGTCATTATATAATGATAGAAGAGTCAATTCAACATTAAGATATAGCAGCCATAAATATATATGCACCCAAAACTACAGAACCTAAATATATAAAGCAAAGATGGACAGCTCTGAAAGCAGACATCAACAAAAATGCTATAATTTTAAGCAACTTCAGTACTCCACTTACAATAATGGTTAGAACAACCAGACATAAAATCAATAATGGCATAACTGACTTATACAACAACACTGATCAAATGGAACTAATTGACATAAGAACTTATCCAACAAATTAGATAACCTAAAAGAGATAGATAAATTCATAGAAACATATGACCTACCAAACAGAACCAAGAAAAAACATGGAAAGGCTAAACAGACCAATAACAAAAGACATGAATCAATAATCAAAATCTTCCAAGAAAGCAAAGCTCAGAACCTGTGGACTTTGTGGGTGAATTTTATAAAATACTCAAAATAATACCACTCCTTCTTAAACTTTTCCAAAAAATGAAAATGGAAACACTTCTCAATTAGTTTTGAGGTCAGCATCATTCCAATACCAAAACCAGGCAAACATACTATGAGAAAACTTCAAGCCAATATCCCTGATGAACATAGTTGGGAAAACATTTAATAAAATACTAGCAAACTGAATTTAACATACAAAACCAATTAATGTTCTGTACAGAAGCAACAGACTATCTGAAGTGGAATTTAAGAAAATAATACCATTCATAATAACAAAAATAATAAATACTTAGGAATAAAGTTAGCCAAAGAGGTGAAAATCTCTATGTTAAAAATTACAAAACATTGATGAAAGAAATTAAAGAAGACACAGATAAATTGAAAGACGTTCTGTTTTTACAAATTAGAAGACTTAACATTGTTAAAATATCCACACTACAGATGGGTGTGATCTACAGATTCAAAGCAATCCCTGACAAAATCCCATTATCACACTTCACAGAATAGTAAAAAAATCCTAAAATTCATATGAAATCACAAGCACCCTGAGTAGATCAAGGAATCTTGAGCAAGAACAATAAAACTGGAGGCATTACACTTCCTGACTTCAAAATATATTACAAAGCTATAGTAATCAAAACAATATGGTATTTGCTTTAAAAATGATATATAGACTAATGGAACAGAATAGAGAGCACAGAAATAAATCCACACATATATGGTAAATCGATTTTTGAGAACAGTGCCAGGAATACACAAAGGGAGAAAGAATAGTATCTTCAGTAAATGGTACTGGGAAAACTGGATATCTACATGCAGAAGAATTGGACTTTTATGTCACATCATGTACAAAAATCACTTAAAATAGATTAGAGAGTTAAACATAAGTCCTGAAACTATAAAACTACTTAAAGGAAATGAAGGGAAAAAGCTCCTTGACATTGATCTTGGTAATGACTTTTTGGATATGAAACTAAAAGTAAAGGCAACAACAAAAATTCAGAATGGGACTACATTAAACTCAAAAGCTTCTGCACAGCAAAATAAACAGTTAACAAAATGAAAAGGCAGCCTATGAATGGGAGAAAAATTTTGTAAACTATATATCAAATATGAGGTTGATATACAAGGTGTATATAAAGAACTCATATAACACACACACACAAAAAAAAAACCCCAAAAACAGACAATCTGATAAAAAAATGGATAGAGGAACTAAACAGACATGTGTCTGAAGAAGATATCCAAGTGGTACAGGAAAAGATGCTCAACATCTCTAAACTTATCAGGGAAATGTAAATCAAAACGATACTGAGGTATCACCTCACCCTTGTTAGAATGACTGTCATTAAAGAGACAAGAGATAACAAGTGTTGAGAATATGGAGAAAAGGGAACTCATGTGTTGGTGGGAATCTAAATTGGTACAGACACCATGGAAAGCAGTGTGGAGTTTCCTCAAAAAATTTATAAAGCACAACTCCCATATGATCCAGCAGCCCCATTTCTGGGTACATATCCAAAGGCAACAATATCAGTACCTTGAAGAAATTTCTGTATTCCCATGTTCATTTCAGCAGTATTCATGATGGCCAAGATATGGAAACTTCCTAAATGTTTGATGAACAGATAAATAAAATATATATACATGATGTTATATTACATGTATACTATATAAATAATAACCAAAAAGTCCAAACACTCTGATTGAAAAAATGAGTTGAGGAACTGAAAGACATTTTTCCAAAGAAGACATGAAAAGTACACATACATGCACATACATACACATTCACAATTAATTAATTTGTGACAATGTGGATGTCACAAATGTGGAGGATATTGTATATGTGGAGGACATCATGCTAAGTGAAATAAGCCAGGTGTAGAAGGTTAAATCCTGCATAATCTCACTTATATGTAGAGTCTGAAATAGTTGAACTCATAAGAAGAGAGAAGAATAGCGGTTGCCTAGGGCTGAGGGAAGGGTAAATGGGGAGATGTTGTTCAAAGGGTACAAAGTTTTAGTTATGCAAAATGACTAAGTTCTGGAGACCTAGAGTGCATCAATGTGACCATAGTCAACAATACTTATACTTGAAATCGGCAAAGAGTAAACCTTAAGTGTTCTCACACACACAAAAAGTAACTATCTGAAGAGATGGATATGTTAACTTGAATGTAGCTCATTATTTCATAATGCATATGTATATCAAATCCAAATTTTATACCTTAAATATCTACAGTTGTTAACTGTCAAGCAAAAAATATCAAATAGCAGTATATTAAATTACATATATAAATAAAATAAAATAGAAAGTTTAACATTTATGTATTTGTACATATTTTTGTATATGGAAAATCAATTTTTGAAACACTTTAAATTACTATTCAAAGTACATATATTTTAAATGACCAAAATGTCTTTTCAATACGTAGTTTGTTTAAAATGTTCCAAATATTCATATTTCATTGCTGCCAAATGAATACTTAAATAAAAAATTTGAAAGGTCAGTATATTAAATCCATAATATTGTCATGATTACCCCAAAGCACATATTCTAACTGCATATGTATTCTTAGTTAAGCACCCAAAATATTTATCTGTAGACAGAAGGATATAGTTTTTAATTCCTCACCTATGAGAATTTTTGAGAGGTATGTGAGATATAGAATGTATACAAAAACATATTTGTAAACAAATGCTGCAACTTTGATGTGTTTGGTGAACTAAAATATTGTTGTTTTAGATTCTATTAGTTGGAATTTTTAATTATTCAGATAAGACCTTACCACTGCTGGCATCTTTAGGAACCAGAAAGACAGTAACTTCTTCCTTGTCAAAGTTTATCAGAAAAGGAAAGCTAAGGCTGATTAGAGACCATTATTACCTATACAGCTAGTATTGGAGAATGTGGTTTATGTCTGCAGCCAAATGAAATACCTAATACCATTCCCCAGAATTAAATATATTTGCCCATCCAAAGACAGGATTAGTGACCTTACCCTGTCTAGAATGTATGGCTTAGAAAAGTAGAGCTAAATTTATTCTTACCATGGGCAATTTTCTCAACTTGACTGAGACTGGTATATTTAAAACTTTTGTGTGTTTTTATTACAACTACCACCACTAATGAGTAATTAAAAGTTCCGGGTCGGCAAACGAAAGTAGTTACAGATATTTTGTCTACTTGTTCATCGATTTTTAGCAGCCTTCAATAATTAATAATTTAGTGCTCAAATAATTAACTGAATATTAATGAATGATCCATGTCTATTTATTGTAGCCAATCAGAAAAAAAAACTAATTCTTAAGTTCATTTCTTTAATTAGTGCAACTGTAGAGTAAAATTATTTCAACTGAGGTGGGAAAATATGTTAGGTCTTTACAAAGAAGAGTCCCACGATTGTGAGGTATCACATTCCTGATACAAGCAATCTGTGTGCTTTTACTATCATAATGATCTGAACGCCTAATAATGAAAGATAAAGGAAAAAAAACTGAAACAAATGTTTAATAAAGACACGTTAAACATTTGAAGAAGATAAGCTAGAAAGTCATAAAATGGAAGTACAATTGAAACTAGTGAAAACGTGGAGACTTAGAAGGTTTTTTATCCAATTCTGAAGGATTTTAGATGCTCTTTCTATTGCCTAGTGTAAAATGACCTCCTAGATCCCATGACCTCTGCTTTCTAAGAGAATTTCTTCCTCATGCTTCCCATTTACTGTACCCTGAGTTCACCCCCATTGATCTGGCACACCATCATCTAAAGGATGTGATAAGGTGGTGTTGATATCTGTCAAGGGACCAAAGACGTGAAAATGAGGCATCGCCAAAAGACATAATTTTAAGTTGTTGGATGCCCCTGCATTTTTCTTAATTATTTTTGACATTTTGTCTATTTCACCATGAGCTTCCTGGGAGGATACAGATTTTTAAAAAATGTTCTTCATGACCCAGAAGAAGAAATACATCTTCTCTTAATAAATCCCACCTGAAATCATGTAGGGGCAGGAAAGGGATACCAGTTCACATTTATCATTTCTACTGTTTAATTTGCTAAATGCTTTTTGGAACCTGAAAGAAAGTTTCTTTTCATCATGATGGAGATTTCAGATAAAATGTGAGAGTCTGAGAAAAAGACTTCTGGATAAACTATGTAAGGAGCTGTCCAAGGGGAAATTGAAATGCGTAACTACGTGCTCTCCCTGCCCTTCTCCTAAGCCGTTTTTAATTAATATGTTATGAATCATTCTAGAAATGAGTGTGCTAGACCAGAAGAACAACACTCATAAAGATTCCAGAGTGTCTGTATTGCACACCACACCTGTTGTCTAGTGTGAAAGTTATTCTTTGTGGTGTGTGATAGAGGATATTGTTAAATCAATGGTTCAAAAATTGAAAGTGCTAAGAAAATACTGAGGCAAAGGCAAAAATGCATTTCTTATGAATATTATGTTTTTTCTTGGCTTAAGAGGTTATTAAAGATGGCAAGACTTCTTCAAGGATGACTCCAGTGAAAGGCCGTCCCTATGCTGAATCTAAGCAGGCATTCTAATAATCAATAGAATGCAGTAGAAATAAGGCCAAGTAATAAGAAAGCAAGTCGCTTCCCCCTTGCTCTCTCAGAAGCAGCACTCTCAGGAAAGCCAGCTACCATTCAAGAAGACTGACAGTCCTGAGACTGTGTGCTGTGAGTAAATCCAAGCTAGCCACATGGAAAAGCCCCACCGAGAGAAGAGATGCCAGCCTGCTTCATGGCATTTCAGCCTTCCCAGAGGAGGGACCGGACAAATGAAGGGAAAAAGCATCTTGGACAGACAGACCACTTGAGCCTTCAGATTACCATTCCCAGATGCCATCTGACTGGATTCACGGTCGGACCCCAAGCAAGAACCAGTCAGTCAAGTCATATAAGTTTTGGATGGGTTGTTTTATAGCAATAGATACCAAAACAATTTCTTATAAAGTCATCAGAATTTAATAGAGTTTATTAAAGAGGTTTTCATTTATTAAAGAGAATTCCAGAAATTTGTGAAACAATCTTTTGAGTTCAAAATAATGAATTAAACCAAATATATGGATGGCCCTGCTTGCACTTGGACTCTATTACAAAACCTTCTGCTGAGACTTGGGATGGGGAAGATGAGTATTAAAAAAGAAAACTTAAAGGTGGTTCATTTACGATGAGTCAGAATGCACGCATACCATGCTCTTCAGGTCCGACAGCAAAGGAGGTGTGATAGATCAGCAGGCTTCCACACATAGATAATGAAGGTAAGTTTAGGTGTAATTCAAGAAGTTCTTTTATTTCTCTGGGAGCAAAGCAGGCAGCCTTGAATGATATGCTCCCAGACCAGGAAGCTGCTATCCGGGGAGGAAATCAGAGCAGTGAAATTCTTATAAATAACCAGGAAGACTAATAAGAAACTTAGTGTTTCTTCAAAGGTAAACATTTTGAGACCACTTAGCAGGTGTACATCCCTAGCCCTTTGTCTCTCAACGGCCTATAAAACCCCTAGACAACGCACCGCCCCAGGCGCTCTCTTGTCCCCTCCTGGCCTGAGCCAGGAGCTCTGTCCTCTGGCTTTATCTCTCAATAAAAGCTTCTGCCTTGCTCTCCTAAAAAAAAAAAAAAAGAAGTTCCTTTAATTCTAATTAATATTTTAAGTTGGTTTAATATAATTAATGCATTAATTTTAATTATTTTCTATTGATATATGGCATCTTCAGATTTAAATTTATTCTATTATTTTAAATTAACAAGATGTCCTTGTATAGGCTTATGTTAAGAGTAAGTATCTGCTATTGAATACTGCTTTATTTTTCTGATATGTGTTTGGAAATATGGACCAATTAAGATGTCAAACTTGTTCTGCTCTCTTAAGTTACATGAAGCAAGAATACCAAAATGCTATCCTATGTATGAACAAATGCTTTAAAATTACTTATTTTTACAGGTCAAGACCAAACATGATGGTGAGTAATTTCAGCAACAGATTTGAAACTAGATAAGAACCAGAAGAAATAAAATAACTTCTTGGAAAATGTATTTTTCAGACTGATTGATTTTATTGATTCACTCAAACACTTGTTTATTCAACTTTTATCAAGTGCCTATTATCTTTTAGGGATGGTACAAAGCGTAGAAGGTGTAACTGGAAAGAAGACAGAAGAAGCCTTTGTCTCCCAGGAGGCTGTAGTCTAGGGCAGAGCTAGCGGGTAAGGGCTAGTAAACAAATAGAAGGTCAACATAAATCTCCTTCAAGCTGTCAAACACTGAGGCATGTTGGAAATTTCAGGTAATCGTCACATAACCGCTGATAACGTAATTGGGGAAAAATATTCTGTTATCAGTTGAGTCTTGAAGGCAATTCATTATTAAAAACGGTACTATGACATGTATCTCTATTAAGTTGTTATCTCTCTTTTTTGTATGTGCTTTATTTAGGCCAGTATTAATATTTGTTCTATTTTTCTCTTGTGCTGTATTACATTGTTCTTGAACCATGTGAGCAGTTTGGCATTAGTCAATAAGATAATTAAGGCTGAGGACATTTTCATTTGGACATTGTCATTTGGACAATGTCATTCTGGACATTTTCTTTTGTTTATCTTCTGGTTTATGAACTCTTTCTTCAGTTATGTTTAAGCCACTCATAAACTCTCCATTAAATTCCTAATACAATTTGCTATAATTTTTACTTCTGGAATGTGTATTTGGTTCTGGTTCTTTTTATGGTTTCCAGTTTCCTAAAAATATTTTCAATTTTGTTTATCTTCCTAAACATATACCTATACATATGTTACAGTATGCATCTCTCCACTTCATTACCTTGGTGCCCTGGGATTGCATTTCTACTGACCTCTCGTTTCTGTTGGTTTTCATTCATTTGTTTTCTTTTAATGTGTTTGCAGTTCAGTTTGATAAAGGGTCCATTGCTTATGTGAAACATTATAGTAATAACTGAGGCTTCTAGATAACACACTTGCTCCTGGTGGGACTAGGATATGTGCAATCCAAGATAACTTGATTATAGTCAAAGTTTTTATCTGTACTGGGTCATATCTATCTTATAAGAATGTTAATAGTGTTTTTTAAAAAACTGACACTAAAGAAAAGGATATAAAAATCTGTCAGAGTGCAGCTCTTAATATTACTGGACTTCAGGAGAATGAGTCTACTACTGAAGTAGAATAAATTTACCCATTGATTAGTTAAAGTAAGTCATTATAAACTCATTAATAAAGCCATGCTTTTTTTCATACTTGGACAGGTCTCTTTAGGGAAACTTCTAGAATAAAAATAAATTTTATTAGTTTAGCTGAGAACAAGTCTTTCTAAAGTCACTGGAATTACATAGGAATTAGTAGTGCTAGTTACCAGTAATACTATTAAAGCCCCAAAGCCAAACTGATATCTGTAAGCCAAATCTATACAAATTCGAAATATCCTTGAATGGTTACTTTCTCTGTGTTTAGACCCAAAATAGTCTTCCAAAGTCAGCTCATCCCGTAAATAAATATTCTTTTTATTTCACTATTGTTTTCCCATCTACAATAAGATTAAAATTTTATATCCAATAATTAATCCAATAATTTCAATACTTTATGTGTTATTTATTTGGCATCTCATTTATAAACTGATGTTTAAAATGTCTACCTAATCAAAACCATGAGCATGGTAACTTGTCTTTTTTAAGTTTCCCCCATAAAATTATGCACACTTAATTTTCTAAGAAGTTCCTATGTCAGATGCTTTATGTTGTCATATTTTTGAATAATAATAATTTAATGTTAGCATTTCTTTTATTCATATTTTAAAGTCTCTCATCTATTAATTATAGTATATCAAAATTATTCTTTTAGAATTATAGCATAGTGAGACTCTCTATTGAGTAGTTATACATATCAAATCTATTTTAAAAATCTGCAAGTGCAAATCATAGAATATCAGTGTACATTTAGATATAAGTGCTTTTTGTACCAACATAAATTTAAAAAATGCCTAGACTGTTAAGAATGTAAAACTAAACTATTAAATCAGTTATTTGATGATATATTGATTTTTAAATTATTAATAAGGCTTTTCTGAAATGAAATAACTACTGGGAATGGGGACCAAGAGTTTTAAAAAAGATGACATGCTACTTGACTAGAAGATTCTCCTGGCAGCTGTGGTGCATTTTAGTGGGTATATCCAATGTGAGTCAGGTAAGTGATGGAAGTCAGCACAAGCCATGGACCTCAGAGAAGGATGGAAGGAAGAGCACACCATGGTTTCTAGGCCAGCCAGGGAAGGAACACAACCTGCAGGTATGAGGGTAAGGTTCAGAACTTGACATGCTGTGCTAGCCTTAGAATTCTGTTTCTAAATATCATCTAAACACTTAAATTTGATTTCTACTATAAAGTATTTTGTGTTTATTGGAATTCTTTGTTATGTCTTGCTAAGACTATTTTCCTGTATTTAGAGGAGAGTGATCTTGCTTCTAGTAATACTACATGAGGCTAAATACCAAGTGTTCATTTTTCTGAGATAGCTACTGTTACTACACTTGCTATTTCTTAATCCTCATAACTACTTCTCAAGGATTGTATTATAATCCTCCTTGTAAAGGTTCATACTTGGTGAGGCAAAGTTCCCTTAGACAATGTATTAGCAGAACCATTTTCTAAGCCCAGATTTTTTTTTACTGGTCTATGTTATTTTTGCGGTTTATCATGATACAAAAATTATTTCCAGAAGCTGAGAATACTTTCAAGCAATGTGCTCTTTTGTTTACCAAAAGATCGTGTAACCAAGCAAACTATAAAGTGAATCTACCTTTAATTTAGTTTTTTTTTCTTTTTACCTCCAGAGGTATTTTTTTTAATACTCCCTCTATATCTAATTTCTTGTTTATGATGCATCTGCAAGTTGGCTGAGTAGACACTTGCACATGAATGCATTTTATGAAATCAAATCTGTAAGCTCAACCGGAGTAACATCATGCTCTGATCTTGGCGCAATTTTTGCACCAAAAATCGTTACATGTTTTTGATTATCACAGAATAAGCTGAGTTTGGGCAGCCCTTGAAAAAACATTTACTTTCGGTATTTTCTATGTTCCTTCATGTCTCTTCAGTCTATGTCACTCCATGTCATGCCTTGTTCAGAGTCTGGTTATCATTTTTTAAATACGTTAAGTGATCATATTTTTTTAAATATGGTTTCACTTAAATTCTGAAGAATGAAACTCTAATGCTAAAATATCAAGTGATAGTTAGATTTCACATGCCTTCTTTGTGCCCCTCCATCATATCAGTGGCTGCCAATTCAACTAACCTATACATTTCTTGAGCAAAGGAACTTAAGTGTATTTGTTTTTGTATAAATCTGTATGTGTCTGGTATATACCCATATATACATGGACACACAGAAGACTATCTTTATGCATCCCTACCTTTACACATATACTTACAAGTGCTTGTAAATGTTTTTGAATAAGAATGTTACCTCTCTTCTCTGACTATCGGTAAGACAAATCCTAATTTGAAACAGTTTAAGGAGGACCTTGTGAACAAAGGTAAGCAGTCTACCCTTTCCATACACAAAGCAAATAATTCTTTAGGCAGATAAATTACAGCATACGATTTATATGAAAATATCAGAAGCTGAATAATCATAGATCTTTCAATCAGTTCCATGTTAATTTAAGATTAAAAATTTTTAAAGCAAACCTAGGTTTCACTCAGGCATCGTCCTCATGCTATTATATCCAGTGTTAGCTGCACCATCTAAATTAAAGATAATTAAATTTTTTAGTATAGCAATTCGTTAATAGCTCTCATGAGTAAAAAATTATACAAATTGACAAAAGCCAATGCTTTCTTTTGTTATTTCAAAGTTATTCACCAACAGGAGGTTGAAAAAAACATGCAAATGGGAAAACTGTACCAACTAACTACTCTATTTAGGTGAAATCTACCTTTTATCCAGTCTGAATAGATGCTTTTTAATTATTGCTAATTGTTTAAGATGCCTTTGCATCCCCCAGAAGATTTAGTCTGAATTTAATTCCTTTAAAATCTCCTTCAGTTACAGGCAAATACAGTAAGAAGCCCCATAGGTATGGCACTAAAGTAGTCATAAAGGCAGAAACGTTTAAATGAGTAGAGCAAGGAAGTCTTCCCCAAAAGAGGCAGAAAAGCTAATGGCTGGAGATGCAAGAGCCAAACATGAAATACACAGTTGAAACATTTAAGATGACTGTGAAAAAGGTCTATGTTCACTTGTTAAAGAATGCGCTCGGGCAGACTAAAGCGTATGAATACGTCTTTCACAGGTCACAGCGTCCATTCAGCCTGCGGACATTGTTATTACGGGACAGAAATAGATGGGCCTAATTAATATTCTGAACATACCTGGGAGAACATTCTTAAGGAAATCATCCTCTGGTGGTTTAGAAATTTAAAAAAAGAAAGAAAGAAAACTTAAGAGTAAGCATTAAAAATTGGATCTAGATAACAAAGTCAACTGCTCTCAAGGTTTAATGCCAGCCTCAAATAGGAATCCTGTTTGTGTACATTTCTTGGTGTAAATGGTTGTGCCTTGTGAAATAAAGTTGAACAGTGGCTTGAATTTATTACTAACTGTACTCTTGCCATTTCATCAAGAAAGAGGCCAATATTGGCTCAGAGAATTTGGCATAGCAAACTCTTGTAAATTCATATAATAAGAAATAATGGAGCCATTTATAAATTTGATATCTATTCATAAAAAATGCATATGCTGAAAATACAGTACCTGAGAAAAGCACTTAGTATTTTAATGAAAAAGTGGTTCTGTCATTGATTGGAGAAACAACCACCTGCAAAGAAAGTTTAAGATATTTCAAAATGTTTTCTAAATAAATTATTAATTTAAATATGAATTTCAGTGTATTATTAAATCTAAATTCCTGATACATAGTTACACAATAAGCTATAAACTTTTCAATTTTTTTATTTGGGACATTGTACATTCAGAATCTCTTTTGTGCCAAGATTAACTATAATTTTAGTTTTTAAAAAATACACTACTGCAAATAGGAATCTAAAGCCATAATTAACTTAGAAATATAATAAACACATGGTAAAGGACAAATGAGCTACTTCTATATTTTCTGAGTACATATGTAAACATATATATAACATGCATATTTATATATAAATGTATACACACACACATATATATATACACACACACATATTAAAGAAAGAACACAGGATAACACTATAAAATGTTTAACAAAATAGAGGTACTTATTGAAGGACTTAGTGATTAAAGTACCTATCCTGTTTAAATACCTGCATTTAGCAAAGTAATTCATTCCGAAATGGGAGTCAAGTGTTTAGTGCCTAAACCTAATACAGTACGTATAAAACAAAATCCCTATGGAAATGAATGGAGTCATTCATTTCCGAGACACAAAAAGCTCTACTTTCTTTGTCTTACTACTTTAAAGCCCCTCGATAGCATTTTTCCTTTTTATGGTGCTTTAGGTATAAATACTTCTCTGCTCAAAAATCATGAAAAACTGCAAGTAACAAATACTTAAATATGGAACAGATGTATAAGTGCTCCTTGGGATAAATAGATTATGGACAATTAACTATTATCATATCCCTGTTGCTGTTTCCACTCGCTCCTGTAGTGTACACCTGTGGCTTATTAGGAATATAACCAAAGTGGCATCACTAATTCCAGGTTCAAAGGTGACCTAGGAAAATCTGCTTTCTTACTTCTTGAGTGCTTCTTATGAAAAGAAAAATAAGCAATGTAGAAACAAAGCAGTGGATGCATATCATTTGAGTGACCACTTGGAAAGAACCCCATCTCACATTTTTGTCTGGTTGTATGTATATTTCAAATTGGATGATACAGGAGAATTTACCACCACCTGAGAAGATGCTAAATGCAAGAAGTGGTCCTTGTTTGGATTCTGATGCAAACAAACCAAACCAACTATAAAAAACAAATCATGAAAAAAATCAACGAAATTTGAACACTAGATATTTGATGATCTTTTTTTTTTCGGTTGTGAGAATGACAGTGGGTTGGGGCTTCTTTTTTGAAGAAGAAGAAGATGAATTGATGTGCTGCCTGGAATTCCTTCAAAATAATTGGAGTGGTGAGCAGAAAGTCATGATTCTAAAATATGTTCAAAAATTCTTTGATACTTCTTTCTGGATGTGGAGCTTGATTCCTCTCTCCTTGAGTGTGGGCTGTATGTGGTGATTTACTTCTAACAAATATAGCAGGACTGATAGTATGTGATCCTTAACACTAAGTCAAAAGAGTTATTGTGGCTTCCTGTTTGTCCTCTCTCTTGTATCTCCTGCTCTGTAGGGAAACAATGGTGCTGTCATGCGAAGATTCCAGCAGCCCTATGTGGTAAGGAAATGAGCCTTCTTGCAAACAATCCCCAAGGAACTGAGGCCTCCTGCAAATAGCCGCATGAGAGAAATCACTGTGGAAGTGCACCCTCCAGCCAGCCTTAGTCATACAGAACGTAACCATAGTCCAAGCCAACCCCTTGACCACAAATTTTTGATTGACTCTCAGAGCCACCCAGCTAAGCTGTCCCTAAATTTCTGACCCACAGAGACTATGAATACCAACCTGTGTTGTTACAAGCTATTAGGTTGTAGCTGTTTTTTTTTTTTTGCAGCAATAGGTAACTAAAACAATATGTATAAAATCAGATTTTCTATCTGTTGAGTTTTTGATGCTGAATTATCAAAACATGAGGGGTTATTATAACATTTTACTTGTCCTCAGGTTTATTTTAATAATTCTATAATACAACTTTTTAGAATTATCATCTTTCCTTTTTTTGTAAAGATGTAATTTAAATAAAAACTACTGACATTCAGTTAAAATGTAGGAACTATTAGGTTTCTTGAAGGAGAGTCTTTTTAAACCCTTTTGCTAATTTTTTCTCCAATAATATTTAGATACATTTGAATTATCTTCACCATTTTCTAGCAATTTTCCAAAAAATAAATCTTAATGGAAAGGCCACACTAACAAAAATATTTAGGGCTATGAAATAGAGACAGCACAAAGAAGGAACCTGGGGAAGTGATTTAGATACCTCCCTACCTTGTAATATTTATCACCCTCCCACAGATAAGCATACTTTGGGAGTAAAACGGTGTGTTTTCTTGGCAAACACAGCTTCCAGATAAGACTCCTTGAGCTCTGACTATAGCAAAATAAGGCTATAAATAAGAAAAGATATTATCTTTAAGGATTGCTGTGATATGATTACCTAAATTTCTATCTAAAATGAATATATATATTTAATAGCCTTGAACTAAGTGCTAAATGAAATTGAAACATTTTAAATTTAGGAAAACAAAGTTTATTTTTTCATAAAGTGAATTCTAAAGGGATTAATTTCTAAAGTTTTGAGACTATGACTATAAAAATCCTAGTTCTCCATGTTAAGTAGAAAGCATGTGTGTGTGCTTTCTATTATCAACTATAACCAGGCATTTATAAAGGAAAGTAATGCATATTAGACACATACCATGTTTGATACATTTTATTATATTGATTTCCCATATTTTCTCTGTGACCTATTTTTTTTTTATGATAGGTAGAAGCAAAATTCGAGAGGTAAATTCTCTTGCTAGGATTACACAATTAAAATCAGTGGTTCTGATTTCAGATTTGAGCTTGTCTGCATCTCAGTCTCCAAATCACTCAGAGTGTCATGTGCCTAGCGAACATAGTGCTCTGTTCCGTGTGGACAGAAAAAAACTACAGCATAGCCTCTGCCCTCAGTGCCCATTTAAATTTTGAGGAAACAAAAACATTAAATGGAAAATAGTGGGACATTCAATTATTAGAGGTCTACTGGAGCATGGGACTGCTATAACTGAAAAGGAAATGTGTACGAATTAGGGATATGTGTGGTCAGCAACAGTAGGAGAAATTTTCATGCAGGAGGTGAGATTTTAGATAAGCTTTTTATTAAGAGTATAATTTAGATGGAAGGAAGCACATGGTTACTGATTAACTTAACCCCATTCCTAGCCATCTGTAGTTGGAGGAACTTCTTATAAGAGCTGTGAATGATGGCACTTAAATCAGCTGCATGATTCCTAGGAAGACTGTCTCCCTCATTCCCCTTTCCTTATTCACTTCGTCTTGTTGGAATGCACGCGTGATAACTGGAGCTGCCAAGAGACATCCAAAGCGTCAGGGTCACATCACTGAGCTGCCACACCAGCAGCACCAGCTACTGCTCATCTGAAGCTTCCTGTTATGTGACCAAAACAAACCTATATTTGTTTAAGGCTCCATAGTTGGGTTTTTTATTACTTATCACCACAAACATGCCTAACGGGTATGGAATGATACATAATATTCCAGATTAGAGAAATGGCAGTGAAAATGCACTCATCTTCGGCCTACAAAGTTTAAGCCTCCATTACTGATAGTACTTAAATATACATTAGCCTGATTCTAAGTCTAATCTTTGATAAATTCTGATGGTGTGCCAGAGAATCAGGGTCATCATTTCTGTAAGGTGTCATGTTTTAATCTTCTCCATATAGTAGTATCTGAGATCATTCACTGAAAAATAGAATGAAGGTATGAGATTGCATGGAGAGGAGTCATGAATAACCTCTTTTTGGAATGTTAATGGAACCACCATGAAATGACATACATGGCCGGGTAAGCAACTGTGGAGGTCAGTGGGATGTGTGTAAACTAGTATTTATTACTTTTGAGAATTAAGTTCTATGCTCAGCTGAGGTGATTTGATTTAAATAAGTTTGTGTGATTTTCCTATTTCTAATATATTTGGAAGGAATAGACTACAATATTAAAAGTAGTTTTTAGAACATGGAAGAAAAAATATGATCTGGGCTTTCCAGTTTAAGAGATTAGTAATGTTAATACCCCTGACCAAAATGAAGCTGTTTGAAAGGAGTGTTTGTCTTGAAGGAGGGGATAATTTCCCAGCTGGATGTATTGCACTGGGGTACCCCTTACGTGCATTTTTACATAAGCTATTGAGAACAGGGATAGAGCAGTGGGTTATGAATGGAGCGCTAGGTTTAGAAGGAGCTAGGAAAAACCATGCTC
This sequence comes from Smutsia gigantea, assembly GCA_032199065.1. Taxonomy (NCBI): domain Eukaryota; kingdom Metazoa; phylum Chordata; class Mammalia; order Pholidota; family Manidae; genus Smutsia; species Smutsia gigantea. Next base: position 103,614 of record JAVSCE010009941.1, read on the forward strand.
TAAAAGTAGCTGATATAATAAAGCTGCTAAGCTAAAATTGCAGGTGTCAAGAACAGAAAATGTGAGCTTCCATAAGAGGAAGGCAGCAGTGAAAGAAAAGAAAAACCTGAATAGAGACAGAGAGAAGTAGTTAGGAGAATGAAGTATCAAGAAAGCCAAGAGAGACTGGCTTGGGACGCAGGAAAGCAACACAGTCAAGTCCGGCTTGGGATTCAGGAAAGACCGTGTGTAAGAAGGCTCCGGTGCCCTGTGGGAGAGCAGTTCTGGTAGTGCTGGGAGTGGTGAAGAGCCTGTATTCCAGGAGTAGGGTAATAAACAGAAAGAGGGAGAAGAGGGAATGTTTAGTTAAAGAGTGAAAACTTCCGAGCTCTCTCTCGATAAAGAATTTGATTCCCAAACACACATGTTAGGGATTGACATGAAGTTTCAGAAGGATGGAAGAGGTTTATTTTCATCATAGCAGCTGTTGGGAGTATCCAGGTCCCGGAAGCATAAGCTCTTTTTTTAGCTTAATGATTTAAAATAATATCTTTAAAATCTTTTGCTTTAGGATAATAGCTTTAGAACTTCTGAAAAAGAAAATGTGTGAACAGTTTTGAGTTATACAAAGATTATAATAATTGACCTGAATCATTAAGACATAGAAAGTTGTAGGTATTTAGCTCTTAATGAAAGTTTCTTTCTACTCTTAAAGAACAAACAAGTTTGTATAATACGTTTAAACAGAAAAGTGTCTTTTGTTCACAGAGAAACTCTAAGTGTACTTATGCTTTTTGTATCCAATTTTATGAAATATAATTATCCTTTGCTATCTACATTCTAATCATTATAATATAGCATCAGGAAGCTGCAAACTCACATCTTTTTATCATGGCTTTGCACAAAATTGCCTTTATAGGGATGTATACAATAATTTGACTTAAAAATTATGCCACTATTTTCATCTAGGATCTATGTAGGAAATAGTCATGAGCAAAATATCGACATTAAGTATTAAAATAAAGACAAACATTAAGATGGCTAAAAACGAACAATACCATACCTTATGCTATTCATTATCTTTTACTTAAGATTGCATGATTAATTCTTCTTAGGAGGCTCATGCTAAGAAAACAGATAAAAGAAAAAAGTAAAATTATGAAAACAGTGATGCATCATGTATGTTTTAGATCTGAGTTTTCTAAGTCAAAATAAAAGGGAGATACAATATCTTTTTGCCAAAGGAGAGCTCCATAAACCATGTTCATTGAGTCTCTTTGGTTTTCAAGAAGGTCAAGTTGAAATTTTGTTGGAAGAGCCTCCAACAGAGTACTTTGTTATGGCCTAATTATTTCTCTATTCTGTCTTTTCTACTTAGCTTATCTATTCTTTCCTGTCATAGCTTCCTGGCTTTCCATTCTGTGATATCTATCTTTAATGTCACCAGTTTTCTTAATATACTTTTTGAAATTGGGCAGAACATACATAATAAATAATGAATTATATCTGTCAAATCACACTAAATGTCAATAAATAAATTTTAGAGAAAATAGTAAGATAAAGGTAAAAAAACTAGCCTTGAGTTAAAATTGCAGACTTAACTGAATTGCAGATTAAACTGTATGAATGTTGAAATAAGCTTTATTAATGAAACTTACTCATGTTGCCATTAAAATAATCTGTAGACAGAAAGAAGATAATAGAGTAAGTTATTAATTAGAAATGCTATAGATTGTATTAGGCATGAAATGAAAATGAGTAATATTAATTAAGGGCAGAAATTTCCGTGGTCTGGGAGACTGGAAGTCCACTTGACCTTGATGATGCCATTGACAATTTAGCTGAGCTTAACTAAATCTTGGTCTTTTTGAGACTTCAGTTTTGTATAAAATGATTCAATTTCACTTATCAGTAAGGCTCCTTCCAACTCTAAAACTTCTTTCCTGAAGTGCTTTTTAAAGTCTTTATATTTTAGAAACACTACTTATATTTGTTTTCTGTTTTTTGGTATCATTAATATACAATCACATGAGCAACATTGTGGTTATTAGATTCCCCCCATTATCAAGTCCCCACCACATACACCATTACAGTCACTGTCCATCAGTGTACTAAGACGCTACAGTCACTACTTGTCTTCTCTGTGCTATACTGCCTTCCCAGTAACCCCCCTGATGTTATGGGTGTTAATCGTAATGCCCCGTATTCCCCTTCTCCCTCCCTTCCCACACACCCTCCCCAGTCCCTTTCCCTTTGGCAACTGTTAGTCCATTCTTGGGTTCTGTGAGTCTGTTGCTGCTTTGTTCTTTCAGTTTCTGCTTTGTTTTTATGCTCCACAGATGAGTGAAATCATTTGGTACTTGTCTTTCTCTGCCTGGCTTATTTCACTGAGCATAATACCCTCTAGCTCCATCCATGTTGCGAATGGTAGGATTTGTTTTCTTCTTATGGCTGACTAATATTCCATTGTGTATATTATATACTACATCTTCTTTATCCATTCATCTACTGATGGATTTGTAGTAGAGCTTGAAGTTGGGAAGCAAGATTCTCCCAGGCTTTATTCTTCCTTCTCAAGATTGCTTTGGTTATTCAGAGTCTTTTGTGGTTCCATATGAATTTTAGAACTGTTTGTTCCAGTTCTTGAAGAATGCTGTTGGTATTTTGATAGGGATGCACTGAATCTGTAGATTGCTTTAGGCAAGATGGCCATTTTGACAATATTAATTCTTCCTACCCAAGAGCATGGAATGAATTTCCATTTATTAGTGTCCTCTTTAATTTCTCTTAAGAGTGTCTTGTAATTTTCAGGGTATAGGTCTCTCACTTCCTTGGTTAGGTTTATTCCTAGGTATTTTATTCTTTTTGATGAAACTGTGAATGGAATTGTTTTCCTGATTTCTCTTTCTGCTAGTCCATTGTTAGTATATAGGAATGCAACATATTTCTGTGTATTAGTTTTGTATCCTACAACTTTGCAAAATTCAGATATTAGTTCTGGTAGTTTTGGAGTGGATTCTTTAGTTTTTTTTATGTACACTATCATGTCATTCCCAAACAGTAACAGTTTGACTTCTTCCTTACCAATCTGGATGCCTTTAATTTCTTTGTTTTGTCTTATTGCCGTGGCTAGGACCTCCAGTACTATGATGAATAAAAGTGGGGAGAGTGCGCCTCCTTGCCTTGTTCCCAATCTTAGGGGAAAAGCTTTCAGCTTCTCGCTGTTAAGTATAACGTTGGCTGTGGGTTTGACATATATGGCCTTTATTATGTTGAGGCATTTGCCCTCTATACCAATTTTGTTGAGAGTTTTTGTCATGAATGGATGTTGAATTTTGTTGAATGTTTTTCAGCATCTATGGAGATGATCATGTGGTTTTTGTCCTTCTTTTTGTTGATGTGGTGGATGATGTTGATGGATTTTCAAATGTTGTACCATCCTTGCATCCCTGGGATGAATCCCACTTGATCATGGTGTATGATCCTCTTGATGTATTTTTGAATTTGGTTAGCTAATATTTTGTTGAGTATTTTTGCATCTATGTTCATCAGGGATATTGCTCTGTAGTTTTCTTTTTTTGTGGTGTCTTTGCCAGGTTTGGTATTAGAGTGATGCTGGCTTCATAGAATGAGTTTGGAAGTATTCCGTACTCTACTATTTTTTGGAAAACTTTCAGGAGAATGGGTATTACGTCTTCTCTAAATCTCTGATAAAAGTCAGCAGTGAATCCATCTGTCTGGGGGTTTTGTTCTTGGGTAGGTTTTTGATTATTGATTCAATTTCATTCCTGTAATTGCTCTGTTTAGATTTTCTCTTTCTTCCTGGGTCAGTATTGGAAGATTGTATTTTTCTAGAAAGTTGTCCATTTCTTCTAAGTTATCCGGTTTGTTAGTATATAGTTTTTCATAGTATTCTCTAATAATTCTTTGTAGTTCTGTGGTGTTTGTAGTGATTTTTACTTTCTCATGCCTCATTCTGTTTAGGTGTGTAGATTCTCTTTTTTTCTTAATAAGTCTGGCTAGGGGTTTATCTATTTTGTTTATTTTCTCAAAGAACCAGCTCCTGCTTTTATTGATCCTTTCTGTCATTTTATTTATCTCGATTATATTTATTTCTGCTCTAATCTTTATTACGTCCCTCCTTCTACTGACTTTGAGCCTCATATGTTCTTCTTTTTGCAGTTTCAATAATTGTGAATTTAGACTATTCATTTGGAATTGTTTTTCCTTCTTTAAACAGGCCTGGATTGTTTTATACTCTCCTCTTAGAACTGCTTTTGCTGTATCCCACGGAAGTTGTGGCATTTTGCTGTTGTTTTCATTTGTCTCCATATATTGCTAGATCTCTGTTTTAATTTGGTCATTGATCCATTGGTTATTCAGGAGCATGTTGTTAAGCCTCCATGTGTTTGTGAGCCATTTTGTTTTCTTTGCACAATTTATTTCTGGGTTCATACCTTTTTGATCTGAGAAGTTGGTTGGTACAATTTCAGCCTTTTTGAATTCACTGAGGCTCTTTTTGTAGCCTAGTATGTGTTGTATTCTGGAAAATATTCCATGTGCACTTGAGAAGAATGTGTATCCTGCTGCTTTGGGGTGGAATGTTCTATAGATGTCTGTTAGATCCATCTGATCTAATGTGTTGTTCAGTGCCGTTGTCTCCTTATTTATTTTCTGTCTGGTTTATCTGTCGTTTGGAGTGAGTGGTGTGTTGAATTCTCCTAAAATGAATGCATTGCATTCTATTTCCCCCTTTAATTCTGTGAATATTTGTTTCACATATGTAGGTGATCTTGTGTTGGGTGCACAGATATTTACAATGGTTATATCCTCTTGTTGGACTGACCCCTTTATCATTATGCAATGTCCTTCTTTGCTTCTTGTTACTTTCTTTGTTTTGAAGTCTATTTTGTCAGACACAAGTACTGCAACATCTGCTTTTTTCTCCCTATTGTTCACATGAAATATCTTTCTTCATCCCTTCACTTTTAGTCTGTGTATGTCTTTGGGTTTGAGGTAAGTCTCTTGTAGGCAGCATATATATGGGTCTTGCTTTTTTATCCATTCTATTACTCTGTGTCTTTTGATTGGTGCATTTAGTCCATTTACATTTATTGTGATTATCAATAGATATGTACTTATTGCCATTATAGGCTTTAGATTCGTGGTTACTAAAGGTTCAAGGGCAGCTTCTTTACTATCTAACCGTCTAACTTAATGCACTTACTGCACTATTATAAACATAGTCTGATGATTCTTTCTCTCCTGTCTTTTTCTTCCTCTTTCCCCCTTTATATGTTAGGTGTTTTATTCTGTGTTCTTTGTGTTCCCTTGACTGCTTTTCTGGATAGCTGACTTTATTTTGCATATACTTAGTATTTGGTAGGTCTACTTTCTTTGCTGTGGTTTTATTTTCTCTGGTGATAGCTATTTAGCCTTAGACATACTTCCATCTAGAGCAGTCCCTTTAAAATACATTATAGAGATGGTTTGTGGGAGGTAAATTCCCTCAACTTTTGCTTATCTGGGAATTGTTTAATTCTGCCTTCAAATTTAAGTAATAATCTTGCTGAATACAGTATTCTTGGTTAGAGGCCCTTCTGTTTCTTTACATTGAATATGTTATGCCATTCCCTTCTTATCTTTAAGGTTTTTGCTGAGAAGTCTCATGATAGCCTGATGGGTTTTCTTTGTAGGTGATCTTTTTTCTCTCTCTGGCTGCTTTTAATACTCCGTCCTTGTCTTTGACCTTTGCCATTTTAATTATTATATGTCTTGGTGTTGTCCTCCTTGGGTCCCTTTGTTGGGAGATCTGTGGATTTCCATGGTCTGAGAGATTATTTCCTTCCCCAGATTGGGGACATTTTCAGCAATTATTTCTTCAAAGATACTTTCTATCCCTTTTTCTGTCTCTTCTTCTTTTGATACGCCTATAATGAATATTGTTCTGCTTGGATTGGTCACACAGTTCTCTTAATATTCTTTCATTCCTAGAGATCCTTTTATATCTGTGTACCTCAGCTTCTCTGTATTCCTGTTCTATGAATTCTATTCCATTAATAGTCTCTTCCACCTCATCCAGTCTGCTCTTAAATCCTTCCACTGTTTGTTTCATTTCTATTATCTTCCTCCTGAATTCATGCCTTAGTTCTTGAACATTTCTGTGTAGCTCCATCAGCATGCTTATGACTTTTATTTTTAATTCTTTTCAGGAAGATTGGTGATTTCAGTCTCACCAAGCCCTCTCTCTGGTTTTTGAGGGATTTTGGACTGAACAGATTTTCTTCTGCCTTTTCATGGTGATGGGAGTGGTTGCCAGAGAGTGGTGCATGTGTCTGCTGGGAGAACAAAATCCCTTCCTGCTTTCTGGTTGCCTCACCTGTCTCAGCTGTCTGTGCCAGTTAACTGCACACAGGGAGTAACCTCTGGGTTAATCCCCTAGGCTGCTGTGGGCACGATGGCCCTAGTGATGGCCTGGGGCACCGGTGGGGGTCAAAGGCCAGTAGTGAACGTGTCTGCCGGAAGGACAAGGCCCCTCATGCCTCCTGGTCTCCATGCCTGTCTCCTCTGTCTGTGCTGGTCAACCGTGCACACGGAGTAGCCTCTGGGTTAATCCCATAATCTGCCGTGGGCAGGACGGCCCTCAGGATGACCTAGGGCACTGGCAGATGTTTCCGGTGAGTGGCTCGTGTTCTGCAGTAAGAACAGTGCCTCTTCATGCCTTCTAGACTCTGCACCCATCTCCACTGTCTGTGCTGATCAACTGCACACATGGAACAGCCTCTAGTTTAATCTCCAAAACTGCTGTGGGTGGGGCAGCCCTCATGGCCTAGGGCACTGGCAGGGGCTGCAGGTGAGCAGCGCATGTTCTGCTGTGAGAACAGAGCCCTTTTGTGCCTTCCAGACTCTGTACCCATCCTCTGTCTGTGTCAGTCAACTGCATGCAGGGAGCAGCCTCTGGGTTAATCCCCTAAACTGCCATGGGTGGGGTGGCCCTTGGGTTGGCCTAGGGCATTGGTAGGGGTTGCAGGTGAGTTGCATGTGTTCTGCTATGAGAACAGAACCCCTTCATGCCTTCTGGACTCTGCGTCTATCTCCACTGTCTGTGCCAGTCATTGGCATACAGGGAGCATCCTCTGGGTCTGGGCCAGTTAGTCATGTGCAGGGAAAAGCCTCTGTGTAAAGCTGTGTGGTTGCTGTAGTTGGGGCTGCTCCTTGGCTGTTCCACAGCAATGGTGGGTGAGCTGGTTTGCTTGCAGTGCCGGCAGAGGCAAAAGAATGGCAGGCTGCTTATCGCCGTGAGGGGGTTTGGAGCTGAGTTGCCACCCAGGGGTAGGGCACCTGAAGTTCCTTGATGTTCCCAGCCTGCTGGGCTGAGTGTGCCAGGATTATTTTGTCTGCCTGTTAAACCCTTATCCCTTTAAGACTTTTAAAGCACCCGCTTTTCTTTTGTTCCAGGGAAGCCAGCTGTGGGAACCTGTTCACAGTCTTAGTCTTGGATTTTGCCTTTCTGCTCCTCTAATATCCAGAGCACCATGCAATGTGTGTCTGTGCTCCCAGGGCAGATTACTAGAGCTGGTATTTAGCAATCTTGTGCTTCCACTCCCTCCCCACTCTGATTCTTTTCCTTCCATCTCTGAGCTGGAGTGGTGGGAGTGCTCGGGTCCCACTGTGTCACGGCTTTGTATCTTACCCTTTTCTGTGAGATATTGGGTTCTCACAGATGTAGCCTGGCTGGTGTACTGTATCTTCTGGTCACTCTTTTAGGAATAGTTGTATTTGCTGTATTTTCAAAATATATATGGTTTTGGGAGGAGATTTCCACTACTCCACTCACGCCACCATCTTTTCCTCCTCCTCCATGCGATGTAGGTTTGTGCTCCCAAAGCAGATCCCCAAGGCTGGGTGTTCAGCAGTCCTAGGCTTCCACCGGCTCCCTGCTCCATTTTTCTTCCTTCCACCAGTGAGCTGGGGTGCGGGAAGAGCTTGGGTCCCACCAGATCAAGGCTTTGGTACATTACCCTGTTTCGTGAGGTCTGCTCTGTTCTCCAGGTGTATACAGTCTGGTGCAGCCTTCTTTCCTATTGCTGTTTTAGGATTAGTTGTATTAACTATATTTTCACACTATATGTGGTTTTGTGAGAAGTTCTCAGTCTCACCTCTCATGCCGCCATCTTGAATCTATATTTGTTTTGTTTTATCTTGTTTAACTGGATATAATAATGGGTTGGGAGGAAAAAAAACTGCATGGAAAAACCACATAGGGGAAAAAACAACATAGAAGTATCTGATTTCCTAGCTTTTCTTTGAAAGACTATGCTTAATACACTTTAATAAACTTAAATTAGAAATATTTAACTTCCAGGAGTTTGTGAAATTCTATACAATTATGAGCAGTATTTAAAACCAGTGCATTTTTCCATGAAAGATAGAGGCTGAGGATAATTTAAGAGCACTTACGATTTTGGCATCTTACAAAATTTCGTTTGGTTTACTGAATCTGTCATAAGAACATTTTCTTTTAGAATTTCAACACATCTACCCTAGTGGGAATCAAGAAAATAAGAGTTCTGTGAAAATGGAAACTACACATTTTAAAATCACTCTTCACTTTTTCTCTGACGTTCTAAAAAGGTTTGATTCTAATTTGATTTGTGTTTAGGGTGATATGGACGTGAGTTTACTATTTGGCAAATGTCCATTTCAGACTGACAGCTGGAGGGCATTCAACAACCACAGACCTAAGCAGCAAAGTAGAGCTATAATTGAAGGGAAACCAAAGAGTCTGCATCAGTAAAATTTCCACTTTATTTTACCAGCTGGCTTGGTTTCTTGTTTATGTCTTTCTTCAAGTATTTGAGTGCTATTTTTTCCCCTTGTGTTTTATAAGCTTTGTGCATATTTAAAATGCAGGCATACCTCACAGATACTGCAGGTTCAGTTCCAGATCACCATGATAAAGTGAATATTGAAATAAAGCAAGTCAAATGAACTTTCTAGTTTCCCAGTATATGTAAAAGTTATGTTTACACTCTACTGTAGTTACTAAGTGTTCAACAGCATTGTCTAAAAAGAAGTACATACCTTAATTAAAAATCCCTTATTGCTAAAAAACGCTAACCGTCGACTTTCTGAGCTTATAACAAATCATAATCATTAATCATAGATCACCATAACAAATATAATAATAATGAAAAAGTTTGAAATATAATGAGAATTACCAAACTATGGCATAGATACACAAAGTGAGCAAATGCTTTTGGGAAAATGGTGCCTACAGACTTGCTTGAGGCAGGGTTGCTATAAACTTTCAATTTGTAAAAAAATACAATGTCTACTAACTGCAATAAAACAAGTTGTAGAATCCAAGAGAGTAATACCATTTTGCCCTAACTGCTTAAGAGAGCTGATAAAATCAATGGCTTTTATATTATCTCCCTGACACCATCAGACCCTAAGGCCTTTCCTTACAGTACACTTAATAACCGTACACTTAATATCTCAGCTTCAGTAACTTTTTTTTGCTATATTCTAGCTTATTGTTCTAGCTGTAAAGAAGCTTATGAGTACATCAGTGGAAGAAGATAGTCACTACTTACAAATACTAAAATGTTAGATCAGTTATTGAGTTGACTCAGTCTCTACAGCTGCAAAATTGATATTCTTTAAGTCTTAATTTATGTAACAACTATCCAAAAGCTCCTCCTTTGTTTTCCTTACTTTTTTGTGGAAAAAGATATGATGTCCCCATCAGCTTCCCAAAGATGATTACTAGAGAGAATCAATGAGACCAAGTTGGTTCTTTGAAAAGGCCTACAAAACAAAGGTCAACAAAACTACTTTTAGCTAGACTAAGACAAAAGAGAGCAGATGTAAATAACTAAAGTCTGAAATGCAAATGGGGATTCTATAACCAGTCTTATAGAATGAAAGGGGTATTAAGAGAATCAAGAACAGTTGTATACCAACAAATTTAATAATTAAGACAAAATGGCTAGAGACACAAAAATTACCAAACTGATCTGAGAAAATATAGAAGAGCTCAGCTGGCATAAAACAAGAGACTGATGCCATAGTCAAAACCTCCAAAGAAAAATTAAAAACTAAATGGTTTCAGTGGTGAAGTCTACCAAATCATTAAAGTAGAGTTAATACTAATCTTCCTCAAACTCTTCCAAAAAAAGAAGAGGAGGGTATATTCCTAACCCATTGTATGAGACCAGCATTATCCTAATACCAAGGATAAAGATACCACAAGGAAAGAAAGCTACAGATCAATATCCCTTATAAATACTGATGCAAAATTCCTCGGCAGAATACTTGCAAACCAAATTGAGTAACACATTAAAAAGATTGTACACCATGACCAAGTGAGACTTATCTCAGGAATATAAGCACAGTTCAACATTAGAAAATGAATTAATGTAGTGCACTGTATACTTAGAACAAAGGGAAGCAAAATCCACATGATCATCTCAACAAATGCAGAAAAAAATTTGAAAAATGTCAGTACCCTTCTGTGATAAAAATGCTCATGTAGAAAGGAATTTACTAAGATGCAGGACACTGATGAAAAAATCTACAGCTAATATCACATTCAGTGGTGAAAGGCCAAAAGCTTTAGATCATAGAAAAGACAAGGATGCCCATTTTTGCCATTGCTGTTCAGTTTTGCAATGGAAGATCTAGCTAGAGTGCCTAGATGAGAAAAAGAAATAAAGGTACCAACTGGAAAGAAAGAAGTAAAACAATCTCTGTTTACAGATAACATGATTCTGTACATAGAAAATCTCAAAAATTCACAAAAATACTATTAGACCTATTCAAAGTTGCAGAGTATAAGATCAGCCTACAAAAATCAGGAGTGTTTCCATATAGCGGCAGTGAATACTCCTAAAAGGAAATTAAGAAAACAAAGAAATCAAAATAATAAAGCACTTAATAAGTTTAACCGAGAAATGAAAGATTTAAACACTGAAAATTACAAAAAAATTTGCTGAAAGAAATTAAGGAATTCCTAATTAAATAGAAGTCATCACATGTTCATGGATTGAAACTGTTAAAATGGCAATTCTCGCCAAAGTAATCTACTGATTCAATGCAATCCCTATCAAACTCCAATTGCCTTTTTTTCAGAAATGGAAAAACCTATCCTCAAACGAATATTAAATTGCAAGGGTCCCTAAATCACTAAAAACAATATAGGGAAAGAAAAAAATGGCTAACTCACACCTTTTAAATTTTATAATTTACTACAAATCTACAGTAATCACAACAGTGTGATACTGGAATAAGAGTAACATATAGACCAATGGGAGAGAATTGAAAGACCAGAAATAAACCCAATAGCTGCACCCAATTGATTTTGACAAAATGCCAAGACAATTTTATTTAGAAAGTGTAATTTTTTTCAACAAATGGTGACAAAACAACTGGTTAACCACATGCCAAAGAATGATATTGGGCCACTTCCTTAATCTATATATAAAAATAAAATCAAAATAGATCAATGACCCAAATATGTTAAAACTATCAGAATTTGAGAATAAAATATTACAATGAAATTTTATGACCTTAGATTTGACAAAAGTTTTCTAGATTTGATATCAAAAGTATGAACAACATTAAAAATAGACAAATTAGACTTCATAAAAATTAAAAACTTTTGAGTATCAAGTGACATGATCAAGAAAGTGAAAAGGCAATTTATAGAATGGAAGAAAATATTTGGAAATCCTGTGTCTGAGAGGGTTTATTGACTATAATACATAAAGAACACTTACAACAACAAAAAGACAATCAATTCAGTTAAAAATGGGTGATGGACTTGGCTAGATATTTCCTCAGAGATGTAGTAAGGTGTTCAATTTCATTACTCATTAAAAAAATGCAAATCAAAAATCAAAATGAGAAATTACTTCACACTCACTAGTATGGCTTTAATCAGAAAAAAGAAAATAAGTGCTGACAAAGATCTGGAACTCTCATACATCGCTGTTGGGAATGTGAAATGTGGTAGCCATTGTGGAAAACACTTTTCCCATTTCCTCAAAAAGTTAAACATTAAGTTACTACATGACTCAGCAATTCCACTCTGTGCAATATATCCAGGAGAAATGGAAACGTTTGACCACAAAGAAACTTGTACAGGAATGGTTGTAACAACATTATTCATAATAGATAAACATGTCCAACAAATAAAATGCTAATTAATGGGTGAATGTATAAAGAAATACATATGTGATGGAATATTATGTAGCCATAGAAATGGAATGAGGTATTGCCACATGATATAACTTGGATGAACCTCAAAAACATTAGGCTAAATTAAAGAAGCCAGACACAAAAGAATACATATTATATGATTCCCTTTATATGAAATGTCCAGAACAGGCAAATTCAGAGACAGAAAACATTAATGGTTGTCAGGGTATAAAAGGAGGGGAATGATTACTTTCAGATTATGTGGTATTTTTCTGAGACGATGAAAAAGTTTTGAAACTTGAAAGAAGTGGTGGCTATACAACATTGTGAATGCATTAGATGCCAAGAATCGTATACTCTTGAATGGTTAATTGTATATTATGTGGATTTCACCTCAAAAAAAAAAGAACAGAACCTATCATATAAGAATGTTTTGAGGACCAAATGAAATAATGCATATACACTATTTTAGAATAGTGCTTGGAGCATAAAAATACTCAATGAATTTACCTACAATAAGAATAATTCTTGTTTTAACTCCTTTTTTTATTGTTAACCTTGTCTCAATCAATATTTTTACCAACAGTTTGTCTGAATATATGGAAACTTGTATGGATGTATGGGCGGCACAGACATAATCACTAATATGCTGGGTGGCAGAATCAAGGCTTAAGAACTCTCAACAGACTGAAAAAGCATGATAAATGTGGAGATAAAATTAATAATTTACCTTGAGATTCAAAATTATAATTTAATCTACCAATACATGAAGATGTGATGATTTGGTAAACAACATACTCAAAAGAATCTTCATTGTCATATGTCTATCAGAAAAAGCTATTTTAGTCTTTGGCTTCATTAACTAATATGGAGACTCCATATCAAGGAAGCATTCATCTCTCGTCATTCTGCAGCAGTTCAGACTCCATCTCAAAGGCTGTGTTTATATATGGTTGCACACGTATGGAAGGTTTTATGGGCTGAAACACGTTAAAAGTAGGGTAAAATGTGATACTGCTATGCCTAAAATTTTTCCAGTACAACTGAAAAAAATTTTACGTTGATTATTCTGGAGAAAAAAAATCAAAGCATGGTTTTGTAAAATTGGTATCATCTCTTTATATGTGTAAAGCTTATTTTGTGAAAGACTGGTCTTTGTAACTCCATAGGTCTGGTATGAGACATAGGTGAAAATAACAAACAAAAATGATATATAATTAATATGAGAAGGAAAACCTAAAATTCATCATTGCCTTCACATCTGGTGTTTTATGCAGCAGCACCAGCTTCTTATCACTGGAAATAATCCGTAAGTGGCTATAGAATGCGTGTCAGAAATGATGTGGTTGTTAAGCATAGAGTTTTGGAAGCAGCCAACCCTCCGTAAACATCCACTTTTTCCCACTATAAAATTAGATAATATCTACATTACAAATTTATAATTTTTATAAAAAATGTAAAGCCTGATACCTGTCATAATAACACCCAGGAAACATTATCTCTTTATTATTTTAATCTTGCATATATTGATGAACTAGATGTTCTCTAAGATTGTATCCAAATTAAGAACACAACCAGAGAGCAGCCCTGCTCTCACTTTTTAGTGGTAATTAGATTGCTTGCGTGTTTGGAATTATTTTGTTCAAGATCCTTTCCTTCAGGGAATAAGAACAAACAGAGAATTTGCCTTGGTAGATCCTCATCCAAGTGGAGAAAGACCTGAACTGCAGATTGTCCACAATCTAAGTAATCAGATTACAAATACAAAGCATTATTCTGTGACAGACACTCTACACTATGTCTTAAATTTTCATTATCTTCCCAGTAATTTGTTGAACGTGATTTTATAAAATCTGTAAAAGTTGGTCGAGAACTATCTTCTGTTGTTAATTGTCTGCATGTACTTGTTGACTACCAGAATATTTTAAGGCTTTCAAGAATCCCAATAGTTTATCAAGGAATCTCTTTATTCTTTCTAGCTCATGCTTCCTATAGTTTTCTTCTCCCTTTATTTCTTTATTTTCTTGTCTCCTAATCACCTAGCCACCTTTCATTTTTGCTTTTGCTTTTGCTTTCTGTGTTTGCTTTTACTGTTGCCTTTGTTTTATGATTCTCTAACTTCCATAGAAGTTTGAGAAGATCTTATTCTATTTCATTAATTACTTATTTCCTAGTATAGTAAGCATTAACATTTACTTTTCTACTTATGGTTATAGAAGGTCTGGGTGCTCTTGGAGAAAGGCACCCAAGAAAGAAGGCCTATATCATCTTTCTTAAAGGCTAACGAGAGCTACATTGTCAAAAAAGATATGGAAGATTATCATAGACTCTACTAACTAAAGGTTCTCCTACAAAGTCCTGAAGAGACCTAAGGTCCCTTTATTGAGCATGAGATAAACTGCCATGGGCATGGCTGGCAATGTATGTGGACTAGGGTGCAAAGTGGAATGCAGTTATTAGGCCTGTGAGCAGAGCTAATAGAGCTCTGTAAGGAGGGTGCTTCTGGAGACAGAATGTCCTTTTCTTCTTCCTGAGAGCTGTTGTGCCAGCCTCCTAGGATCCTTGTGGAATCATGAGAGAATTTCTGTTATAAAAGTCTCCCTCTGTATTTTCACTATGATATTTCTTTATACTGCTTTAACATAACAGTTCTAAAATCCTGCTTTTTTCATTTTTTTCTATATATGACTTTCATTCTCCACTCTGGACAAATCTTGATTAGTCTTCATCTCTTATTTGCTAGAGAGAGCCTTCATGACTAATAATTTTTCCACCCAGTACCTGCTGTGATTCCTGGGTTGTAGCAATGATCCAATGCCTATTTTTGGATTGTTATTAGATATTAGATAGTTGACTTAAATACATCGTCTTTTCCTTTTCAGAATTGATTTCCTAAATATTACTAGTCAACAAATTTGCTAGTGGCTATAAATATTGAATAAGGTATTCAGCTAATGTTGTAAGGGTTTCAAAGACGTACTTCCTCTGACATTAAGGAAATTGTTTAAAAAATAAAAATACAACTAAATTATGAGATAAAATTTAATTTTGTCAAAATAAATAAATAATCGCCATGGCTTAACTCTTTAAATCACAAACTGGATCAATACTGAAAATCATTAGGAGGGGTCACTATAGGACATAAAGTACAAAAATGGGGTGCTATGGTAATTATTATGTAACATGCTTTAAATGTGTAGTTAATAGCTGTTATTGGAAAAGCAAAAAGGAGATTAGAGTTACAGAGAGCCCTTCAAAAAGAACATCTGAGCTTTAAAAGATGGGTAGGCATGTATGACATAAGAATGCACAATGGGGACATTCTAGGTGAGGGAATAAACAAAATTCTAAACATTTAATATATAATATACACAGAAAATAGGATGTAGTAAAACAAATAAAGGATTCCTCAAAAGTCTGTATCTTGAAACATCTACTTTTTTGTTTTAATTTGACCAAAAAGGGTATCTTAAGAGTATTTGCATATAAGGAGTCTCCTTCCCTGGCCTTCCTTGCTGGAAAATGAGCTGAGAGACCAACAGGACTAGCTAATTGGGTCCAATGGGAAAATGACAAAGATAAGTAGGTTCCTTAATCTCTCTCTCTGCGGGAGAAAAACTTCCTAAAGTGTAGTTGAAGGAGGCAGGGTGTCCTCCTGATGAAAAAAAAACCCTTACCCAGTGAATTTGCGTCAGAGAGATGGGGCTGAACTCAGGAAAAGGTTCACCTGGGTGGTGGCCACTCCTTCCCTAGTACTGGAGGAGTCACCATTCAAAAGCTCTTTGCCTGGCTGAGTACAATAAGGAGGAAATATGCCCTGAAAGGAGGGCATAAAATATCTAAATATCCAGGCCAAACAGGAAAGCAGATGTTATGGGCTGAATTATGTCCCTTTCCTTCCAAATTCATAAATTGAAGTCTAAACTCCTACTATTTCAGAAGGTGACTATACTTGGAAGTATGGTCTTTAAAGAGATAATTAAAGTTAAAATGAGTTCATTACGGTGGGCTCTAATCCAATGTGACTCATGTCCTTATAAAAAGAGGTGATTAAGACAAAGACACACTCAGAACGAAGACCACGCATGTGAGGTCAGAAACAAATTTCTGTTGTTTAAGCACTCAGTCTGTTGTACTTTGTTATTGTAACCCTAGCAAACTCAAACAGCAGGATCACAAACAGGGGCCTTCTTATGGAGTCTGATTATTAGGAGAAAAGGAGGTATGTTAATTGAAGAGACTAATAAGGTCAGGCACCTTCAAAAAATTTCATTTGCATCTCAATATTTACCCAAGGATTGTGTAGAAGAGTGGCAAACACTTTTCTGGGGGAAAAAAGAGATAGGATACTATTCCCCAAGGGGGATAAGCTCTAGTTTCTGCTCCCACTAAGCATGTAGTGGTAGAAGATAGGCAATTGAAGGTAAAAATTAGGAGCGAGCTAAATTGCTCTGTTTAAGAAAGTAATGAGCTATCAAAGACCAGAAGACAGATTTTTATGTAGAGAATCAGAATTCTAGGAGGCTTGGACCAAACCAGGAGGGTGACAAAGAGGAGATGGGGAGAGGTGGGGAAGCAGTTTGCTGGCACTTTGCCATTGACCATGCCTACACCGTCTAAAACATCCTACTACACTTCTCTTTGGGCCTAGGGGTAAGTAGATTTATCTATGAGATTATGGAGAAGTGTTGTGCCAGTTGGTGAGTTTGATGCAGGTGAAAACAGAGACTGCTGGGGGTGTTGGGAAGGCGTTACACACAGTTTGACCTCCGCAGTTAGGATTACCTGGGAAGTGAAAAGGGATGATACTGAAGTTTGGTGAGGCACTGGTTCAACAGGTGGAATTAACCAAGATTGTGGATCCAAGCAAATATATGGACCTTTTTCTGACCTGAGGACCTAGCAGACATCCAGACCTGCACTTTAGACGTGGGCTTGGAAACCTGAGCTTTTCAGAGATCTCAGCTTGCCTGGAGAGCCTGACTGGTGCAAGAGCCTTTGCTGTCACAGACAACATGGTGAGTCCCCGCGGGATGCCATTCCTGGAGCAAATCTCACAGAATCTGTTATGAAAAAACCTGAAAAACCTGGACTGGAACACTGACATAAGAACCAAGTAGCACTTGGAGGTCTTGGACTGTTGAGGTTTTATTTTTACACCGGCGGGCTCAAAGGGGATTAATCTCCCAAGGTCTGAGCCCTGAACAAAGGCAGAGGGAGCAATATATATCTTTCTGCTTTTGTATCTGCAACATTTTTACATGCACAGCAAGCAAGCAAGCAAGGGGGAGTGAGTTTAGGGAGTGAGTGCCTGGCAGAGTGGGAAGTGGAGGGAAGGGGGAAAACAGGAGTTTCTGCTGTCTTTGCTAAACAAGAGAAGCAGAAAGGAGCTTCCTGCACTAGATTGCTGACCTTGTAAATATTTCCCTATCCAATCATTGGCCAGGACCATGGGAAACAGCAGTTTCACTGATAGAAAACAAAATATTTTTCAAAAAAGAAAGAAAACCTAGTACATCATTGGGGAGGACGCAGTATGGCTAATGGCCGTACAGGGTTCTAGCTTGTGCCAGTCTTACGGGTTGCTGGCAACCCATGGGCTGCTGGCAACTACAGGGCATTGGTAGTGCTGCCCAGAAAAAGTGTCCAACAGAGTAATGGTGGCATCTGAACATCAGTGCTGCCTGCCTGCACTACAGGAATTTGAGAGCAGCATGGACTCCCAGCAGCAGAAGAAGGTGAAGGGCAGAGATGATGGAGCAGGGCAAATCTGAGAATGACACCGTGGTTTGCAGTCACAGCACCTGGCTTCTTGTGATGCACAAAGGAACTGTGAGCTTGCCCTGACTGCAGGCCTGAGAAATAAAAGTAATAAAATAGGAGAACTATAAATGGGAGCAGGGTAGCAACCGAGCCCAGTGGGAGTGAACTTGTTTGGCACAACAGTGAAACACCCTCTGGGGACTCCCAGAAGTACTTGGGTGGGGTATATATTTGCAAGGGGTCTGGGTCCTGTGTAATGCATGTGAGGGCAGGAGGCAATGAGATTCCAGTTATTAACATTAATGTGATCTCATTTGCTTCCACAGGCTGGTGAGGCATGGGGAAAATTTGGTTCTATTGTGGGTAATGTGGAGCCTCTGCCTTTTAAAAGAAGAAAGTTGATATAATGAAAGTAGTGTTTTTAGAAAGATTAAAATCCAATTTATAAAGAAAGAGAAATTACATTAGTGGTAGGAAAACATCACACTGCTTTAAAAATTGAGAAAAAATTCACTGTAGGTTTTAAACAAAGCTATCCCATTTAACATGCCAATTTACATACATACCTCAAAGAAAAAAATAAATGCCCAAAACTTTGGAATAACTCACAGAGGTCTACAACATTACTGCTAGTTACTGCAACAAAGCTAATGTAACTTAACTTGCAGTTTATGCTAACACCTCTGAATAAATGCTAGCCTCCTGTTTTCATGTATATGGCCAAGTTTATGCTCCCTGAGCTGGTTTCTGAATCTTACTGTTCATATACAACTTATAAGGCTGCTCTACAACCTGCAGAAGTGGAGGGAAATGGCCTTGGGCCAGCTCCTCCTGTCTGGACAGTATAGGACAAATAAAACAGTGAGTTAGGCCTAAATGCTTCTGCTTAACTATCTTAGACAAGTTAATTATGCTCTGTCACATTATTATTATGTGTAAAATAAAAAGTTCTAGATAATCATTCAGTTCTTTTTTCATGTTAAGATTTTGCGATGCTAGAAAATGACTGCATTTTGCCCAAGAGTCACTTCATTTTCCCATATTGACTAAATCCTTACGTACTTTTTTCTCAGGCCAGGTTGCAAAGGTTCAGAATTTCTCTTTAATCTAAGCAAAATTGCTCCATTTTTCAGAAAAGGCAGACAACAACTTTAGCTCTTAGAAAAGGGAGCAGGAAGGATGCAAGGAGTAACTGCTGCCTAAATGAAAGCTTCATTAGGAAAAATGAACTAAGCAGTGTCCTCTGAGGAAAATTCATCTGTTCAGAAGGGCATAGCCTCTGCTGCTACACATACTTAACATAATTTATATTATTATTAAATTGCTACATAAATAAATATATATCTGTATATATTTATATTTATATATTAGGAATTCAGCTAATAGACCATATTTTACTACTTGGTATCATTTCTATCAGGAATTACTAGCTATTGTGATATTACATTTGAATATGGATGAGATAACATATTCAAGCAAATATGTGCACTGTGGTACTAAGAATAGGAAATAAACTTGTCAAAAAGAACCTTTCTACAATGTTCCACCTTCTGTGGTGAGTTAGTCAATACATAACAGCAAGGTTGAAAGATCAGTGCATATCTCATGTACTAGCAGTATTTTGCATTAAAAAAAATCTGAAAGTCATTCACTCAACTAAGTTTAGACATATCTGAAGAAAAATTCAGTACATAGAAATAGGAATTCATAATATTTATGAATAATTATTTGGTTTATGAAACGCTCAAAATAAAACCTTAATCAGCACAAGATTTCACAGAACCTGAGAGTAGGCTTTTAAAAGAAAAAGGAAGGGAAAAAGGTAGGAGCAATTATGAAAGATGTAGCTACCAAGAAATATCACAGAGTAGTGGTATAAAATAATTTAATAATAGTCTAAACAGGTTATAAACTTTATTGAATGAAGAAAATAATTTTCTAAAAAAATTTTCTATAATTAAGAAATGGAAGCAAAAGAGAATATTGTTGAAGTCCTCCATGAACTTGGCTCTGTATACTTCACCCCAGGACCACCCAGTGATGTCAGTATTATAATTCCCTTTAAAATGAAACATAACAGAGAATCACATGTGATAAAAATGATAGGAAACCACACCTCAGGACCAGAAGAAGACATGGATACATGAGGACATAGGTAAAAACAACAAATTTCTTACAAATAGAGGGAAAAAAATAAAAACAATCAAAATCTTAAGTTAGACATTTTTTTGTCCCATTAAATTAATAAGCACTACAGTAATTAAAAGCAAGTAGAAGAGGCTAATATTAAAAAAGGTCTTTTGGAAAGACATTAAGGTGTTATTAAAGAGAAAAAATAATAAAGTACCTGGAAAAGACCAGGCTCATAACATTCAATGAAAAGAGGAGAGATTAATTTCCTCCTCCCTCATTTATTTTCTCTTTCTTTATTAAAGATATCTTTTGTCCTCTGGATAATTAAAGAAAGATCAGTGACAGCATGGAAGCCAATACCAGATGCAGAAAGTGTAAACAAATTAAACATAAATCAGAAGAATCACCTTCAAAAGTCTTCACAAAGTGTTAATGCAGCAAATATTTATAGTCAATTATATCAGTAATAGTAGAAATAGAAATATGTAGTCACAGAAATAGTTTATATGAAAAATAGAACTTACAGTACACACACAGTCACATAAAGGGGAGAAGAAGCAAAGCAGTACAGAGGAGAAAATAAGGGATGGTTTAATTTACTAAAAAGTTTTCCTAAATTAGGCCATTTATGTTATTGTACCATATTAAAGTAACAATCTAGTTTTTCTCTAGTAATTCTTTAGTCCTAATAAAATTGTTTCCTTTTTTATATTATGAAATGTATTTTTAGTTGTTACACAGCAAATATTCTGTAAAACAGACAAGCAAATACAGATAAGCAAAAACAGCTTTATATTAGTCAAGTTAGGCTAGGTTGTGCCAAGGTAACAAAAAATCCCCAAGTCTCAGGGGCTTAAAACAAACAAACAAAAAAGTTTTCTTTTTCTCACTCATGCAGTATTGCCCATTGTAAGTTGCTCTGCTAGGATTCTTGGGCTGCCGTAACAAAATACCAGTCATTGCTACATAACAGAAACAAGAGAAATTTATTTTCTCCAAGACTCAGGCATTGGTAGGGTTGATTTCTTCTGCGGCCTCTCTTCCTGGTCTGCCGACAGCCTCTTTCTCACTGTTGTCACAAGCATGGCCTTTTTTCTGTGCAGTCACAGTAGGTGGGGGAGAGATTAGAGGCCCATTTAATTTTAATTTTAATTACCTTCTGAGGCATTATACCCAAATACAGTCACATTGCAGGTTAGGGCCTCAACAAATGATTTGGGTAGGGGATACAATTTAGTCCATAGCAATTGTCTTGAAACTCCTGATGGTATCTAACTTCAAGGGGTGGAGCAGGGAGAGATGCAGTCCTAGCATGTTCCTGAAAAGAAGAAAACTGGAGTAGTGAAAAATACCTCAAATGTGTTGTATTTTCTACTGTACCATTGTTTTTACAACTAATCTAATTAATAGTGCTATGATAAAGAACATCATATAAAACTTCCCCCAAAATATTCTAGTATGAATTCCATAAGAAAAATTCTTAGAAGTGGAATAGATGCATTAAACAGTTTAGAATATTTGGGGCATTTTATTATGTCCTGGCAAATTTTCCTCCTAAAAAACATTGTAGAATCACCCCAATTCCTTAAATCCTTTCAAATATTAGACATTATTATTTAATAATAAAAAGAGGAGGGCAAGGAGAAAAAAAAGCTAAAGAAAACTTTTGCCAAGGATTCTATCAACAAACATGATTTAATTGCTCTCCCTTTCTTTCTTTTTTTAACTAATGAAGACTATCATCTTTTGGTTACATATGCTTTTGATGATATGGAAAAATGTAGTTGCTATTTTGGTTAATTTTCTCAAAGAAGCATTTGTATTCAGTTACAGACATTTATCCATTCTAAATTATTCATTACTTTGAGAAACAACTCTAAATTTGAATATATATAAAAGTTTGCATAAACATAGTAGCCATTCCACATAAGGAATCTATATTTATCAGCACCTCATCCTGACCAAGTCCCAGAGTTCAAAATTAAATATTGGATGCAAAATTATCTTTCTCTAAGTCTATTTTTATCATAAAGCCAGAAGATCACATACCACCAACTGAAAGAACATTTCTACAAAATCAGAAAGAATGCAAGCTTTTTCCAAGAATAATATGAGACTCTGACAGATGAATAAGCATTTCTGATCTTCCCTATTGATTCTTTATCTCTTTATCTTACCAGAGATCTGAGTTAACCTCAGATCACTAGATAGTCCCTGGAGAAGGGACAAGTCCATAAATCCATGGGGCCCTCAACTTCCTCCTGGCCCTCCTGTGCTCATAGTTTTCAGCTGGATGTGAGCTCTTGCCTCAAGCTATTTACACCATGATCAGGCTAGTAATTAGCAAAATGTTTAATATAATATAGAAGCAATTAGGAGGTGATAACATGCAATTAAGATGTGTTTTCAGATTAAAGATTTTATAGTGCTCTCTTTCTTGAAAAGATAAAGTGCCTATCTCAAAATGTCAAACTGCAGTGATTTAATCTGAATTATTTTCAATTAATATGCATGTATTCTTGCGACATGTTCACCGTTGTTATTGACATTGATAAATTAAGCTCATCCCAGCTGAATTTATCCTTGAATCTCTATATTTCCTGAATGTCAGCTCTTCACTCGTATTTTTTTTCTTTGCCTACAAACTGTGTGTGATCTAACTCTAAGTCCCTTGATTCATCCCTGGGATTAGAGTGATGTGTCAGTCTGGAGGAACAATAATCTGAAAGGGCATTGTTATAAATAGAGTGTTAGAATATAATTGTTTGTCATGTCATTTCTCCTCTTGAAATTCCCTTGGGTTCTGTTGAAGTAATTTAGACAGCCAAGATGACAAGAGTCTTGAGACTGTACTTATAGAGTTGTCCAACACATCTTTAACCTATTCTGCCTTTTGAGACCATCTCATCTGCAAAGTAGGAAATGCAAACATCAAATGAGCTTTGACTTACAGTATGGATTTAATTTGAAAGTTTACACAGGCCACTCTTTGTACAATACAAGCATTATGTCTTTTAGTTCGTTTGTACTTGTTGAACAATGGCTATTAAATGCCATTTAAAATTAATTAGAAATTGTCATGAGTGAGCACAGTAGCTATTGAAGATAACTTAGAGGAATTAAATATTTAATGTGTAGGAGTTATCTGTTTGTTTTGTAAAGACAATGTTCAGATGAATGAGTTGAGAGTGAAATATTTAATCTTTAGTCAAAGAACTGGGGAATTGTATTGCAAAATAGTATCAAACTCACCATTTAAAAATTAAGATTGATATTAATGAATAGCAGTAATAAGTATGCCACATACATGATAAAATTAGAAACAAATTTAGTATTTTCTCTAAACAAAATGTGCAGAAACGGCTCATATTTGAGAATTTTTTTTATTAAGGAACACTTAAATTTGTAGTTGGTTTAGCAATTAAATGATATATTTATAAATTATGAACAAGTGTAATTTAAGAGTTAGTGGTTCATAGGGTAGTGAGTATGCCTTATGTCTTGATGAATTTTTCAGTGGTGATAATCATTAAGCATGTATCAGAATAAATTTAATTTAAAACTGGAGAGCTTTAAATAAATATCTATATTTTAAATTATTAAGATGAAATATTCTTAATAGTGAATTATAATGAATGATATGCTTCCATCAAATATTTATGTGATAGATGAGATTTGTAACATTAATAATAAAACAAAGTGGATTTTTAAAACTTTTGCTTTTTCTACACTAATTTCATTCTAACTTTGAGTATAAAGCATTCACAGAATGAATATGCATACACAATAAAATATAGCAGCTCAATTAGATAACTATGCATATTAAAGCTAAATAGTCATTTTTTGCAAGCATTTGGCCAAATCAGGAGAAATTGTGTTTGATCCAAAAAGTTGAGAACACTATTGTACAAGACAGTGGATTCTTTGCCCATCCAATATGCTGAGGTTTGTAAAGTATGTTAAGTGTACATATGACCTTAGACACACATGTGTGTAAGAAATGTATATGCCTGAACCATATGTACACTTGTGTAGAAATGTGCTTTCATTTGATACACTTTTATTAAATACTGATGCTGTACTAACTACAGGAAAGAAAATGTGTAATGGGTTTTTCATTTAAATTAGCCATAGTGTCAAATTCCCATGTATTTGCTGCAAAATTTTGAAAGAAACATGATGGAGAGGTCAATATAATAGTGAAAATTATGTATTAGAAAAATATCTGATTATTATCCCGTGGTAGAAAGAAAAGACATATTTTCTGTACAAATGATAACAATAAATAATTAATTGTAGGTAAAAAATACCTCTGTTAATATAAAAATACATGTGGGAACACAAATATAGTTAATTTTTATGCAAATGACATCTTTGCAGATCAAAAATGTCATATTGGTGATTTATGTCCACTAAACATCATAGGACAAAATCTCTTTCAATTTTATATAGTCTCCATTTCTTTCTAAAACTGTAAATGTTTTTGCCTATGGTAGGTGCACAGTAATATTTGTTGAATAAACACTGCTATTAGCACAGCATTTCTCAGACATTACTGTTACCTGGTCAGGCCAGTCACCTTCTCCTCACTCAACCTCTTTTTTAGAGAACCTATTGCTTGCCGGCCACAGCTGATAGACAGCTGACAAGCTGCCCAGTTTAATTCTCTTTCCCCACATTGAAAAACTGGCAGTCCAGCATAGGCAGGGGCGAAGCATGCAATTAAGCGTGGTGAGATCTCTTGGGATCCAGTCCAGGCTGAGGTTGTGAAGCGCTTGGTCAATTTAGAGTATTAGGATGACTAAACATATCTTTGTAAATGTTGCCTTGAGAATTCTGATGAATAGTATCCTGGGTAAGCTAATTCACACAGATAATTAGGTCCATGCTTTGCATTGGATTAAATGCAATTGGAAGTCCAGAGACAGAGAACAGGCATTAAGACCAGCTTTTTGATTTTTAAACTTCAGTAGATGATGTTTTAGTGTAAGGACATTTCTCCATGGCTGATCAAATCAGACATTACTTGAAAATTTGATTGAGCTGGTTTTCTAGTATCAGAAAATTTCTCAAATGGTTTCATTGCCCAAGGGAATTATGAGTAAATACCAGTACTGTGTCTGATGTGTATGTCCAATCTTTTGGTCTTTTCTGATTCTACAACGTACTTAGAGGTAACCTTAGGAAGACAGACCAATCAACAAATTGCATTGACAAAATAATAGGAGTATTGATCCATTTGAATGATGCCACTTAAATAGATTTATTTACAAATAAAATTCATTTAAAATAATTTAAAAATCTTTTAATCTTAAAACTTTGTGAATCTGGTAAGATAAACTTGAATTCAATCTATTCAATAAAGCACTGTTTAAAAATTCTAATATTAATTCTTTTAGAAAAGGCAAAGTATATTCATTTACATTTATTCATAGCAATAAACAAGAATGTTTATCTACATGTCAATAAAACATGAATGTTGTATCTGCAAAATATTAAACACGTGAAAAAGCTTGTATCTCATCTAAGGGCCTCAAAATATAATTTCTCTCATTATATTATTGTAAAACAAGAAAGTATGTTTTGAGGTTACTTTTTAGGAAAAATTCTACAAAGTTTATTTTACACAGTCTTAACATGCACTGTCATAAGAAAACTATCATTACTTTTATCAGAAAAATTGCACCTATCAAACACTAAAACCACAGTTTCTAATATTTGTATAATTTGAAGATAATTTCTCAGCCATCCAGCTAAATGGACCTTATCATAAAAAGAACACTCATCCCTTCATTAGTACTCTGAATTGTATCAATATTATAATAATCTACTGATATTAAAGATAGATTAATGATTTTAATATTATATTTATTTTTCACCGGTAAATAAGGAGTTAAGCTCTTCTCTACACCAGTGTTTGTAATTCATTGTGATTAAACAAAACAATGAGACAATAATACCTATCCTCCCAAAATATATTTATTCATATATATGTACATATATATATAAAATATATATTCATAAATGAGAACACACAGTTTTTATAATCCATGAAATGTTTCAGTCCATCAGTAACTAAACCATGCAATGTTGCCTTTTAAAATCTTCCTGATCAAATTTAATTCTACTGGGTGATATAAAGGACCCATTTACATTTCCAACCCTTTAACAAAAATTGAAAGAAGAGTTTTAACAACTGTGCAGTTTAGTTACAATTGTTTGCTAATAAAAGACTGATTTTATTTCAGAGCAAGTAAAAATTACTGATAGCAGCAATGCCCCAACTAACACACAGACTTCATTATGTTCTACCTAGATGTATGCATGTGTTTATAAAATGTGGGCTCTCTGCTTTACAATAAGTAGAATAACTAACTAATTTTGAAAATCCTAAAACCTAATTCAAGGGAAAAACCTCTCAACCTGACAAAAGGAATTATTGCCGGAGATTAAACTGCTTGATGTTCTTCATTGTTCTACTTGAGTCAGGAGGGAATATTAATTGAGATGTGCCATGGATTCTGGTGTGTGTTCCATAGTGTTTCACAGGTTTCCTGGTGGTCCTTCCAACAGGAATAGCATAAATGAGTGGAATAAGACGGATCATTCTGAACCACAGTAGTTAAGCCATTGTTCTGTTTGGCACAAAAGGTAATGGTTGGTTGATTTGCTTTATTTCTGTGCTGTTCTGATTTTTCCCCCATACACCCTAATCTCTACCACTTCCTCTGTGAGTCAGCAGCAGCTGGACCCAGCGAGACCACGGAAACTAGCTCCTGGAAAGAGCTCTAATGGAGCTATTACTCAAGTTCAATTCTCTTTAAGTCTGGTAAGAACTGCGAGTTACAAGGAGATGGAAAGAAGAATTATTTTGCATTTTCTGCTTTGAAGAGCCTCCAAATCATGCTGACCTATTTATATTTCTGTGCAGACACATGATAGATACATTTATCTTGAGAGCTCTTACGAACAAACACAGTTTAGATTTAAAAAAAGAATAGTTTACATTATTACCCACAGTAATTTAATTATTTCTGCTGGAGTTTTTGTTTATTGGTTTTGTTTGTAGTTGCTTTCTTTTGCAAATTCCCAAAGCAATATTTTAGTACTTTTTTCCCACATAGAATCCATCCAACAGTTTCTGCCAGTCTACAATCTGATTCAGTTACTATTATAACCTCCATTAGACATAAACATTCCTATTTTCTCACCCCACAAGGGGATCTTGAATTAGTTTCACAAAGAACAGCTTGATTTATAGTTGTTTTCTCTCCATCCTATTGGAAAAAAAAATAGCATGCATCAGGATTGGACATGAGGGGGTTCCCACAGTCTGCTGGCAAAATCTTGCCTGGGTGCTTATCTCAATCAGAGATCAGGCTACAGATTTTACTAAAGAGGAAGATGTCAAGTGCTCCTAAAACTGTGGCCATGGTTTTGGGTCATTTAATAAGACTGAATAAGAGGGCCCAAATCTCAGGCTTCTTCTATTAGTCAGTGATTCATGTGGAATCACAGATTCCTTCAAGTAAAAGAAGATATTTGAAAATGCTAAAAATTATTAAAGAAAGCTTACGTTTAATAAGTTTGTCCTATAAGGCTCATAAAGGAAATTTGCCGGAATTGCACCCACAGATGATAGTGTCTCTTCATTGACTAGAAGAATAAGGAAATTATATGAGATCTCTGACAGCAATTACACGGGTAGAGTATGCACTATTCCAGGTCCCTCTCCTCACTATGCCCTTTCTGCACATACAGACACAGTTTATGCCCTTTAACTCTCTTCCTGACACCTAGTCTCTCTTTATCTCTTTGTGCCTGTCCCCATATCTGTTTCCCATCATGCCTTGTGTTGACCAGGAGGCTCCATCTATTGAGCCCATACCACCCTTCATCCCTCCAGGGTCATGTTTCCTGAATCTCTTTAGGCATTCTTCCTTTCTCTTTCATACTTTAGTGGTGAAATTGTTGAAGGAGATCTAATGATTTGCCCTACTTAGAAATATTTTCAGCCAACAAAAGATTCCAGGAGTTTAAAAAAGGGCAGTATAGATCTCTCATACATCTATATTTAAAATCTATTTCCCATGAAGGGGATTAAGCTGCAATTACTGTGTTGGTAAGAAAATTATTTGTTTTAGCTTTATTTACATTAATTACTGGAAGTTTTAAATATCATATATGCTAGTATTAATTCACTCCAAAAATGTGTTTTTAGTGCCACAGAAATTCCTGCCCAAATGTAACGTTACTTTTCTAGACAATTTTGATTATCTTTATTTAAATTTAAAGAAAATCATTGAGGAGTTGAGAAATATTAGGAGATTTAAGGATTCAGTGTTCATAATCCCCCATCAGTCTTCAGTAATAGGTGACTTTAAAAGTAACCGATCAAGTACTGAAAATAACTTCTTTAAAAAAATATGTGTTTTATATTATTGCCAGATATTTATGAGTCATGATTATATACTGGAAAATTTCTCTGTACCTATTCAACTAGTTACCCCTTCTCAAAATGATGGACATAGTAGACAAGTGAAGTTTCACCACTTCAAGTGTAAATTAATTTTGGTTAGGAAAAAAATAATTAAGATTTAATCATGTGTTTTGGAGAATTGCACTACATTTTATAGCATTCCACTGCAGATTAACCCCTGATTAATGTTCATTTGCTTTCATGAATGATCTTTGGTACTAGGAATACAATATTTTCTCCCATATGTTTTAGTTTTTATTCATACACCATTTATCAGTTTTACATAATAAGACATCTGACAATTTTCTAATCTTACATAATAAGAGATTGGGATAAGCCTGAAAGGTTTCCAGTTGTACCCAGTTTTAACAGATTTATTTGTTTTACAATGGAAATAGGTTTCTTCTTTAAAATGTTGAACTACTTACAATTTCTTATTTTTTTAAGCTACCAATAATATTTATGGTAACATTTAAAATACTCTAAAAATATAAAGTGGCTTAAATGACCTTTTGTGTGCATATAACACAAAACAGATCTGTAGGTAAAATAGTAAGTAATATTTCCAGAATCTCTCACCTAGCCTTATTGCATCTCTGTATCAATAGGTGTTTCCAAGGGGTGGAGAGAAGTAGTCTATCTCCATATCAATAGGTAATTACAAGGGGGAGCGAGGGCATAACTGAACTGGAAAAGTTGGGTGGGGTCCCATTTTGCAATTGCGAGAGACATGGGTGAGCAGAAGTGGATGACTGCTTGTAGGCAATTCATGGGTTTCTCCCACTTTATTTCTCCCTTTGACTGTTTTTGGTTTCAAAGGTATTTTGCCCTTGGCTGGGAAAATATTTTCCCCCAGCGTTACATCTGGTGGTAGTGAGGAACTCTGAACCTGAAACCTGTCTTCATGGTTGAGACCCTTGGGCGGGCTGCCCCTAGAGATGGTGGGGAGATGCCCGGAACCCCCAATGTGAATGGTGGGGAGACCCCAGTGATGGGAACAGTAGAGGGTGCAGCTTCTTCACCAGGGAGCCCCCTATCTGTGGGCTTCCAACTGGGGAGCCTCTAGTGGGGAATTGGTCTAAGATAAAGCGCCTCCTAGAGGGGTGGGGCCTTCTCAGAATTGGGGAAGGGTGGACAGCCCTCCATGAGGTAGAAGACTGCTTAGAGGCCCTGAGTGGTCATGTACCAGCAGCGATTGTAGGATGTCTGTTTTTCAATATAGTGGAAAGGGTTATTGAGGAGAGAGACAGAATTTGGCAGGAGAGAGACACGCTTCAGTATCTCTTAGAGGAGATGGGTAATAACCAATGGGATGCCTTTAAGAATGAGAGACAGTTATTGAGAAGACGGGTTGCATTCCTGAAAGATACATTAGCAGCAAGGAAGGAGGCAGGAGGCGTTGCAGGAGGCCATGGGAGAGGAGGAGGAAAGGGTAGTGCCTTCAGCTCTGGAGATAGTAAAGGAGATGTTGGGAGAGGATGACAAGGTGGGGCTGAGGGCCAATCTGTTGCTGAAGCCACTTCCTGAGACACCAGCCTCTCCCATATTAAAGTTGCACCTGGTCAAAATTAAGAAAATAAAAATACAACAACTACAGGCTCCTCAGTGGGAGTAGCTGCCCCCTCCCCAGGGTGTGGAGCAGTCCATGCTCTGCACCTATACCCAGGATGAGCTGGTGGACATGAGCATCTGGTTTCAGCAGAAGCCATCAGAACCTCTGCTTACATGGCTCTTGTGTCGCTGGGATATGGGAGTGGAAAACATTGTTATGTTGGGTAGAATGGCTCCCCTGACCACTCACCCTTCCCTCCTGTAGTGGTTACAAAGTGTCCATCACACCTCAGGGAATCAGGTGCCTCTGGATTGGCTGACAGCAGCCATCAGGGCAGTTTGGCCTAATCAGGGTGATTTACCATGCATGCCCACTAGCTGGAAAACGTATGCAGAGCTCCAGCAGGTGTTACAGGACTGGGCATGAAAAATTTCATGTATTATATGGACCCCAAGGGCCCCGATGAAGAGTTGTTCACTGTAAGAATGAGAAATCTGTTACTTCATACAGCACCATTTTTCTTTGGCTTCCTAGTGAATACTCTCACCCCTCACATAGGGCAACCCATAAGTGAGGCTACTCGTACTTTAGAAGATCTGGGGGAGGTTGAAACAATAAGAGCACTGAAGGAAATATGGGCTGCGACTGAAAGGAGGGGTGCAAAGGGCCCGGTGAAGGTCTCAAGGACCCAGATGTGGGTTGATGTGATAAAAGCTGGGATAGTGAAAGAAAAACTTGATGGGCAGCCCAATAAGATCTTGTTAGAACTGTGGCACCAATTAAAACCAGAGCAACAGTTCCAGTCACTGAGGTCCAGCCCACAGAAGCTGGAGGCAAAGCCCCATGTCTGGCTTGTGTCTCTTCAAGACTTCCTGGGGGACAGTACTCAGGCTGCACCCGGGCCCTCACCCCTATAGGAGGATGATTGGGCATTAGAGTTTGACTGAGGGGGGTCAAGGCCCCCACTTTGGGGAATGTGGTGGGGATTAGAGGCCACATGTAGAATTAGCAATTCATTGGTCCCCATGAATGTACAGTGTGTCCTGGTGCTGGACACAGGAGCTGAACGTTCTCTGATTTGTGGCAACCCTGAGTGTTTTTCTGGGAACCCTGCTGTGGTAGACGGCTATGGGTGTAAGGCAATTAGAGTGAAGAAAGCCTCAATGCATTAGGGATAGGGTGTTTACCCCCAAAGAAGTATACCATGTACATTTCTCCCATCCCTGAATATATTTTGCGAGTTGATATCCTGCAGGGCCTGTGGTTACAGACCACTGCAGGTGAGTCAGACTAAGGGTTTGTGTGGTAAAGGCAGTTCTGAGGGGACATTCTAAGCACCCACTGTAGCTCTGCCTGGACCTCGGCAGGTGACAAAAACTAAGCACTATAAATTGCCTGGGGGCACAAGGAAATTGGAGAAACTCTACAGGAGTTGGAGAAGGTGGGCATCATAAAGCCCACAATAGTCCTTTAATACCCCAGTGTGGTCAGTGAAAAAGCTGGACAGCTCTTGGTGTATGACCACAGACTACAGAGAATTTGAATAAAGTCACATCCCCTTTGCATGTTCTGTACTCTCTATAGCATCCTTATGGACACCTTCAGTCATGAACTAGGGATGTATCATTATGTTGTGGAACTTGCTAATGCTTTCTTCTCTATTGACATAGTACAGGAAAATTAGAAACAGTTTGCCTTCACATGGGAAGGCCAGCAGTGAACATTCACTGTCCTTTCACAGGGATACTTCCACAGTCCCATCATTTTTCACGGATTTGTAGCCTAGGACTTGGCCACATGGAAGAAACTGCAAACAGCGTATATGACTACACTGATGATATCATGCTCATGTCTGATTCTCTTGCAGATTTAGAAGGGACAGTCCCTGGACTGCTGCAATATCTAAAGGAGAAAGGATGGGCTGTGAGCAGCACTAAGGTTCAGGGACTAAAATTTGTCAGTAAAGTTCTTAGGAGTTTCTGGTTGGATGAAACAAAAGTTATCCCAGGAGAAGTCTTAGACAAGGTCCAGGCTTTCCCTACCCCTGCCACTGTAGCAGTATTATAAGAGTTTTTGGGTCTTTTGGGCTACTGGAAAGTGTTTATCCCACACTTTGCACAAATTCTGAAGCCCTTATACAGGTTGGTTCAAAAGGGCATCAGGTGGGACTGGGATGAAACATGTGCAGCTGCTTTTATTGCTGCTAAACGAGCGGTCAAGGCTGTACAGGCTTTGAGGATAATGGACTCATCAAGACCCTCTGAGGTAGATGTTCATGTAACCGAAGGTGATTATGGATAGGGCCTCTGGCAGTGGCTTGAATGGACACGCCAACCTATTGAATTCTGGTCACAACTATGGAAAGGAGCATAGGTCCTGTACACCTTGATGGAGAAACAACTGGCTACTATGTACCAAACCTTGCTGGTTATGGAGCCCATTGGCAGAACAGCTCTAACCAAGGTAATAACCACCTACCCAGTTTGTAGGTATGAGACTGGACCCAAAGGCCATGGAGTGATACAGATGCCTACACTGGCCAAATGGGGCTCATAGTTACAGCAGCATAGAACTCTCTCCAACTGCCCCTTAAGTGGAGAACTCCAATGCTAATTGGGGCCTCTGACCTATACCAGTGGAAAACAGGAAGAACTTGCTTTTGAGCCATTGGTAGCTGAGAGTCTTTATCAGGAGGGAAAAGCCCCTATAACTGAAGATGCTTGGTATACAGATCCTCCAGTTGTGGGCAGCCCCCTAAGTGGAGGGCTATAGCTTTACATCCTAAGACTGAGACAATATGGATAAGGATGGAGAGGGGAAGAGCAGCCAATGGGCTGAGCTGCAGGTAGTGTGGCTCATGATCACCCAGGAGCCCTCCTCCATAATTGTCTGCACTGACATCTGGGCCATCTACAGGGATTGACCCTGTGGCTACTGAAATGGTACTATGCCAACTGGATGGTTGGTCACCAGCCCCTTTGGAGGCAAGAGTTGTGGCAAGACCTATGGGCCTCTGGTCAGACTTAGACAGTTACCGTGTATCATGTGACTGGCCATTTGCCTTTGGCATCCCCAGGGAATGACGAAGCCAACACATTGGCCCAGGTGTGTTGGCTAGAATGAAAGCCTGCTTTGGATATAGCCCAAGGTTACATCAGTGTTTGCTGCACACGGGGCAAATGACAATGTGGGCTGCAGCCCGTCAGTGGGGCTTGCCATTGACCTTTGAAGAAGTCAGCAGAGCCCGGAAGGTGTGCCTTGTGTGCTCTAAGAGGGACTTACGCTGAGTCCCGCAGCAACATGGGGCAATAGTAAAGAGGCTGATACCCCTTGTCAGGTGGCAGATAGACTCTACTGGGCCTCTGCCCATATGAGAAGGGTATTGGTATGCCATGACTTGTGTGGACACAGCTGCTGGAACTGTTGGTTGCTTTTCCTGAACCTTGTGCTGATCAGCAAATGACCAAAAGGGGCATAGAGCATCTCTTTGCAGACTATGGCCGGCCACAGGTGATTGAGAGAAATCAAGGCACCCACTCTACTGGACATGCATTACAAGAATGGGTGCAGCAATTAGGAATCAAGTGGAAGTTTCATGTACCATATAACCCTACTGGGGCAGGCATGATAGAGAAGTACAATGGTTTGTTGAAATCTGGCCTGAAGTTGGACACCAATAGTCTGTGGGACTGGTCAGTTTGTTTATGAACAGTGCTATGGCATTTGAATGAGAAGCCCTGAAGAGGAGCCTTAAGCCCTGTGGACATGCTAACATACATTACTACTCTCCTATACCACCATATGTGCAAACCAAAGAGGAGTTATTGAAGCCAGGATGTGGCCAGCAGACCAACATCCTGCTGCCAGCCCCAACTGAGTTAAACCTTGGAGACTTTGTTGCATGGACGTGGCCCTAGACATTTTGACACATGGACCAGAGATGACTGTTCCTCTGGCACCTTGGGGGAAAGGCCTGGAAGCTAGTTTTCTGTGTTCCTGGTGTAACAGCAGAGTGGCCCTCAAAGATCATGGTAGCAAACCCAATACGTCTGGGAAACAAGAGCATCTTACAGGGAAGTTTTGTTTCCTTTATGGTCAGTGCATTACCTCACATAACCCTATATATTGACCCATCTGTAACTCCCACAGGGAGGGGGGTGAAAGTCTGGTATACTAGACCAGGACAAGATCCCATTCCTGGCCTTGTCCTATCACAGGATCACTCTCTTGCATGCATCCTACCTGATGGATAAGATTTGCCTATGCTGGTGTCATTAAATCATGTATCTTATTGCTCTTAAGGTTATTTTCTTCTACAGTCCCTGTGGCCTGGACCCACCCCATGGCTGCAGCTGTCATGTGATTGCTCTGAGCTCCCTAGCCATTCAGCTACTAACCACCTGTTGAATGCGCGAGCTATGGGCTAAATCTGCATAGGACTTTGAACCTAGCCAAATCCTCGGACTTGAGTATTATTATGATTTTATTGCTGTTGTTATTGTATGTCATTAGTCTGGTTACAATGCTCCAGTTTTCTCGCACAGGTGTCATTGCGAAAGATGGGGAGTGAGTAGATTGTGAGGCAAGATTTCTGTTCAGGTGAGCTGTGGGTAAAATTGCAATATTTCCAGAATCTCTTGCCTGGCCTTAGTACATCTCCATATGAATAGGTAATTACAAAAAGGAGCCACGCATATCTGGACCAGAGAGGTTGGGTGGGGTCCCTTTTTGCAGCCAAGTCATGATAGACACGGAAGAGTAGAAGTGGACAACTGCTTGTAAGTAATTAATGGGTTTTTCCCACTTTATTTATCCCTTTGACTGATTTTGGTTTTAAAGGTATTTTGCCCTGGTTTGGGAAAATTCCCCCAACCCCTACCAGAATTATAAGAGCCCAATGAAAAATTCCAAAACAGGTGCATATTTTGGGACTTGATGAGTAATATTAATAGAAAAGGATCCCATATTTATATTAATCCATCTTCTCATTACTTGTTCATTTTCTACACAAAGATGTGTTAAGCATCTTCTATATATAAGGCATTGTGTTAGGTAGTTTCTACTTAAATTACAAGTGGATAATACCTCAGATTTATAAAAATGTATAAATAATAAGAGAATAATCACCTTTATATTTGCTGTATAACTCTTTTTAAAATGACTTTTTATCTTCCTCAATAAGTTTGCAAATATTTCATTTCATGGAACCTCTCTACTCCAACAAAACAGAAAGGAAAATTCTTCCTGGTATATTCTCCAAGCCTTCCAATCTCAAAGCTTTTGCTTATGTGTTTTCTTAACTGAAATATCTTATCCCTCTATCCATTTATTTACTTCCACATAACAGGCAGTTTGGGGGAAATAGGTCTCAGTTTCTCTAGTCACTCATGATCAAAACTATGATAGACTAAAACTAGAAAATAGAAGGTGCTCTAAGAAGCATTCTCTTTCTTCTGGTACTGCTTTGTATCTGTCTCAGCAAAGTGGGGATGAAAGCCAATAGTGACTTCTTGGAATACATGCTCTTCAGTGTCTGTTCCATGGAGAATAAGGGGTTGGCTCAAACTGTAGGCAAGTGGTTTGAATATGGTGCTTCTCCATATCAGTAGGTAATTACAAGGGTGAGCAAGGGCATATCTGGACCAGAGAGGTTGGGTGGGGTCCCTTTTTTGCAGTTGGGTTCGAGAGACACAGGTGAGCAGAAGTGGACAACTGCTTGTAAGCAATTAATGGGTTCCTCCCACTTTATTTTAAAGTCATTCAAAGTGATGACTTGGGAATAGTACAGAAAACTGGAGCTATAAATATGGGTAATGGATGGAAAGCTGCTAGGAAACTTTCAGATTACACCAATGGGACTTTCTCACCAGCTTGTCCATAAAGGCCTGCTTCAGTTGGTACTAGTTGCATTTTTTGGATGCTCAGGAAGAGTGTAGAAAACATGAACCAAAGGGATATTTGGTCAATAAGGGATGTGGAGTATGAATAAATGTTGAGGAAATGTTGGAGACAATAACAACACAAGAATGAACTTATGGGGTATTCCACATTTATTGCAACTTAGAAGGAATAAATAGTGAAACGATCCAAATATATTGAGATGTATTAATGGAAAGGAATCATTCCAAACTGGTAATAAAGATTCACTGCACTCACTAAACACTTAAAATGAGAATGACATTATGGAATATGGAAGGATTACCTATGAGACTACAAGTTTTACTTATACCCACCTATAAGAATATCAGTGTACATGAAGTCATATCCTAAAACCAGGGAAATCGGAGCAGGCTTCTTGCAGGAGGGAGCAACAAAGATGTGGTCCAAAGCATGAATGCTGAAGCGGTCAAATCTTGGTTTAAATCTTAGCTCTACTTTATTAGAAATATTAGCTAGGGCAAATTACTTTGCTTCTCTAAATTTCAGTTGCCTCATCTGTGGAATGGGAAAAATATTATTTCCTAACACATAAGCTTGTAGTGGCTATTCAGTAATTAGCTCAGTGTCTAGACTAGAAGAAGTTGTTACTACAGTCAAATTATTACTTCTCAGAATTCCCACATAAATTTACCAGTACCACAGCAACGTCTACATTGTATTATAGTTATCTCTGTATTTCACTTATAATTTCTAGTAAATTCTTCTTGTAGGTTGGATTTACATCTGCTTCAGCTTTGAACCACTGCCTTGCCTAGAGAACTGTCTTTTGATTAATATTTATTTTAAATTACCTGAGTTATGTCACAGGACACCCCAGCCT
The DNA here is from genome assembly GCA_032199065.1 of Smutsia gigantea. Lineage (NCBI taxonomy): Eukaryota > Metazoa > Chordata > Mammalia > Pholidota > Manidae > Smutsia > Smutsia gigantea. The sequence continues at coordinate 140,484 of JAVSCE010009941.1, forward strand.
CTGTTCCTCACACAAAGATCATCAACTAGACAGTTATCCACAAGCAAAAAGAATTTTAGGAGACCTCTGGAGTCCACTTAAGAAACCTTAGCAACACAGTGGAACAATAAAAACCTGACAATAACCATTCAAAAAGGGAAGAAAGACAGCTTCATTTGGCCTGCATCATCCCATCTCCCAAACCAGCATTGTTTAGCACCAAGAGGGAACTCCCAAAGCTAGAAACAGTTCTTTTCACTGGGAAAGGAAGAGTAGGGTAAGTAACCAGATTTCGCAGCCTTTTGGGGCACTGCAAAAAGGTACTCCTTCTGTTTCACTCTACCCAGATCAGCAAAGCTGAGATGTAGACAGCTAGGAATGAGGAAGAAAGGTAGACACTATGTGTCACAGCCACACTGGGAGTGATTGTGGTTCCAGCGACCTGCTCTACAAACAAACCTAGCAACTTTTGCTACTGAAGAAACCAATGGCCAGCACAGTGCTCTAGACCCCTTTAGATTTTGCCAGTTTTCACCCCCAGTTATTCATATTTCTGAAGCTAGCTATCTGATTCCTTCTCCTACTGCCCCTTTGGGAGCCTAAAAACCACACTGGAAGCCATCCCAGCCCTCTGAGGCTGCATAAATGCAAGATGTCCCATGGCTAACTCCCACTGCCATGAGGGTGCTCAGGGCCAGCCCTTCCAGCAATTGTATACTGCCAGCCTGATACCCATTACTAACTTCCACTGACACACACACACCTATAGCCACAGGAGAGCCCATCAACAACTAGGACTCCCACAGCTGTTTGTTGACCAGGACCAGACCCTGTCCATAGTCACTTTTCTGCACCATTGCACTTACATGCAGCTAGCCCCTCCAGTTGTGTACCTCTATATACCCTTGGCTGAACCCCTGTCATCAGCCTCCACTGCTATGCACGTGGTAAAATCCAGCAGCCACAGTAATGCATGATAACAACCAGGGCCGCTGCAGTTGGCCTTGACCCTTGTTGCTTGCCCTAGACCCCACTGATACATGTGTGTCAGTAAACAGCCCCTGACACTACACAAGTACCCACAGTTGGCTCCTTCAGCCAAGTGTGTGCATATCACTAGCTCCAGCCACCACCACTGCCTGCCTCAGTTCCAGGCTGCTAGACCTGGAGACATCATTGAGGAAAGCAACAGTCCTTGTAGCCACTGTGGACCCCCTACAATGCTTGACATGGACCACACAGTTGTCAATGATGTGATACCCTGAGGCTTGAGCTGAACAGATTCCATGTTCCTCTGAATTCAAATATCACAAACCCTGACCCTTGGTGCTCTGTACCACTAGACCCAATGCTCCAGCACACTCCAGCATGCCTCTACCCACAGGTGAAAGTATTCCCTTACTGAAGTCAGTCCATAGAGTCTGGAAAAGGTGACTGCTTCTTCAAATGCTCAGACACTTACACAAGGCTATAGGGATTACAAAGAATCAGGGAAACTTGACTTCCAAAGGAAGACAGTAAACCTCCTATAACTGGCCCCAAATAAATGGAGATGCTGGCGTTGCTCATCAAAGAGCTCAAATAATTTTTCTGAAGATGCTCAGAAAGCTACAACAGAGCACAAATAAACAATTTAGTGATATCAGGAAAACAATACAAGAACAAAATGAGAAGTTCAACAAGGAGACAGAAAACATAAAAAAGAATCAAACAGAAATTTTGGAACTGAAGAATACAATGACTGAAGAGAGACTCTCAACAGCAGACCAAGAAGAAGAAAGAAGTGGTGATCTCAAAGGTAGGACATTTTCAAGTATGCATTAAGGGGAGCAAAAAGAAAAAAGAATTAAAAGGAATGAAGAAGCCTAAAGACTTATAGGACACCATTATAACAAACAATGTATGCATCATTGGAGTCCCAGAAGGAGAAGTGAGAGCTAAAGGGATAGAAAGTTTAATTAAATGTAAAATGGCTGAGAACTTACAAAATCTAGGGAGAAATTTAGGCATCCAGATTTAAGGATCTAAGAGATCACACCAACAGTTCAATCCAAGATGATCTTCTCCAAGACATTCTATAATAAAATTGTTTAAAATCAAAGACAAAGAAAAATTTTAAAAGAAACAAGAGAAAAAAATTCTCTCATACAGAGGAACTCCCCTATAGCTATCAGATTTCTCAGCAGGTATGTTGTAGACCAGGAGAGAATGGGATATACTCAAAATGCTGGAAGAAAGAAAATGATAACCAAGGATACTTCATCCTGCAAAGATGTCCTTCAGAAATGAAGGTGACCTCAACAAAATACTAACAAACCAAATTCAAAAATACATCAAAAGGATCATTCATCATGACCAAGTGAGATTTATTCCAGAGATGCAAGGATGGTATGATATTCATAAATCAATCAGTATGATACATCACATTAACAAAAAGGATAAAAATTACATGATCATATCAATAGATGCTGAAAAAGCATTTGACACAATTCAACATCCATTCATGATAAAAACTCCCAACAAAATTGGTATAAGAGGGTATTTACTTCAACATAATAAAGGCCATATTCAACAAACCCACAGCTAACATCATACTCAATGGCAAAAAGGTGAAAGTTTTTCCTCTAAAATCAGGAACAAGACAAGGATGTCCATTCTCACCACTTTTATTCAACATAGTACTGGAGGTCCTAGCCATGTTAATCAGACAAGATAAAGAGATAAAATGCATCCAAATTTATAGGAAGAAGTTAACTGTCACTATTTGCAGATGACATGATACTATATATAGAAAACCCTGAAGACTCCACCAAAAATCTATGAGAATAACTGGATTCAGTCAAGCTGCAGGATATACAATTAATACACAGAAATATGTTGCATTCCTATATCCTGACAACAAACTAGCAGAAAGAGCAATCAAGAAAACAATTCCATTTACAACTGCATCAAAAAGAATAAAATACCTAGTAATAAATCTAACAAAGATAATGAAAGACCTGTACTCTGAACAAACTATGACGCTCATGAGAGAAATTAAAGAGGACACAAATAAACAGAAATCTACCCGATGCTTATGGATTGAAAGAATTAATTTTCAAAATGGCCCTCTTGCCCAAAGCAAATTACAGATTCAGTGCAATCCCTGTCAAAATACCATCATTTTTCCATGAACTAGAGTACATAATCCTAAAATTCATATGACATCACTAAAGACCGTGAATAGCCAAAGCAATCCTGAGAAAGAAGAACAAAGCTGGGGGGATTATGCTCCCTGACTTCAAGCTATACTAAAGTTACAGTAATCAAAACAGTATGGTAATGGCACAAGAACAGACCCATAGATCAATGGAACAGAATAGAGATCCCAGAAAGAAACCCACAAATATAGGGTCAATTAATATATGATAAAGAATCCATGACTATACAATGGGGAAAAGACAGTCTCTTCAATAACTGGTGTTGGAAAAACTGTACAACTACATGTGAGAGAACAAAACTGGATTACTGTCTAACTCCATACACAAGGTAAACTCAAAATGGATCAAAATTCTAAATGTACAATGTGACACAATAAAATTCTTAGTAAAAACATAGGCCAAAATCTCTTGAACATAAGAAAGAGCAATTTATTCCTGGACACATCTCAGCAGGCAAGGGAAACAAAATAAAAAAATGAACAAGTGCGACTACATCAAACTAAAAAGCTCCTATACAGCAAAGGATACCATCAACAGAACAAAAAAGCAACTTAGAGTATAAGAGAATATATTCATAAATGGTTTATCTGATAAAGGGTTGACATCCAAAATATATAAAGAACTTATCCAACACCACCAAAAAAAACCCAACCTGATTAAAAAATGGGTAGAGCACCTGGACAGACTTTTCCAAAGAAGAACTACAGAGGGCCAACAGGTACATGAAAAGGTGCTCCAAGTTGCTAATCATCAGGGAAATGCAAGTTAAAACCACAGTAAATTATCACCTCACTCCAGTTAGGATGGGCACTATACAAAAGACAAGAAATAACAAGTGTTGGTGAGGATGTGGAGAAAAGAGGACCCTCCTACACTGTTGGTGGGAATGTAAACTGGTACAGCCACTGTGGAAAGCACTATGGAGGTTCCTCAAAAAACTAAAAATAGAAATACCATTTGACCCAGTAATTTCACCCCTGATTCAAAAAGACATATGCACCCATATGTTTATTGCCACATTACTTACAATGGCCAAGATATGGAAGCAACCAAAGTGGCCATCAAGAGATGAGTGGATAAAGAAGATGTGGTACTTATACACAATGGAATATTATTCAGTCATTAAAAAAAAAAGAAATCCTTCCACCTGCAACATGGATGGGCCTACAGAGTATTATGCTCGGTGAAATAAGCCAGCCAGCTGGAGAAAAACGAATACCATATGATTTCACTTATTTGTGGGATCTAAAAACAAAACAAAACAAAAATGAACAAAATAGCAGTAGATTCATAGACACTGAGAAGTGGCTGTTGGTTACCATGGGGAAGGATTTAGGGTGGATGGGTAAGGAGGGGGAGGGGAATAAAGGGGCACAAAAATTCTGTCATAATAAAAGTTGGTCCAGCGTGCAGAATATAGCCAACATTTCTGTAACATCTTCCTATGTTGACAGATAGTAACTGCCCTAGTTGGAGTGAGGATTTAACAATGTGGGTAACTGTTGAATCACTGTATTATATACTTGAAACAATATAAGATTGAATATCAACTATACTTCCATAAAAAATGAAAGAAATGAAGGTGAGATACTTGCCCTTATAAACAAAAGCTGAGATCATCACCACTAGACTTACCTTACAAGAAAACTGAAAGTTCGTCAACCTGATATGAAAGCATAATTAGTACTATGAAAATATATGACAAAATAAAGGTATATGTATATATATATATAGTCAGATGCATAATATGGTGATGTGTTAACTACTTACCTCCTGAAAAAGTTATTTTCAAAAGTGTGAAAAACAGATACTGCTACAATAATTTCTAATAGATACACGATTCAAACAGATATAAATTGGGACATCAAAAGCATAAAAGGGAGTAGTAAAAGGGTAAAGTTTTTGTATGCAATTAAAGCAAAGTTGTTATAAAAGTAAAATAGGTTTATATCTCTAACTAAGATGTATTATGCGGTCCCATGATAACCACAAAGTAAAAACCTATGGTATAGTCACAAAAGATAAAGAGAAAGGAAACAGAAGCATACCTCTACAGAATGAAGAGGCCAGAAACAAACTCTGACATACATGATCAACTATTATGTGATGAGGGAGCCAAGAATATTCAATTGGGAAAGTATTGTTTCTTCAATAAATGGTACTGGGAATTTTAGATAACCACAAGCAGGAGAATTAAATTGTACCCCTTTTTACACCACTCACAGAAACTGACTCAAAATGAATTAAAAAATTAAACATGAGACCTGAAATTGGGAAACTCCCAAAAGAAAATACAGGAAAAAATTTTTACATTGGCCTTAGCAATGATTTTTTTTTTGGATATGATGCCAGAAGCACAAGAAACAAAAGCAAAAATAAGTAAATGGGACTACATCAAACTAAAAACCTCTGCACAGCAAAAGAAGCAATCAACAAAATGGAAAGGCAACTGAGAGAATGGGAAAAAATATTTTCAAATCATATATCTAATAAGGAGTTAATATCCAGAATATAGAAAGAACTCATACAACTCAATAGCAAGAAAACAAAGAATCTGATTTAAAAATGGACAAAGGAAATGAGTAGACATTTTTCTGATGAAGACATACAAATGGACAACAGGTACATGAAAAATTGCTCAACTTTACTCATTATCAGGGAATGCAAATCAAAACCACAATGAGATATCACCACATACCTGTTAGAATGGCTATCATCAAAAGAGATAGCAAGTATTGATGAGGATGTGAAGAAAAAGGAACACTGTGTATTGATGCCAATATAAACTGGTATAGCCTCTCTGGAAAACAGTGTGGAGGTTCCTCAGAAAATAAAAATAAAAGTACCATATGATTGCAACAGCCCCACTTCTGGGTAATATCCACAGGAAATGGACACAAGATATTGGGAGACATTGGCACCCCCATGTTCACTGCAGCATTATTCACAATGGCCAAGACATGGAAGCACCTTAAGTCCCCATCCAAAGATGAATGGATAAAGAGGTGCTATATATACATAATAGAATACTATTCAGCAATGAGAAAGAAGGAAATACTTCCATTTGGGACAACATAGATGGACCTTTAAGGGTATTACGCCAAATGAAGTAAGTCAGGAAGATAAAGACAAATACTGTCTGATATCACTCATATGTGGAATCTAGAAAAACCTAACTCATAAAAACAGAAAGTAGAATGGTGGGTACCAGAGGTTGGAAATTGGGGGAAATAGGTCCCCCAAAAAAGGATTTATTTGATGAAAAATCTAACTCTTCATAAGGGATATAAGGAGACATGAAAAATGTTTACAATATGATTTAAAGAAAAGTACATGTGTTATCATAAGGCCCAAAACATTTTTATTTAATGAAATGTTAATGTACATTTTAACCAATTAACCAATCAAATAGGTTGTATTCATGTAATAAAAAAAGGTTGAATTACAGCTGAGAACACCTGATTTTGAATCTAGATAGTGAACTTTATTATAGTTTTTGTGGAAAGGTTTTATTTTATTGAACTTCAAAAACTGTGGAAAATCAATAATTACAATTCAAACTAAATGCTGCATGTGAAAGCGCCATCTCATGGTGTCATGCATCAACCAATGGCACTTAAGAAAGTTTTATTGATACTGCCTTTAAATGGATACACAAAATATCTCAGAATTATTTTGTTTTCAGCTTTTTATCCCTCCCTCACAAGCTATATATCCATGAAGTTAATTCATCTATAAAGCTGTATATAAATAATTTGGGATTCATTGTAGAAGCATAACAGGAGAATAAAAATTTCCCAAAACACAATGAAATAAGACAGGATGTTTTTCTTAAATCCTTTCATGTCTTCCAAAGTAAATTTATCCTGTATTTATGGTAATAAATTTTAATAAGTTTTAAATAAGTGTCTTAACATGAAAATACCATTTTACTATATTTTATTTTAAACAACTGTTTACTGAGCACGTATTTGTTTCCTAGGGCTGTCATAACAAAGCACCACCGACTGGGAGGCTTACAAAAACAGAAATTCATTCTCTCATAATTCTGAAGACTAGAAGTCTGAAATGAAAGTTTCAACAGAGATGTGTGCCCTCTGAGACTCTGGGTAGAATTCTTTCTTGACTCTTCCTAACTTTCAGTGGTAATTATCAATCTTTGCACTCCTTTGCTTGGGGTGGCATAGTTCCAATTTCTGTCTCTGTTGTAACATGGAATTCTCATGTGTCTGTTATCTTTTCTTATAATGACACTATTATATTGGATCAGGGCCCACCCTAATAAACTTCATCTTAATTATATCTGCAAATACTTTATTTCTAAATAAAGTCACATTCACAAGTACCAGAAGTTAGGATCTCAACATATCTTCTTTTTAATTGAAGTATTTTTGATATACAACCTTATATTGGTTTCAAATATACAACACAGTGGTTCAACAGTTAAGCATATTATTAAATGCTCACCCCTACTAGCACAGTTATTATCTGTCAGAATAGGAAGATATTACAGAATCATTGCTGATATTCTCCATGCTCTACTACTATACCCATAACCAACTTATTATAAATTATACTTAGAATATTTATGACCCTTTATCCTCACCCTCCCCACCCATGCACACCAAACCCTCCCCGTGGTAACCACCAGTCACTTCTCAGTGTTTATGAGTCTATTGCTATTTTGTTCATTTTTGTTTTGTTTTGTTTTTAGATTCCACAAATAAGTGAAATCATATGGTATTTGTCTTTCTCCTCCTGGCTTATTTAACTTAGCATAATTCCTTCTTGGTCCAATCCATGTGTTGCAAATGGCAGGATTTTTTTTAATGGCTGAATAATATTCTATTGTGTTTATTTACCACCTCTACTTTATCCATTCATCTATTAATGGACACTTTGGCTGCTTTCACATCTTGGCTATTGTAAATAATGCAGCGATAAATATAGGGATGCATATATCTTTTTGAATCAGGGATTTTGTTTTCTCTGGGTAAATTCCTAGAAGTGGAATTACTGGGTCAAATGGTATTTCTATTTAGATTTTTGAGGCATCTCCATACTGCTTTCCACAGTGGTTGCACTAATTTACATTCCCACCAACAGTGTAGGAGGGTTCCCTTTTCTCCACATCCTCACCAATGCTTGTTGTTTCTTGTCTTTTGTATAGTGGCCATTCTCACTGGTGTGAGGTGATATCTCATTGTGGTTTTGATTTGCCTTTCCCTGATGATTAGCGATGTGGAGGATCTTTTCATGTGCCTGTTGGCCATCTGAATTTCTTTGGAAAAATGTTCAGTTCCTCCACTCATTTTTTAATTGGGTTATTTGCTTTTCTGGTTGTGTTCTATGAGTTTTTTTATATATTTTGGATGTTAACTTCTTATCAGATAAATTATTATGAATATATTCTCTTATGCTCTAGGTTGCCTTTTTGTTCTGCTGATAGTGTCCTTTGCTTTATAGAAGATTTTTAGTTTGACATAGTCCACTTGTTCAATTTTTATTTTGTTTGCCTTGCCCAAGAAAATGTGTCCAGGAATAAATTCCTCATGCTTATGTTTGAGAGATTTTTGCCTGTGCTTTCTTCTAATAATTTTATGGTTTCATGTCTTACATTCAGGTCTTTGATCCATTTTGAGTTTACTTTTGTGTGTGGAGTTAGACAGAAATCCAGTTTCATTCTCTCACACGTGTCTGTCCCGTTTCTCAGGATCTCAACATATCTTTTCAGAGATACAATTGAACCCATAACAGGCACCTATTATATCACAGGCAATGTTAAGGGTACTGAGGACACAACAGTACAAAATACAAAAAAGGAAGTCTCATAATAATAGACATAGTATCCCTCTTTGCTTTGGGGAAAGAATGTTTGGGTACCTTATGTGCTCAGGAGTTCCTCCTTGTGTAATTTCTCTATCCCAGCTATATCTTGTTTATTGGATACACCAATGCTGAATTCTTTACATATTCAATTTCCTACCAGATTTGTTAATAGTTTAGAAAAATGGGTGTTCATTATATGCTCAGTTTAGTAGGTAATTGATCCAATAGTAGATTAAAGCTAAAAAGTATCAAGAACACATAAGAACACATATCTACAACATCTTTTTGCATTTGTTTAATTATTGTGGAAACTCTACCCATCTTATTGTATCACAACATTTGCTATGCAGCAATAATGGTGGGTGCAGCCCTCCAATTATAGAATTAGACATGGTCCTGACTAAGTTGGCATATTGTCAGGTTGGACAAAGACTTGATGCAAACAAACATTAGGAGGATGTGAGTAATAACAGGGGAGAAAACCCAAGGAAATTTTCAATACTATCTGTTTCTGGTATTCCTCATATGATAAATATCAGAATTCTGAAAGAGTTCAATGAAAAAAATGGAAAATCATATTTAGGTGTTTAGAGGACATTAATACATGCTTCTTAGAACACTCAAAGTAATTTAGAGAAAAAGTTAATTTTTCCCCAATTACCTTCAAGTTCTATACCCTTTTTTGTGTGTTATTACATGATTTTATATGTCTGTGTGTATTGTTGTAAAGAAAAAAACAATGCCTTTATTGTATATAATGTGTCACTCACTTTTTTTTCACTAATAGTTCTATCACTTACTACGAATGGTATTTAAAATCTCCAGTGATTATAAATTTATCAGTCTGGCTTTTAAATCTGTGAGTTTTTTTTTTGTGACTATGTTATTAGGTGCATACATATTTAGGATTGCTATAACTGCTTAGTACATTAACACTTTTATCATATAAAACGTCCATCTCTAGTTCTACTAATACTTTTTGTCTTAAAAATCTATTTCTCCTGACATAAGAAAACTAAACCAACTTGCTTTTAGTAGTATTTCATGGTATATATTTTTTACCCCCCTATTTCTTTCAAGTTTTCTGCTTTTTTCCTAATTAAGGATGTCTATCCTAACAAGTATATAAATGAGTTTTTCTTTTATTTTATCTAGCATTATAATTTTTTAAATGGGGTATTACATGTTTAATGTATTGAAATTTAGCATTCATTCTATGCTTTTAGCATTTTTGTATTTTCCCATCTAATTTTTTGAAATCTATAATTTTTAAAAATTAAACTCTCTATTGAAATAACTGTAGATTCACATTCATTGTGAGAAAATAGAGTGATTACATGTAGCCTTTACCCAGTTTGCCTCAAGGGTAATATCTTGCAAAAATGTAGTCAATATCATTGTGAGGATATTGCCATTGATAGTCAAGACAGAAAACATTTCCTTCACAAAAATCTCTCATGTTGCCCTCTTATAGCCACAACTTCCCTTATATTCCCATCTCTTCCTTAAACTCTGACAACCATAATATGTTCCCCATTTCCATAATTTTGTCATATCAAAAATGTTATGTAAATAGAATCATGTAATCATTTGGGATTAGCTTTTTTTCAATTAACATAATTCTCTGGGTATCCATTCAAGTTACTGTATATATCAATAGTTTGGCCTTTTTCATTGCTGAGTAATATTCCATGGTATGGATTAACTGCAGTTTGTTTAACCATTCACCTGTTGAAGGACATCTATGCTATTTCTACTTTGAGGCTGTAAACAATTATGTACAAGTGTTTGTGTAAATATAAGTTTTTTATTTCTTTGGGATAAATGCCTAGAAGTGTAATTACTGGGTTATATTGTAGTTGCATATTTAGTTCCTTTATTTGTTTAACTGTCAAGCAGTTTTCCAAAGTAGTTGAACCATTTTGCATTCTCTCCAGCAACCCAGTGATCCAGTTTCTCTGCACTCTCACCAGCACTTGGTGTTACAATTTTTTTTTAATTTTATCTATTCCTGAAGGATATTTTTTCTGGATAAGATTCTGGATTGACAGTTCCTTTTTTTCAGCACTTAAAATGCTGTAGTACTTCTTTCTGTACTCTAATACTCCATGGTTTCTAATGAGAAATCTACTGTCATATGAAATAATTTCCCCCTATAGATTAGGTATAGCTTCTCTGTGGCTTCTTTCAAGATTTTTTCTCCCATTTTCTGTAATTTTCAGAGGCTCTATTATTATGTGTGTTAGCATGGATTTCTTAGAGTTTATCTTTTGGGATTATAGTTAATAGTTTGGGATTTGCTCAACTTCTTCACTCTGTAGTTTCTGTTTCTTGCAAAGTTGGGGAGCTTTCAGTCATTATTTCTTTGAGCACTTTTTCATCCCTGCTCTCTTTTCCTGTGCTCTAGGACTCCCATGATTGGAATGTTAGGAATTTTGTTATATTCTCACAAGTCCCCAATGATCGATTTATGTTTCTCCATCTATTTTATCTATTTTATGTATTGGATAATTTCTGTTCTTCCATGTTGCAGTCATTATTCTTTCCTCTGTCCTCTCATTGGGCTATTGATCCTATTCATTAATCTTTATTTCAGTAATTTTTTTTCAGTTCTAATATTTCCATTTGGTTCTTCTTTATGTTTATTTTCTCTTTCTTTGCTTAGGCTTTCTATTGTTTCTATCATGTTTATAATTTCTCATTTAGGCATTTTTATTATGGCCACCTTAAAATCTTTGTCAGATAATTCTAACATGTCTGCCTTTTTATTACTGAGAAGACATGGAAGTCTAGGCTTTCCAGGTAGTTGCCACTGACTACATTTGTGGTAGATTCATTACCATTTGGCAGGGATGAGATTCCTGCCTCCTTATTTATCTTTCTCTGAAATCACCCTGGTAGAAGTGTTAGAGAACCACTCTTACATTCTCCTGATTGGCTTTCCTTCACCCCATCTAGTTCAGATGTCTTAAGCTGTTCTGGTCCACCTAATAGCCTTAGGTTTATATTATTCAGGAAAATAAGGGAAGGAAGAAAAGAGAGAGGCTGGAAAAAGATAGTTACTTAAACTTTTAGTTCAATAGGTAAGCCCATCAGTCTGATTCCATATGTTTTTGACTTTTTCTTCACTCATTTAGATGTGACTCCTGTCATTCCTTAAAAGTTTGACTCAATGTTAGAAATTATATATGAAAATATAGAGGCTTTTGATGATGTTATCTTCTACTAGGAAGGTTTCAAATTTTCTCTTGTAGTTATTTGGAATAGAGTGAATGACCTTGATCCAATCAGGAATTGAAATGACTAAAGTTTGAATTTAGATTTTCTTGAGGGCTATATATTTACCAGGAAAATGTCCTTCATGGATATAAAATGATAACATTGAGTATTTGCAAGACAGTCTCCTCCTGGGGGATTCTAGGCCCCAATTTTTAATCTCTGGACTATTGAGCTGTTTCAGCATCTAGGTTGCCACTTTTTGAGTGGTTTGTATGGTCAGTGCCATGAACCAATAAAGAGCGCAAAATAAAAAACAGGGACTAATATGGAGATGATCTCAAATTAATTATTTTCTCTCTGGGAATTCTCAAGTCTTGACTGGTTTGGTTGCTTTCTTATGCCTTCAAATAACATTTTAATTTTTAAAATTTCATTTTCTAATATTGAATCAATCTTGTTATTACTGGAAAGTCCAACTAGATAATGTTGAAGCAATGCTATCTTAATATGTACATTGAAGAATTTAGATTATTTCTTTAGTTCCTGGCCATTTTACTGAACAATAGCTTTTCAGATTAACTTTGTTTTCCTGGGCAGAGAATCAAATTATTGATCAATAAACAGTGTTGCTTTTCATTCTTAACATTCATGTAAGTTCTTTGTTTTCATAAATAATTTTATTGTGCTGAATCTTTAGAAACATTACATAATAGTAGGGGTTTTATTTGTCCTTTTAGTGGGAGTGCCCTCACACTTGTTAATATTTCATTTAATTTTTATGTTCCTCATATGTAATGCTGCAACATGTTTTTTCACTATCTCCTTATATTTTATCAGTTTTTCTTTGAAAAAAAGTGAAGTTTTAATTTCTGAAATAAACTCTTAAAGAATTTAACCCTGTGTTCCTTGAATGAAACTGCCAGTGCCTTATAGAAGTTTTGTTTTGTTTTTGTTTTGTCAATTTCACATAGTAAGGTTTCTTTTAAATTCTTAATGAATATTTGGAGTATCTATGTTTTGTTACAAATATGGTCCACTTTACTACAATCCTCATATTAGTGGATGCATGATATTTCACCAGAGAGATGTTAACTCAACTGGGATGAGTAATTGCCTCTTCCCTGGATCATGGAGAGAGTCTTCTTTGCTGTCTTCTTCCTGAAGAGGTGGTCTCAATACTGCTGTGTCACTACATGTTTTACTTGGTGACAGAAGCTAGAAGATAAAGGCAGTACAAGGAATACAAAGTCAAGCAGACACTGACTTATCTACAACCAGGCCAGACTAGAAATTGATTGATTACAAAAGAACATTCATGTTGTAACTGACATATTTATTATTCTGAGTAGTAATTTACTTTCAATTATTCTCATACTCCATAATCCTGGTGTTGGGGCACTGAATAAGTGTTTGCCTTTACTGGCTTTCCTGTATGCAGTCATATGTCAGAAGCTATAATTTGACAGGCAGTACTTCTGAGTAATCTTAACCATAACTTTTATTTTATTGTGTAATAAAAGCAGTGACTTAATTGTGTTTGCAATTCTTGTAAGGCCAGTATTTACAATAAAGTTGCCTTTTGATTCTATTTCCCTCTCCTCTCTGTTGAAGCATATTTTTTGATTACTGATAAGAAGAACCTAAAAGCTTTGGACAGAAAGCACTTCAAAAATTGCCACATGGAGGTACTGAGCCTTTGGTTATCAGACTGAGCCTGTAACAGGTTCTCCCTCAGTTGCAGAAAATCTGAAAATGACTAGATGTTAAATGGAAAGAGACTGTGTCCTAAGGGCTAAAGTCATTGTAGATGAGGATAACTCCTAAGGGAATCACCTCTACTTATGTGACAACTGTGGATTATCTCAGCTCCCAAATCTTATCTTCAAGACCTGAATGAGCTGATGAAGCAGAAGGGACAAAGTCTCATTTGTGGGTGCCACACATAAATAGATACATAAGCTACTGAACATTGGTTTAAAACAGTAGGCATGCTTACCATCTCCAGTTAGTTGACATTTATCTGACACGATTGATTACCTCCTCTACTGCTCTATTTATTTACTCTCTTCAATCTTAGTCCATTCAACAATCAAATGGATAGCTAATTTGGCTTCTGACAATGATAGCAAATATGCCCTAGGAAGTAGAAGTCCACAGTGCAATTTTGACTAATGGAAACATCCTGTATCCAGAAGTCACAGGAATTACAGACAACTGAGAGTTCTGATTTTCCTAACTAGGATATATCTGATTATCTGGATGGGCATGTCAATAAATTCTTACCAAACTATTAAATAAGGAAATAAATGTGCACGCTTCTCTTCATCCAATTAAGATAAATTTATTTTATTTTAGCTAACATTTTGATTTGATAATTGTGGCTTGAAGATAAATAACAGACTAGGCAGGGGAAGCGTTTATTTTCTTAACTAGCAAAATATTTCTGGAATATTTGCTGGCTATATCCTGAGCAAATTTAACAAAGATCATGTTTATTAAAATCCCTTTGGTTTATCCAAGATTACTTTTCAAGATCTAGTATTTTACTCCCCTTATTATTTCCTCTTCACCATGTTTTCCCTCATTTTAAATTCTCCATTGAGACTGCTTACCAAGTCGATTATCCCCAAACTCTCACTTTATAAGTTAAAAAAATAGTATAGCCAATAACACTAGAACAAATATAATTTATAAAAATAATAATTTGCAGTGCCAGCTCTTTGGAGGGATTTTTTTTCCTTCCTCTGTGGATGTGTCTAATGAGAGAATATGTATCAGGAGGGGAATATACCATTTGGGTTCCCAGATTGCTTGCCCTATTTAGCATTATTTTTTTTAAGTTGCAATTAGTATTAGCCTTAAGAAATGAATGAAAATTGGTGATGAATGAAAAAGTTAATAGATGTTGGTATTATAATTAACAAGGGTCTTATCTTGCAAGAGTGGTTTTACAACTGCAGTCTTTGGAGGACATGCAAGTCTCCAGCCTGTCTGCCTGGAGCTTTGCACCACATGTGTGAGGGAAGGGTTTCAGTGGAGGAAAGATGAATTGCCCTCCTCTGCCACCCCATGATGATGGGGATGCAAAGAAATATATGAAGTCTGAACCTCATTCAGTCTCACAGACATTGTTCATCTTTTCCCCAGACAAGTGAGAAAAGAATACAATAGAAGTTTAAATGGGCTGGGGGAGCAGACATAATGTAACTGAGATGATAATTTATCTCATACAAACAATGGGGCTGTTAGATTGGAGGAAGGAAACATCTAAATATGTTCCTGAAAAAGAATTATCCCCTTATTAGAGAAGTAGCAACCTTAATTTCCCTTTGTGAATTTTTTCTACCTTTTCCCCAGATGGCATCTTTCTCCTTGCACTAATCCTTTGTGTGAGTGGCACAGAAAACAAAGATTAGGGTTAAAAAGTACTGGAAAAGAAGTCCAGAGAAAAAGATACAAAGGACTGGGAATAAATAATGTAATTAATGTTTGTTCTGAGATAAGTTTGAGCATAAAACTTTATAATTGGAATATATATTTAAAACTGATAACAGCATTGGTAATGGTGCTGAGAAATAACATCTCATATATCACTTGTGGTTGTGTAAATTGTAATGTTCACAGAAGACTATTTGGCCAGGAAACAAATGTAAGGTATTAAACATAGAATATTATTTGACCCTGTAATTTCAGTACAATCTACTATAAGGATATATACATGACTAAAATAATGTATGTGAAATATATGGATGTTCTTTCCAACACTGTTTAGAATTACAAAAATAAAGGAACAAATGAAATAACCAATGATAAGATATAGGCTAAACAAATTACAATACAGTGCTACAATGGGATACTATGCATTATTTTTAATAACAGACTTTAAATACAGGGGAAATTATGCAAAGTAAAAATAAAATCATAGAGGAAGAACACCTTTTTAATTAAGTAACAAAGTAACTTTCACTAAATTAAAATTAAGAATTTTTCCTTGCAGAAGTAGAAATGATCAACATCAATAAAGGCATGGCACTTGGGGAAGACTAATTTTAAGTCATATGCCATGCAGAAATATTGATGTAGTTAATATGTAAAGAGCTCTTATAAATAAATGTGAAAACAATAAATACCCATATAAATTAAAATAAGAAATGTTCATAAACAACCAATTTTCAGATAAAGAAATGCAAATTATCAGTAAGGACCCTCAACCTTATGATTTAAAAATTTTATTTAAAACAATGAAGTAGAGACTAGATTTCTCAAGATGGTGGTGTAAGTAGGGTGGTGGAAATCTCCTCCCAAATCCATATATATTTTAAAAATACAGCAAATACAACTATTCCTAAAAGAGAGACCAGAAGATACAGTACAACAGCCAGGCTACATCTACATCTGGAGAACTCAGTACCTCACAAAAAAGGTAAGATACAAAGCTGTGACCTGGCGGGACCAAAGCACTTCTCCCACCCCAGCTCACTGGAGGGAGGAAAAGAATCAGAGTAGGGAGGGAGTGGAAGCACAGGACTGCTAAATAACCAACCCTAGTGATCTGCACCGGAAGCACAGACACATATCACATGGTGTACTGGATATTGGAGAAATGGAAAAGTAAAATCCGAGACTGAGACTGCAAGTGGGTCCCCACAGCTGACTCCCTGCAGACAAAAGAAAAGCGGGCACTTTAAAAATCTTAAAGGGACAAGTGTTAAACAGGTGGACAAAATCGTCCCAGCACACTCAGCCCAGCAGGCTGGGAATTTTAAGGAACTTCAGATGCCCTAACACCCAGGGTGGCAATGCAGCCCCGAAGACCCTCACGGCGATAAGTGGCCTGCCGTTCATTAAACCCCACTGGCACTGCAAGCAAACCTGCTGACCTGCCATTGCTGTGGACCAGATAGGGAGCAGCCCTGCCCACAGCAAGCACACAGAGTCTTTTCCCAGTGCAAAGCTAATGGGGCCAGACCAGAGGCTGCCACCTATGCACAGCTGCCCAGCTCAGGCAGAGGAAGCCAGCACAAAGTTCAGAAGGCACAAAGGGGTGCCGTTCTCACAGGGGAACACACACTGCTCATTTGGGACCCTGCCAATGTCCTAGGCAATCCTGAGGACCGCCTCACTGATGGCAGCTCAGGGGATTAACCCAGAGACTGCTCCCTGTGTGTGGTTAACTGGCACAGGCAGCAGAGAAGGGCAGGGGACTGACAGAAAGGAAGGGACTTTGTTCTCCCAGCTGACACATGCACCACTTGCTGGCAATCACTTCTACCACCATGAAAAGGCAGAAGAACCTGGTCCAGTCAAAAATCACTCAAACGCCAGAGAGAGAGCCTCGTGAGACAGATATAGAGAATCTTCCTGAAAAAGATTTCAAAATAAAAGTCACAACTATGCTGATGGTGCTGCAGAGAAATATGCAAGAGCTAAGGGATGAAGTCTGGACAGAAATAACAGAAATGAAACAAGCAATAGAAGGACTTAAGAGCAGACTGGATGAGGTGCAAGAGGCTGTTAATGGAATAGAAATCATAGAACAGGAAAACAGAGAATCTGAGGCACAAAGATATAAAAGGATCTTCAGGAATGAAAGAAAATTAAGAGAGTTGTGTGACCAGTCCAAATGGGACAATATTCGAATAAAAGGGGTACCAGAAGAAGAAGAAGAGAGAAGAAGGGATAGAAAGTATCTTTGAAGAAATAATAGCTGAAAACATCCCCAAGCTAGGGAAGGAAATCGTCTATCAGACTATGGAAGCCCACAGATCTCCCAACACAAGGGACCCAAGGAAGACAACATCAAGACATATAATAATTAAAATGGCAAAGTTCAAAGACAAGGATAGGGTATTAAAAGCAGCCAGAGAGAGAAAAAAGATCACCTACATAGGAAAATTCATCAGGCTATCATCAGACTCCTCAACAGAAATCTTCCAGGCCAGAAGCAAAAGGCATGATATATTTAATGAAATGAAACACAAGGGCCTTGAACCAAGAATACTATATCCAGAAATATTATCATTTAAATTTGAAGGAGGGATTAAACAATTTCCAGATAAGCAAAAGCGAAGGGAATTCACCTCCCACAAACCACCTCTACAGGGTATTTTAAAGGGACTGCTCTAGATGGAAGTACTCCTAAAGCTAAATAGATGTCATCATAGAAAATAAAATCACAGCAAAGAAAGCAGACAAGCCACATACTAACTAAAGGCAAAAAGTAAATTCAGCTATCCATTAAACCAGTCAAGGGAAACACAAAAGAGTACAGAATAAAACACCTAACATATAAAGAATGGAGAAAGAAGAATAAGAAGGGGGAGAAATAAAGAATCATCAGACTGTTTTGATAATAGCATAATAAGTGAGTTAAAGTTAGATGGTTAGATAGTAAAGAAGCAACCCTTGAAACATTGGTAACCATGAATCCAAAGCCTGCATTGGCAATAAGTACATATCTATCGATAATCACCCTAAATGTAAATGGACTGAATGCACCAATCAAAAGACACAGAGTAATAGAATGGATAAAAAAGCAAGACCCATCTATATGCTGTGTATAAGACTCACCTCAAACCAGAGACATACACAGACTAAAAGTGAAGGGATAGAAAAAGATATTTCATGCAAACAATAGGGAGAAAAAAGGAGGTGTTGCAGTACTTGTAACAGACAAAATAGACTTCAAAACAAAGAAAGTAACAAGAGATAAAGATGGACATTACATAATGATAAAGGGGTCAGTCCAACAAGAGGATATAACCATTGTAAATATTTATGCACCCAACACAGGAGCACCTACATAAGTGAAACAAATACTAACAGAATCAAAGGAGGAAATAGACAGCAATGCATTCATTTTAGGAGACTTCAACACACCACTCACTCTGAAGGACAGATCAACCAGACAGAAAATAAGTAAGGACACAGAGGCACTGAACAACACAATAGAACAGATGAACCTAACAGACATCTACAGAACTCTACACCCAAAAGGAGCAGGATACACATTCTTCTCAAGTGCACATGGAACATTTTCCAGAATAGACCACATCTAGGCCACACAAAAAGCTGCAGTAAATTCAAAAAGATTGAAATTCTACCAACAACTTCTCACATCACAAAAGTATAAAACTAGAAATAAATTGTACAAAGAAAACAAAAAGGCTCACAAACAGTTGGAGACTTAACAACATGCTCCTAAATAATCAATACATCAATGACCAAATTAAAACAGAGATCAAGCAACATATGGAGACAAATGAAAACAGTAGTACAATGTCCCAACTTCTGTGGGACACAATGAAGGCAGTTCTAAGAGGAAAGTATATAGCAATCCAGGCCTATTTAAAGAAGGAATAACAATCCCAAATGAAAGTCTAAATTCACAATTATTGAAACTGCAAAAAGAAGAACAAATGAGGCCCAAGTCAGTAGAAGGAGAGACATAATAAACATCAGATCAGAGAAGAAATAAATAAAACTGAGAAGAATAAAACAATAGAAAAATCAATGAAACCAAGAGCTGGTTCTTTGAGAAAATAAACATAATAGATAAACCCATAGCCAGACTTATTAAGAGAAAAAGAGAATCTACACACATAAACAGAATCAGAAATGAGAAAGGAAAATCATGACAGACACCACAGAAATACAAAGAATTATTAGAGAATACTATGAAAGTCTATATGCCAACAAACTGGATATTCAAGAATGAATGGAGAACAACTTTCTAGAAAAATAAAACCTTCCAAGACTGACCAAGGAAGAAACAGAAAATCTAAACAGACCAATCACCAGCAATGAAATTGAATAGGTAATCAAAAAACTATCCGAGAACAAAACCCCTGAGCCAGATGGATTCACTGCTAAATTTTATCAGACATTTAGAGAAGACATAGTACCCATTCTCCTTCATGTTTTCCAAAAAATAGAAGAGGAGGGAATACTTCCAATCTCATTCTATGAAGCCAGCATCACTCTAATACCAAAACCAGGCAGAGACCCCAGAAAAAAGAAAATTACAGACCAATATCCCTGATGAACATAGATGCAAAAATACTCAACAAAATATTAGCAAACTGAATGCAAAAATACTTCAAGAGGATCATACACCATAATCAAGTGGGATTCATCTCAGGGATGCAAGGATGGTACAACATTCAAAAATCCATCAACATCATCCACCACATCAACAAAAAGAACAAAATCCACATGATCATCTCCATAGATGCTGAAAAAGCATTTCACAAAATTCAACATCCATTCATGATAAAAACTCTCAACAAAATGGGTATAGAGGGCAAATACCTCAACATAATAAAGGCCATATATGACAAACCCACAGCCATCATTATACTTAACAGGAAGAAGCTGAAAGCTTTCCCCTAAGATTGGCAACAAGACAAGGAGGCCCACTCCTCCTGCTTTTATTCAACATAGTACTGAAGGTCCTAGCCATGGCAATCAGATAAAATAAAGAAATAAAAGACATCCAGATTGGTAAATAAGAAGTCAAACTGTTATTATTTGCAGATGACATGATACTGTACATAAAAAAACCTAAGGAATCGACTCAAAAACTTCTAGAACTAATATGTGAATTCAGCACAGTTTGCAGGATACAAAATTAATACACAGAAATCTGTTGCATTCTTGTACACTAATGATGAACTAGCAGAAAAAAATCAGGAAAATAATTCTATTCACAATCGCATCAAAAAGAATAAAATACCTAAGAATAAACCTAACCAAGGATGTGAAAGATCTATACTCTGAAAACTACAGGACACTCTTAAGAGAAATTAAAGACGACACTAACAAATGCAAATTCATCCCATGCTCTTGGCTAGGAAGAATTAATATTGTCAAAATGGCCATCCTGCCTAAAGCAATCTACAGATTCAATGCAAACCCTATCAAAATACCAAGAGCATTCTTCAAGGAACTGGAACAAATAGTTCTGAAATTCATATGGAACCACAAAATATCCCAAATAGGCAAAGCAATCCTGAGAAGGAAGAATAAAGCAGGGGGGATCTTGCTTCCCAACTTCAAGCTCTACTACAAAGCCACAGTCATCAAGACAGTTTGGTGGTGGCACAAGAACAGACCCACAGACCAGTGGAACATAATAGAGAGTCCAGATATTAATCCAAAGATATATTGGTGAATTAATATATGATAAAGGAGCCATGGACAGACAATGGGGAAATGACAGCCTCTTCAACAGTTGGTGTTGATAAAACTGGACAGCTACATGTAAGAGAATGAAACTGCATCATTGTCTAACCCCATACACAGAAGTAAACTCAAAATGGATCAAAGATCTGAATGTAAGTCATGAAACCATAAAACTCTTAGAAAAAAAACACACGCAAAAATCTCTTAAACATAAACATGAGCAACTTCATGAACATATCTCCCTGGGTAAGGGAAACAAAGGCAAAAATGAACAAGGGCAACTATATCAAGCTGAAAGCTTCAGTAAAGGACACCATCAATAGAACAAAAAGGCATCCTACAGTATGGGAGAATATATTCATAAATGACATATCCGATAAAGGGTAGACATCCAAAATGTATAAAGAGCTCACATACCTCAACAAACAAAAAGCAAATAATCCAATTAAAAAATGGGCAGAGGATCTGAACAGACACTTCTCCAAAGAAGAAATTCACATTGCCAACAGGCACATGAAAAGATGCTCCACATCACTAATCATGAGAGAAATGCAAATTAAAACCACAATGAGATATCACTTCACACCAGTTAGGATGGCCAACATCCAAAAGACAAAGAATAACAAATGTTGGTGAGGATGTGGAGAAAGGTGAACCCTCCTACACTGTTGGTGGGAATGTAAATTAGTTCAACCATTGTGGAAAGCAGTATGGTGGTTCCTCAAAAACTCAAATAGAAATACCATTTGACCCAGGAATTCCACTCCTAGGAATTTACCCTAAAATGCAGGAGCCCAGTTTCAAAAAGACATATGCACCCCTATGTTTATCGCAGCACTATTTACAGTAGCCAAGAAATGGAAGCAACCTAAGTGTCCATCAGTAGATGAATGGATAAAGAAGAGATGGTACATATACACAATGGAATATTATTCAGCCATAAGAGGAAAACAAATCCTACCATTTGCAACAACATGGATGGAGCTAGAGGGTATTATGTTCGGTGAAATAAGCCAGGAAGAGAAAGACTAGTATCAAATTATTTCACTCATCTGTGGAGTATAAGAACAAAGAATAAACTGAAGGAACAAAACAGCAGCAGCCTCACATAACTTAAGAATAGACTAACAGTACCAAAGGGAAAGGGACTGGGGAGGATGGGTGGGAAAGGAGGGATAAGGGGGAAAAAGGGGCATTACGATTATCACACATAATGGAGGGGTGGGGGTACAGGGAAGGCAGTACGACACAGAGAAGATAAGTAATAGTTCTATAGCATCTTACTACGCTGACTGACGTTGACTGTAATGGAGTATGTGGTGGGGAATTGATAATGGGGGGGAGTCTATTAACCCTAATGTTGCTGATGTAATTGTACATTTATGATATCAAAATAAAAATAAGTAAATAAAAATAAAACAATGAAGTACAATTCTTTCACCTTTCACATTGGTCGTGATTAAAAAGTGGTAGCATTATATATAATGATAGTAAAACAACATAAGTGGCTTTATTCCATTTTTCTGGGTAGGGAAAAATCATAACATATTTGGAGATCCATATGGTAATACTTGTAAAATGTTTTAATATATTTATATTTTCACCCCACAAATGCATGTCTGCGTATTTACCTGGCAGAAATAGTGGCACACATCTTACATTAATATGCAAGAATATCTGCTGCAACATTCCTGGAAAATATAAAAATCAATGTAAACTAACTGTGTACTTAAGCTAATTGTAGTATCTGCTTTCAATGTGATACTCTGTGGCAATCAAAAGAGTGAGAACATCTATATTCCTTATGTTTGACCTTTTGAGGGCCTGTGAAAAATGTATTGTTAATGGAAAAAATGTCCAAACTTTGTCCATGGTATGTCCCCATTTGTGTAAAGATTTGGAAACATACATGAGTAAAAGAGCCTGAGATGGGAAGATGATGAATTTTTATTCTATACAATTTTGATCTGTGTAACTTGTTCTATCCTGAGCATAAAAGTATTTTCCAACATAAGATTCTAGATTATAATTAATAATATAAAAATACATGGAAAAAATATACCTAATATGTCTATTTAGTTAAAAAGTCACATCTAATTATAATTCTTTTTCCTAAAATATATGTTATATATTTTATCATATATAATATTAAACAATATGTTGTTATATAAGATTGTATGCTTAGTTAACAGAAAAAAATGAAACATAATAAATATTAATGATTTACATCTTTGGTGGACTTAATAGGTTAACTTTTTTGTGTGTGTGTTGACTTTTCTTTATATTCTAGGTTTTCTTTGTTTTTATAATAAAGAAGCTGTCATTTATAGAGAAACTGTTGATAAATGCTTATATGACTAGTCTGGCATTTTAATATGCTTATTTCTTTTATTTCCAGAAAATATTCTTGAGTAATATATTTTAAATATTTCCCATTACATTTTGGATTATTTCCAGTCTTCATATCTGTAAATGTTAATCCCTTTTGTTTCTCTTCTGTAACTATCACTTCTTTTTAAGACTTTTTAGCTCTTTTTAAATCTCTATTTAATTTTGGTTACTTCTTAAAATTCCTCTATGTACCTTAGTGTACTCTACATTATTTACTTTTCTTTTGTTTTTCTTCTATTAAAAATTTTTAATATTATTATTATTTTAATATTATTCTTTTATATTACTTTTCTTTTTCTGGGAATTATGGCAGACCATATTTTTATTTTATTATCTTTCTATTTCCTCCCTGAATTTCTATGTTTCTACTTTGAGGTCTTCCTTCAGAGAGGCAATTGTTTCTTCATTAATTAAAAAAAATGGGTAATTATTGCTCACATTCTTGATAAGCTGATTAGCAACATTTCTCTGGTGAGTAGGCTTCATCTTTTGGAAAGTTATACCATTTCTTTTTTCTTTTACAATTGCAGTACTTTTTTATCCAAGCTCTACTATTGTCGTTTTTAGTCTATTATTAAATTGGTTGGGTTTTCCTGGACCAGCTATTAGCAAGAGGTTCCTCTGGACAAAGAAGTATCTTAGTAGTATCCAGATGGTTGATTTTCATAATGCAAATGTAACTTCTTCTCCATTGCCCCACATCTGTCTCTGATACTTCACAGAATTTCACTTTCTCTGTTTCTCTTAACCAAACCCTAAGACTCCTGCTGCCAGCAGTTCACACCTATTCCTGCTCCTGCTGTTCAAAACAAGGATATAGATATTTCAACTTGATCATGACCCTCATCATTAGAAAGTACACTTTTGTTAGTGCTTTTGAAATCTGTTAGGACAGCCCTCTCCGAGTCCCGTCCCTGCTGTTTTTTCTCCTCTTGCTCCTATGAAACCGTTTTTTATCACATTTTCAGGTTCCCCAAATTTGACTTCAGATCATGATTAGAACTGAAATAAGCTAATACAATAATGTAATAACTGTTAACTTAAAAATTATTGTATAAGCTTCAATGCTCATTCATTCTTTTACACCATAGGTTTGCAATAAATCTAAGGTAGCTGAATCATTGTTCAATTAATATGATCTTTAGGAAAAAACACAGATACTTTTTCAGACCCTGCATACTTAGGAATGTGTATGATGGGCTTTACTTCCCCTCAAAAATAGGAACGTATATGACGGTTTCATTTGCCCTCAAAATATAGAAGGCCATCTCTATTGATTTCTCGTATTTAAAATGAAAAGACATGTCATAGTTAAATTCAAGTGTTTTTATTTATAAGTAGCCTAATCGATTCCCTGGTAGCATTATTGTTTTTAAAAATGGACAGATTAGATTAGCTGTGCTTACTATGACTCTTGCTGCTATATCCACAGTTCTTTACCTAAATTTCTTCTCCAGTCTCTAGGACTTCTGCTGACTTTTACCCTATATTTAACTCTATAAATTGTACTGGTGGTGATGTAGACAAGGACCATTTAAATGCTTGTGTTCATAATGGTGTCACCACTAACAAGTATAGGTTTGTTCAAATGAGGTTGCTAAAACTCAAAGCATTTCTGTAACTTTTATTTTAGAATAACCTTCTCTTATGATAAATAATTGGCACCTGTAAATGATTAATTTTTCCCAATTTTAAGTTTTCCAATTTTAACAAGAAAACAAGTTAGTGAAAAACTGAGGAAAACACATTTTAGTCTGCACAAAGGAATTTATAATGAAAGTGTCTGGAGGCTTTCTTTTTTGACCCATAATTTTACTTTGAAGTTCATTCTAAAAGATGACTCTCAAATTTTCTTAATTGCTGGAATCATTATTGAAGTAAACATACACCAACTCAAGAATATTCTCTTTACAAATACCAGGTATGAGGGTTTTCATGTTCAATAATGCATACAAAAATCAATCTCTTTACTTTACAGTTAAATTCAGGTAAAATTATGCAGCAAATGAACTATTTAATACTTACTGAATCAGATTTTTCTAATTCACACACTGTTTCCGTGAAATGAATAGAACTCTACTTGCCTGAAAGAGTTATTCAGCTTCCAAAAGTGCTTGGTTTCCTCCCAGAAAGTAGCTCCCACAGTGACACTTTATGAGTGATAAAATGATATGAAGAGGCACTTACATACTCACATACCCACAAGAGCATACATCTGCTAATAACTGGAATTGCCCTCAGAGCCTGCAGCAACTTCTTTCAAACTTCTTCAATAATGCAGATTTTATTCTTTTTAGAGTAAAGGCTTTTTGGTGTACTCAACTAAGAAGAATTGTCCAGGAGCAACATATGCTTTCCAAAATTCACAGAAAATCTTCTAGCAAACTAAAAATAATCTTATTAAAAGTATCTTATACCAAATTGCACATGACAACTTTATGACATTATTGAAAATGCAAATTAAGAGACTATAGGCATTTTAGAATATAGAGTAAATTATGTTTGTGTTTAAATACATTTCCAAAACATGATAGAATATTTTAAACTAAAGCCCAGTTTAAAAAAAAAAGATTTGCCCTACATCTTTTCTAGTAGTTAGTTGTTTTAATGTCTTATGGCCACATAAAGTATAGTCAGTCAGAATCATAGTTTATATATAATTTAATTGAAAACAATCATGAAGGGTACATATTCATGTTTCAGTTTAACTCCTTTCTATCCTTTTTTGTTTACCAGAAAGTTGTGTGTTTTCTCTTATGTACACTTAAGCTATGACGATTGGCCCCTACTTCTGAGATCTAGAATCTTCCATTTCTTTTTTCTTTTCAGTTTCTCTCTACTGAGTTTTGTCTTCCCATAGTCAAGAGTGTAGGGTTATCCTCTATACTGAAATACCCTTCACCTGACTCACAACCCTGAATAGCTATCACCCTAATCTCTTTTGGGTATATAAACAGGTAGAAAAGAGACAAATCATTCTAAGTCTTGTTTGCCCCATTAAATATTTCAATCATTATTCTAAGAATAGAGCATTTAAAAATAGGGATGAAGAGGGGTTGAAATTAGAAGAAGGTATACGATGAGTTTTGGATCTTGAACAAACCATCCTTCCTATAGTGTAGGGAATGAATTTGGTGGTAGGGAGAGTGGATTGTTGGAGACATATTAGAAATTAAAATTGATAGGACTTAGTAATGGACTGGATATGGGATGACTCTTGAATTTTTGCCTTAGGGAACTGAATAATGATGTATCTGTTCCCTGAAACTGGGAAATTTTTGTGGAGGAACATTTCTAGAGGATGCCATGTGGTAGAATCCTTGGGAGACATGTAGGTAGAGCTGTCAGATAGGTAACTTAGTTCATAGGCCTGAAGCTCAAACAAAAGTCTGGGATAGAGATAACATCTGGGATTCATTTGGGATACTTAATCAAATTAAACTATAAATATGAATAAGACTACACAGAAAGAAATTATAAAAGGATATGAGAATAGGGCCTTAGACCAAGAGAATGGTTAATAGAGGAAGATGTCTGCAACAGAGACTTATAAGTAGTAAGAATTAGGGCAATAGATATGTTAGAGTAAATCAAGCCAAGGGAAGATAATTTTGCAAGGAAAATGTCAATACCAAATCTGGCTTACAGTTTAAGAAAATTTTTTTAATTCCACTGTATTTTGGAACATGGAGATCCATGTGGATCTCAGCCAGAGCTATTTTGGTGTGATAGAATGTTCATAAACATCCAATCATCCTTTAATCCTCTGGTGATGGGCTTAGACTACTATACAAATATTATAGTCATGCTGGTCAACAACGACCTACTAATGAAAATCAATTTCTTATCTTCAGTCTTCTTTCTCTTTGAACTCTGCAGATGTTAATTACCTCTTTCCTTGGTTATTATTTCTGTTTAAAGTCGTGACTCACTTCCTACTATTCCTTCCTTGTTTCTTTTCTGGTTCCTAACTAGAGGTGCTTTTCCATTTGGTTCTTTCTTCTAATCTCTTTTCCAATTTTGCTTTGTATTTGCAAAGATACCTTGAAAACCATAATAATTGCTAAGAATAATACCATCACTGGAGAAGGGCTTCCTATTAGTGGCAGGCTAGCCTTTCTGACACTGACAGTGTTCTTTTAAAAGTTTTCATTTTACCTTCAGGATATATATTTTCATTGTGTTTCTCACTAGTTAATAATTTGTGAATGAAATTATAGAAAGTAAGTTGTTTTAACAAAAATTTTAATAACACGAGAATCCAACCTTGAGAAGACCCAATGAATTCTAATCAACTAAGATAATCTATAAATGCAAACCCTTGATTTAGACAAAATTTTCCTTCACATTTGCAATTACGTGAGGACAAAAACAAAATTAAAAAACAGATAAAATTTTGTATTAGGAGGGAATGTGAGCAGTGTCATTAAGCTCCTTCCTATTCTATTGCAGACATTGTGCCAGCTATTCTGCTAGTCTATGTTTTCTCATTTGATCTTCACAAACTTCTCTTTTAGGTAAATTTTATTATCCTTACTTTGTTAATAAGTAAGTAACTTCAGTTCAGGAAATTGAAACTGGTAAATCACTCTTAGTCGGGACATAAAGGTAATAAATGATAAAAACAGGACTCAAATTTAGGTCACTAACACTTCTAATTATATACTCTTCCTACTATTATACTCAGTAGTGTTTTTCAAAGTTGCACAAGACAAGTATTGATGGTCACTTTCAGATTGTGATACTTTATTCAAAAATTGAATCATAAAAGAATGTCCATGGATCACAATTTTAAATAATTTAATTTTGTTATATTTGGTAACTTTCTGGTATCTGTGTGTACTTTGAAATGAAAATGCATGGTTTCCTTCTGAGAACACAGCTAACCATGGGGTTCACAGTTTCAGATACAATGAAGTCATGCATTAAACTTCAGCTCTGAAATCACAATGCAAATTATTCCATAAATAATCTTCAATAGCCATCAGATGCTAAACATCAGTTTTTAACCTTTCAATTTCATTAATGATAGATTCTCGAAAGACCAACCCTCTAGTTGCATCACTAGGGTAGCTTGTGTATTTATAGTAACTAGCTAATAATATGGCCTTTTAATATACAGCACACAGAAGAAAGGCTTGTGATGTCAAGTTTCCTTATTTCTGGATGCTTTTGTTACATCAAGATGTTGTACAAAGTGAAATCATTATTATTACGTGAACCACTATTCTTGCAAGTCAGGCATTATCAATAACATGGCCATTCAGTTTATCCTTTAAGTAAAAGGAGGGAAAAAAGGACAAAATGTGTCCTAACCAGGTATAATTATTTATTAGTTTACTTAAATCACAATATTTAGCTGATATTCTTTAAGTATATACCCTAAGATTTAAAATTTGGTTATAAAGTTAATTCTACTTTGAAAATTAATACAAAAGAAGGTTTGCACAGTTGCATTTCTTTAGAAAAGAAAATAGGTGAAAATTAGGACTTTAAAATTTTTCTGATAGCAGTATTGCTATAGCTTCAAAACTGGTGATTCTTGCAGTAATGTATATTTAGATTTTCCATACTTAATAGAAAATAATTGTTTTCTAAAATTTATCAAATGCTGAATTTAAAATAGTCATCTATTACCCATAAATATGGAAAACAGACTGAATTACTATAGGGAGGGTGGGTGAAAGGATGGGTGAAATAGGTGAATGGGATAAAGAGATACAAAGTGCAAATTGTATTATAAGTTAGCATAAGAATAGAAGTACAACATATAGAATTTAACTAGTAATATTGTAATATCTTAGTATGATAACAGGGTACTACTATTACCGTGGCAAGCACCTAGCTAGTAATGTATGTAATTATTGAGTCACTATGTTATACATCTGAAACCAATATAATATTGTGTATCGATTTTATTCCAATAAAAAAATTGTAATAATACTTCAAAAAACATATTTTTAGTTAAAATAAATGCTGTGAATTAAACTTTAAAAAATAAAATAAAATGGTCTATTTGTTTTAATATATAAAATAATAGACTAAATAATGAATTCATAAACAGTGTTTCCATGAATAAAATCTATATTATGTTTCTGAAACTAATGACTTTTTTAATAGCAATAAGTCATTTACTTGTTTCTGTTTTTATGATTTGGGATAATTCATCATTTTCTGGTCATAGGCATAAGTAATCATCTAACATTGTGTAATACATGCTGCTTCCTTAGTGACAAACAATAATTATGTGTTTAAAGTGCATTGTAAATTATTACAAAAGTGTTTAAAATATACGTAGTTGCCATTTTTGAAGTGAAACTAAATTAAGAGTGATTTTACATTTAGGGTCTGTTACAATTTATGACTTCATTCCACTTCTTTGTTTTGCTTTTCTGTTTCCCAGTTACTTTAAGGAATGTGAATCTCAGTAAGTTACATTTATTTTGAAATAAAAATATAGTTCAAAACAAGTTTCATTGCCAGAGGAAATTTTCTAAAGGTGTCTGTATTGTTTTAAGAAGCTGTGATTTATTTACACATTCCCTCTCTGTTCTATCATAATAAAACCTAAAAATAAAGGATCTGCTCTATGGAGCAATGTTGATACAATCCGAAGAGTACAAACCTACTACTTGTTTGTCAAGAGAGTGTTCAAAGATTATTTCATCAAAGGAAAAATATAACACTTAACAGCAATTTCCATTATGCACTTAAAACTCTGAAAATATTAAAGGAAGATTAATATAATACATATTTTCTTGCTCATCTAGTTAAGCATCACAATATATCAGTCAGAGTAACTAGTAATTT
Source organism: Smutsia gigantea (assembly GCA_032199065.1). Classification (NCBI taxonomy): domain Eukaryota; kingdom Metazoa; phylum Chordata; class Mammalia; order Pholidota; family Manidae; genus Smutsia; species Smutsia gigantea. Next base: position 171,095 of record JAVSCE010009941.1, read on the forward strand.
TTATTGTATGTGATAATGTCCTTGAAGAGTAACTTGGCTCTTTACCTAATATACTTATTTTCTTATTGAATTGGTGTCTTAAACAATTCAGATTATTTTTGCCATTTATCCATACACTTGAATTTTATTTTCTGAATTTGGAGAGAAAATCATAGACCCAACTTCACTCTCAAATGAAGATACATAACAGTGTAAATGTATATATGTCTGTATTTAAGACATATGTAGTATAATAGGCTAATTGTTTCTATTTTGAACAAAAAAATTAACTAATTCCTATATTCAGTGAATATCAAAAGTAATTTTTCTTAGAATAACTAGTTTATAACTAAAATTTTCAGCTCAGCTAATATTCTTTTTGTGTTGTGTAACACAACTAAGCATGACAATTGCTGATTAAATTTATATCATGTTTTGTGGTATTTGCACAATTTATTAGAATATTAAAGACTAGGTAGTAAGTAGAGGGCAGAGAAAAATATAAAACCTTATTTACTAACATAAATTATAGCAGAAATGTAAGAATCTGAGAGCTGTTCAATAAAGCTTTTTTAGGATGTGCAAAGTTAAATAGCCTAGATAAAACATGAACAAGAAGTGGAGAATCAATGTAATATGCAAAACCACCTAGCACAAGTCTCTGGAATATGGTAGGTACTCAAAAAATAACCGTTGAATCAATTGAAAGAAGACACATAAGTAACTAGGGAGAAATACTTGTGGATTTTAAAGATAGAGTAGCTTGGTATACTTTTAATATGTTTGAATTTTGAGAGTTCTCATGCAGGAGCTTCCTTTCATTTAATAACTTAAGTTTGCTTTAATTGTTTTTTCAGAGAATTCCTTTTGTGGCAATAATTCCCCAGAGTGCCAAGTTTGAATCATGCTGTGATTAATTTTTTTAAAAGTCAACTGACTTAAGTGTAATAATCTAGGAAGAAAAATACCAACATATTTCCTTTAGACTGATATATAAATGTAAGATTTCCTATTGCTGATTTAAAATAAGCATTTAAAAAGTTTTAGTATACTATTTATGGTATTTACATCTCAATCATCAAAGTATAAATTTATTGATGGAGGCAATATTAAGCATAGTTGACTCACATTGAAATATGTTCTAATTGATTACACTGGCAGCGAATCATATGTTTCCCAGATTGAGTTGTGTCTAACTGTGGGTTTTGTTTGTTTGTGCTTATTTCTCTTAGTATTCTCACCTCCTTTCCCCACTCGACTCAAACAAGAACAATAATTCATTATATTGTGTGCAGAGAAACTTGGGTAAATAATAGTGATAACAAATAAATACAAAATACACACACACACACACACACACACACACACACACACACACACATACACATTATAGCTTGCAAAGTACTTTGTTAGAAAAGAAATCAGTAAAAGGGCTTTTTCCAGTATCATCTAATTTAACTCTCATGCACTGTTGTACTGGAGTAGCTCCTCTTGGCTCACACGGGATGACTGTTAAATTTTCAGGAATGTTGTAACCTGAGTTGCTAAACACTATTATTACAGAAAAAACTATTAAAATTTACCATGAAATAAATTATACTAAAAACAAAGATAAATGCTCAAAATTCATCAATTCCTATTTATTGTATAATATTTCATTAATATCTTTGCTTTGGATGTTGTTTGCATTTAGGGGAAATATCATATAAAATAAAATAATATAGTGCAAAATATTATATTAGGTAATATAATGATGTGCAACTGTGTAGCTCTTGCCAGCTCTGCACTGGAAGCTTGAAATTGGTTATGGTAGAAGAATTTAAACCATAAAAGATTCATCAAATGCAAATAAGACAGTTGCGGGTATTTACTGGCATAGCACAGATCTCACAGCTCAAAGATACAGACTATTTTACAGAAGTGAAATTTAAGAGAATTAGATTATTTACCCCATACCATCATCATCCATAAGTGTTAGAACCCACATGTTCACCCAACTCTGACCCAATACTTGTTTGGTGATGCTTTGTTTCCTGGCAAATGCTAACAACATCATAACGGCTAACTTCACTGAACTCTTCCTGGTGCCAGGTTTTCTGGTAAGTATTTGGTATGCTTTATCTTAATTGTCACAGAACCTTCATGATTAGTTACCTTCATGATAGTTACAACCTTCATGATTACTTTATAGATGAATGAAGTGTGCCTTTGAGAACTGATTTGCCTTTTCTAGAGTCAGGATTTGAACTCAGACTTCTCTGACTCTGAAGCCAGAACCCAACTCACACTGCTTACCCAGATAACTTTAAAAGGGTGATTTAAGACAAAAAAGTTGGGTGGAGAAACATGAACTTTTCTGTTATTGCCATCAGACTTAAAGTTTGCTTTTATTTTTACTTTAGCTTTACCTGTTTTTAAGTACTTTAAGGTTGCTGCAAAATTAATCTACTTCCTTTGTTTGTTTGTTTTTGATGCTATTAAGTAGAAAAAAAAATACTTCCCCTCACTCTACACTCTGAAAGGGCAAAAACTTCTCTTCAGGATTTTCCAATTTAAATATACCCCTTGGAGATGAAGCCAAATTACAATATAAATTCTGGCATTAAATAGACCTGCATGTTATTTCAGGAAGCATTTTCAAGAGGCACAGTATTATTTATATATAAATATTAGTGTTTTTCCTTGCTCTTCCAAGCTATTTAAAATAGTTTCATTAAATATAAAGTTTGAATAATAAGACTAACATGTGAAATAATTGATAATGTTATTGACAGTTATCATTAAAGAAGCAAAGTCCTTAAAAAATAATTTCTGAGACACTTAGAAAAATAGGAGTGGCCAAATGCAATGAAGAAAGGACCACCAAAGAGCATAAACCAAATTGGTCTTTGCAGGAGAAAAGAAACAAGGATGGGAATGAGAAGAAACAGAAACTCAGTGTAGTAATAGCAAAGAGCAAAGATGGTGTCTTTATAGTTTCCAAAATGGCCAGAATCCAATGTTGCTGTTCTGTGTTAACATATTCTTTTCTAAATAACATATAAACTCATTTACAGTTGAGCCATATTCAAATATGTTCTGAAATATGTATTTACAATGCTGTTTTTACTGCATTCCACAGATATTTTATTCTATTCTTATATGGAGTCATTTCAGTAGAAAAATTTCTATCTACAAATAATTTAAATAATAACTGAATTCATATTTTTCATCTAATGATAGCCAGTGTTTGAAAGCAATAGGACCCTTATCTGATGGAAGATATGTTTTGCTTATTGAATATCTCTTGATACCATTAACTCCATATAATTTTTATGGTTGAAATTCATATTATAGAATTCTGATTTCTACCCCTCAAAGAATCATTTTATTAACATGTCTGGAAATCATTTTTAAAAATCTAGGTTGTGGTTTCTTTCTAGAACTGATAGGAAAATCTTTATAAATGAACTGTGACATTCTTATAAATAATTAACTTTAACCAATATTTACTATAAAATGGAATCTGGAATAATACCAAAAACTTTAAAGCATTCAGAAACTTAGATAGTTGTACTAAGAGAGAAACAAGTAATGCTTTTTATAGCATGTGTGAAATTTTAAACAAAAATTAATGATATTGGTGTTTGAAGCACAGGAAAAGATAGCTAAATAAAATCCAATTTTTTTCTTTTCACGTATTGAAAAATGTGTTGTTCAGATGTTATAATGAGAGTGAATACAGGGTGCACTTCCCCAGGCTTTTGTATAGTAAGCTGTTTTATTTGTTTGTGTATTTGGCTTTCAGATAGTACAAATGCAGGAAGAATGATAAAGGTTCTCAATCATTTCAACTTAGAGGATGTTAAGACGACAGTTTTTATATAGAATTGAAATTCTGATGTTTTTTAGCCATTCAAAGTTTTTATTTACATGTTGTACATTTTAGTTTAGAGTATCATTAAGCCTAAAAATAGTACAGATAATACATTTATAAATATAAATATTTCTTTGAAGAGTTGATTTTAGTAACATTTGCACTTACAATTTTGTTTTTAAAATTTTTCCATAAAAACATTTTTTAAATCATCAATATTATGATTAAATTCCTTTTTAGGTATATCATATTCTCACTAGATTTATTATTTATCTATCTTCTAATGTACTATTCCAAAATATATTTTTTGTATAATTAAAGACCTCAGTACTATGGAAAATAGTAGGCTGTGATGCAGATACAAAGAAAATGTTTTATTTTAACTATGTAATCATTTTATTATTTTTTATCTTACATTGTAGCTTTAAAATATTTGGTAGTGGTAATATATTAGTATAATTTAAAATATGAAAATTAAAACAGTTAATTATAAAAATTAAGATTAGCTAACTAGGAATTTTAATTAGTTTATAACATACTACCCAATTTTTCCATTTTTAAATGTATTGACTAATACTACCAATAACTAATCAAAAAATATGACAAAAGTTATTTTCCAAAGAACACACTATCAGATTGCTTCTCTTTTTACTTTTTAAACATTACAGGATTTTTTCCATATGGTGTAGTTATTATTATTAATGAAAAATGAATTTTTATCAATTTTTTGAAGTGGTTCTACTGGGATTACACATTTCAATTTTAATTAGTAGCTGAATAAAATAGAATTTGGGCAAATATCACATAATTTCAAAGATGAAAACGTGTTGAAACTCTGGTCAGGAGAGTATGTAAGCAGAAGAGATAAGAAGAACTGTATATAGTTACACCAATCCAATATTTTTATGAAGATGCTTTATATACACAGAGTACTTTATCTGGATGAAAACATTCCTGAGAAGGCAATGCTAGGCTTCTTCATTCATATTATCATTACAGATACACTTGAAAATTACTGTAGTTGGTAAAGAAATATTGGATTCTAAAGGTAGAAAGCAAACTTTATATTAATGTGGAAATTATCCACCAGAGCCAGCTATTTTATGATGAAATTAGATACTATATGATTGCTCTAAACAAGAATATAAAGCACGGTTTGAGAATTTGGAAGCAGGATGGGAGAGGAGTGGGGAATGGAATATTCTCAACTGCTGCATTTGGTTCAAATGACAATGACATATCAAGTGTATGATTTATCAAAGATGATGGCCTTTTGTTATGAAATGTTCATTAATGGAAATCCATTTGTTGTTTTACTATTTCATGAATGCAAAGGAGTAGTTAAAACTCCAGGATGATACATAGTCTTGATGAAGTAACTTAGTCCCCATTTGATGAACTTTTTTTGCTACTCATTTATCAAAAGTGAAAAGATTATAGTATTTGGGAAACAACTGCCTGGATTTAAAATTTTACTTAACAAAGAAAAGTTAAATAAAACTGTATACTTTGTTGCCTACTAATCTTGCTATGAAGGTCGTGTCAATCTTGTTATTATTTTCTTAAAGAAATAGCTGTTTTCAAAATATTAGACTTTTTTAAACTGAAAACTTTATTATGATTTTGTTAAATGCATTTTAGAACTGGAAGAGGCTTTAGAAGTTATTTAATACCATCCCTTTACTTTCCTGGGGAAAGAAGAGAAGCCAGATGAAATAAATGATGGATCCAAATTGCATAGCTACTTAAAAGCACTTAGAGGATTTTCATCCCAAGAAATTTAGAAAAACAATGATACTCAGTGGCATCCATTTCCCTTTATATGTCTCATTAGAGTTACTCTGAATTTATAAAGCTACAACACAACAAGGCTAACATAGATGTACTTTTGGGGACAAAGTAGTAAGGCTTTATGCGTGTGTGTGTGTGTGTGTGTGTGTGTGTGTGTGTTGAGTATCTCTGGGAATCACTAGAGGTCAATCTACTTTCTCAGTTACCTTTTTTATAGCTTTAAGTACAAATGACAAATATTCTTTTCTTGTTGGCCTATTTTGAAAGTTTAATGTACATTTTGTTAGGGATTTGGTTTTTATTCTTTCAGAGAAGTCTTTATCTGAAATAGTACAAGAAATAAGAGGTTAAAAATAGGAAGCATATTTCCAGTGCAATCAATAGCAATGCACTTCAGTGCATGACAGACCTGTACCTCACATGTTCCAAAGACGGTGGTTTAAGAAACAGAAAATTGTCTCAGAACGTGGTAAAATTTCATTGTTGTAACCATTGCTGATGCCGCTACATGTTCTGCATAAGTGCAGAAACACACATTGAACTCAAAATGCCCGAGAGCATTGTCCTTCACAACACCCTGGTGTCCCATGTGTGGCTGAATGAATAACGAATGACTGAGCTATTAAGATACAAAACAAAAGTCATCTAGGCCCATAATATTGATGTAACAGCATCTCAATACTGTATTTGCTTTCATGAGTTCGTATAGAATAAATTTTTTTATCTGGAAAAAAAGAGATCACACTGAGCTTGGTGGTAATTTGCTCCAGGAATTTTTAAAAAGTGAATCCTGCCGTAGCTCATTTTAGTAGCTGCACATGTTTAATATTAGAGTCGTCTCTACAAATGTGTGATAGTGCAGCTTCCAGAGGTTTTGCTTTTTTTTTTAACAAGATCTAGCTCTTGATGATGGCTTTCATAAGTTTATCTTCTTCACCATAAACTGCCAAACTGACAACTCAAATGGAACCTGTTCGCTGGTTGAAGTATATAGCATTTATCGCCAGACCGCTTTTCAATATGATTAAAATCAGATTTTCAAATTGATTTGACAGAGCATAAATTAAGGAAGCTCACAGTTTACTCAATTAAATATGCATATATATATATACTTCCTTCTTCCACAGAGCCCAGAGAGTTTATCATTGTTCTTCCAATTGTGAGCTCCGATCCAAGTGTCGTGCTTGTGCACACATACGTGTGTCACATGTGGAACCGTGCTAACAAGGATATTTAAAAATAAATCATAGCACTCGGCTTTTATTCATATTTCATAAATATCCAATTTGCCTAGACCTAATAAATTGTAAGTTTAAAATCTCCCATTGCTCAACGTTTATAACAGTTCATCCAAGTTTTAACATACTGGGCCTGTCTACCAGGAATATTTCCCATAAAATAGTGTTTAAGATGAATTTGTTTGACCAGACACTGAAAGCCCTGAGATAGCTGCTCCAATTTCCATAGTGCAGGCAGATGTGATGTGAGCACCCCATTATACGTATGTAATTTTATGTATTTTCCAATTACCCTCTATATTGAAAGAAGCATTCCAGTTTCAAAATTATTTGTCACTTAGGCTCCAGGTTCACTTTAAGCCTCTTTATAAAGGCAGAAATACTTTTTCCCTCAAATTAACACAGATATAAAATAGAAAGACGAAGGCACATAGAGCCATGGACTGCATTTTGCGGGGGATAGGTTCTGGTTGAATGAGATCTGGGATGTGTGCCAAATTAATAGAAAAAATCCTGTTCTTCCTCTCCAATAGCCACAATGTTCATTATTAAGAAAAGCATATGAACCACAGGATTCGATTTTAATAACACCAATGTCTTTATTAATCTGTACATTCCATTTAGCCTCATTATTGAGCAAATGCTGAATTAATGCAGTACACATATTATTGCTGGACAGCCCTTGCAAAACCTTTCTTCTTCTTTTATTAGTCATTCAAGGACGATCAGGTATATATGTTGTTTTTAAATAGACCTGTGGCCTTCAAGAGCTTTTCTTACCTCCTTTGGGTCTAAGAGGATCCTCTAGGCTTGGGGCACCTACAAAGGATATGGGAAATGGAACTGCAGATTCTCATTCAAAGCCATAATTATTTTTCTGTCGTTTTAATGCCGTCGTGTCAAGAAGGCCTCCCCATCACCTGCAACTGAGATGATATTTCCTCGATGGTCTCTGGGCCCCCTTCTAAATCAAGAGTGGTGATAGCCAACACTGCTTTGTATCTGCAGAACAAATAGTGGCCTTTGTCCAGCACAAGTCCCTAAACAAACTTAATCTCTCTAACACTGTGACAGATGACATTTAGATGTCCTTGTTACCCTTAAAATGAGTTTTATTGACAATCAGAGAACAAAAAGAAGGCCCAGAGAAAGCCCAATGTTTTATAGGCCTGCTAACAACATCTTAGTGCAGAGGGTGAGGAGAAAGCCTGAAGTTGCCCCCATTTTCCCCTGCTTTGCTCTATCACCATGACAACAGATATAGAAATCACTTAGTGACTCCTAGAAAGAAAACACAGTGACACAGTACCCCTTGTATGGCGAATCAAACTAAAGCCTTCATTCAAATGGCTATTCAGCTTGGGCATTCATGTAGAGGATAGGGTGGATTTTACACAGGTAACTACAAGGGAAAGGCCAGCAAACCCTCCAGCCCCAGCATATGGCAGAATCTCTGTCTAATTAATGCATCCTCAATAGAATTGATCCATTTTAAATTTGTTTTCTTTTACTTGAAACATCATTAATGTAAAGGGCAGCATTAATCAACATCATGGAACTTAAAAGAGCATTAAAGAGTGATCTTTTTCCCTATGCAACAAGAATCTTTTCAAGAAGTTGTGTTCACTGCAGCGGATTCCAGGCACATTCTGAGTTCTTAATCAGAAGGCAAATCTAGAGAGGCCTCTACTGGTGAGTGACTCTCTGTGCAGTTGTCCGTGTGGAACTATCCTGGAAAAGCAGGCAATGGCTTTCAGCTTTTACTGGGAAGTTGTGCACAAGATGGATAACGTACTGTAGAAAACATTGAATAATGGCATTCACACTTTTTTTCAGGTAATAAAAGAACCATAAAGCTCTGATGAATCAGTTGCTGGGACACTGAGATAACTTCAAGATTATTCAACAAAGAAATAACAGGTAATTTTTTTAAATTTTATATATAAGACTCTCAGGCAAGTTTAAGATTGATACCATTATAACAGGAAAATGTATTTCTTGACATTGTTTGTATGTAGGTGGGGGTACACACTGTTCACACACGTACCCATATATTTCCCTTCACTAGCAGAAAACTGAAATCAAATCTTTAGATAAAACTAAAGTATCCAAAAATGATTTTTTGATTAATTGAAAAGCAAAAGTTTATTGCCAACATTTCCTAGTTAGAGTGAAGAAATATGGACAAAATATAGTCCTCTCAAGTGAAATTTAACATGAAAATACCACTGTAACATGTTTTCATCAAATTAGGCCAAGGATAAACTTGCTGCTTTTCATGGTAACTTTTGAGGGAATGGAGATTTTATTTTTCCACCAGAAGCTTAAAATCATTTACTATTTGCTAGGATAAAGATATATATTATTTGTTTCTGCATAGGGAAACTCATGTTTTTTTTCTTTTCAAAACATGATATGATTCCACAAGTGTCATTTAACTTAGAGGGTTTTCAAAAGGTGAAATCCTAACTCTTCTTGGTTTCCAACATTCATATTTTTATACTCAATATTATTTGAAATCTGATAATACCAGGACACTATTCAAATTGCCCTTCAAAAGTCCCATGAATTATTTTCTGTTGCCATGACTGATACCTTTAACCTTAGGATTTCTCCCAGTATATTTTCAGTAAAGTCATTTCAACATTTCAAATTGTTTCATGTTTATTTCAGAAAAAATTTTAGTCCGGCAACTTTTTTCAGGGTAGTTTGGTTAGCATGGGTCAGTAAATTGCCTTCTGAATTGTATGGGTGACCTGGGATCTTCTTTCAAGTAATTGTTAGATGTCTTGGACTCACTACCTTGTAGTCCCAATAGTGACACCTACTGGTAGAAAGAGAACCAAAACTAGTTCGAGTTTTCTTTATGCTTATTGTTTGGAGAATACTACCAGGAACTCTTTTAGTAAAACTGCACCAAATTTACAATTATCTTTCCAGGTCTTTGAAGCATAGAACTGTATATGACCCAAACCCTACAAGTGAGAAGAAAAACCTAAAGAGTATTATGTAAATAAATATTGAATTAAAAAAATGAATAAAGTTCCTAGGAGAGGAATGTGGTCTAAATTAACACCAGATAGTGTAAAGATATATAATTACAATCCTTGGGATTCCTATATAGCATAGAAAATGAGAAACCAAAATTTAGCAATAGTGTTTCTGAAACATGTTTTATATTTCACAGTTAGAAGTGCATGATAGGGATGGTCAAAATGCTTAGCAGAAATACTTAACATTTCTCTAAAGTTTCCTTAAATCCTTATTAAATGTTTTACATTTAAGAAATAGCAAAGTTGATCCATGAACAAAAGAAAGAGTATATACTTCACAGCAACCCACTTGTCAACAATTTTGGGGGTTTTATGCTAACTTAATGAGAAATGCTCTTCCAGAACATGGATTATCATATATCAGAGAGAAACATTGGAATCACTTTGGCATGTGGTCATTTCTGGACTGAGCTAGAAGCACATGGTTTGCAGAACACTGGATATAGTAACCTACTCTGCATCAGCAAATTCAACATTAAAACAAACTTTGCCAAAACAATCTATAGCTAATGAGGAGAGACATGATCTCATTTCTCTGTAAGGCTTCAGTGATGCTCCTGTCTAAATTATATTTACTTTTAATTTATGATCACACATCAGAGAATTTTCAGTTCTTCATGAGCTCATAAAGACTTTCATAAGAAACTGTCTTATGTAATTAGCCAAAGTTCCCTATAACACCTGTATAGTTTTGTTTTGTTTTTTTGCCTGGGTAGCAATTAACTTGTTAAACTATAAAACATAGTATCAATAATTCCAGAGTTCTGCAGGTCACATAAGATAAAAATAGAACAGAAAGAAATCAATTTCAACCCAGGTTTAGCTGAAGCAGACATTTTGATGTAAAATGTGTGTGATATTTCAAATTACAAAGAAAATATGGCTATCAGTCCCCCAAAATATTGTTTTGCCTTGGGAGCTGTGGTCAGGCATATGGTAAACCAGTGAATCGTTTAATCAGTGATACACACTTACGACTACTTTTGTGATATCACTGAGAGGTAACATGAAAATATCTCACAAATTATGTGGTAGACGGTTATATTGGTGTCTTTGAAACCATCTTCGGCTCTGCTGTATGCCTTTGTTTGTATAACTTGAGCACATGCTTCAAATGTCATCCAGATTACAGGCATGCAGTGAATGAAGTATTACTTCTGTATCAATATCAGAAGCACGCTACTTTATTTCCTTAAATAGTTCACCAGCCAATTGCACTAGGTAAGATGGCAGATTCCTTCTTTGTGTTTCTTTCAAGAGATATTTTATATTGTTGTTATAATCTGAGAAAAAAAACCTTCAAAAATTATTCATGATAATGAATGTGGGAAACAAATGACCTTTTAAAATCACATAAATTATAACATAAAAATCAAAAGCATGACACTTAACACAAAATCATTTGGCCAACACCCTGGCAATTAACCTGGGATACAATGTGCTCAGGGTGAAAACAAGAACAGAAATGAAAACAAAATAGCCACGAAGCCTGGGAAAGTTGAAGTTTGGGTTTGGGTTTTCCTGAGTACCTGAAATATCACTTCAGGTGATCATTAGACACAACTGTAAAAAAGGCCCTGTTTTGCCTTCCCAGAGTTCATCCAGAGATTGCACAAGGGATTCACACAGAATAAAGCTTCACAAAACCCAAGGGCTGTCAGAGGGGTATCCAGGAGGCCAAGGAAGGCCAAGCATCCCTTCAACAGCAAAGCCACAGAAGAGAGCCAGAGGCAGTGCGGTGGCTGCCAACAACTGCCTACCACGTCTGCCAAGGAGTCAGAAGCCTCTTGTGGGAAAATATCACTTACCCTTAGCATCTGGGTCCTGTGATTGTTATCCAAAGAGACAGAGTGGTAAGATACAGTGGGATAAACAGCATCCCATTAAACACACACACATACACACATGCATGCATGCACACATGTGACATTCTCTCTGTACAGAAAGAGATAAGCCATACATGGCCTTGAATTAGAAAGACTTTCCATAGTTGGAATTCTGTTAAATGAAATTTATTCTGAGTTACATATTCCTACTTCACAAGATGAGATTTAGTAAATAGTTTTCACTAATAGCTTTGTTCTGTCAACACTGAAACTAGTTGTATTTGTGGATATTTGCAGATCTATAGAGTCCATTATGAAAATTTTATGCCTTTGGAGTAGCTGGTTGTAGGGGGCTGATAGCATTATGTAAAAATTAAATCTTGATCATAGATGAACAAACTAAAATGAGGTTTCATGTTAAACTTTTTCTTTTTTTGGTATTGTTTCCCTATTTATTTTCAAGAGGCCAGGTTTCAAACATAACCTCATGAAATCATTGGTAAATTCTTATTCCTATAGGTACTATATTATAAGCATACTGTGGTATACATAATTATGTAACTATGATCTATATGTAACATTATATATAATATTACATATACATTTAAGTTTGATAAAGTCTCTTTAAAATATACACTTCCAATTTACATCTAAATGAGTGTCTTTCAAATTTCCAAATGTGACAATATGATTATATAGGGTCACTCTGTATTGAAATATGGGGACGGGGGCAGAGGGAATCTAAAAAATTTAAAGATTGGAGACACCTTGTGGTTAGTGCAGAGACCTTAACTTTTTAGCCTTATACCCATTTTTTGAGGATCATTATTATTGTATAAAGCGTTTGCTTCTGAGTCCTCAGTAAAAGGATGACAAAAATATTTTTCATTTAAATACTTTGATATCAAGAACAGAGGTCTAAGTGTCAAGGGCAACATGATGTACTTAAAGATAATTTTTTTCATATTTAAATTCATAACACATCAATTGTATTATGCAGGTTAATGGACAGCATTTGGAATAACGATGTTGTTTATTTACACAGTGGATTTATTACTTAAACACTTTCATTTTCCATAAATGAAATTACAATTTCAGTTCCTATGAGTGACTAACAAAATATGCATTTCAAGACCATAAAATCCAGTTGCTTATTTACACATACTATGTGAGATCATGTATGTGGATTATATTGTGCTATAATATGCATAATGACATGCTCATAACTACTTATAAACATATTCCATGAGTGCATAAACTATATGATATGGACATTTAATTGCTTTATTTGAAGAAATAACAAACTAATGTAGGAATGTCTACCACTTAATAATAGCATAAGACTGTTCAAGGGAGAAGAAATCTTGTGGAAGTACAAAACCACATCGTAAACAATTGAGGTGATTTTGCTTATTTCTGTTGTTTTTCATTATTGCACATATACATACACACAAGAAAATCTGATTCTAATTGATAGTCTGCAGATTAATAGGTTATTTCTTTTCTGGTGCCAAATTATGTTCAAAATCATTCAAATGTAGTTCTATACATCTATACAAATTAGAAAATGATGGTAAAAAGTATTTCTTTCATATTGCATATCTGTGTAGTGGTGGATCAACCCATGAATTCAAAACAATGCTCAGATTGGGCATGAGGAAGAAAATAAAAGAATAAATAGATCTAAACATCTTATTTTACTTAAAAATTATAAATGCTCAACTGGAATATGAAATACTCCAATTTTTATCAGTACATAAAGTAACTTATGAATGAATATAAAAGATCATTAAGAATTTATAAAAACTTGTGCAGTGTGTTGTTTCATTTCTCATAAAGGAAACAAATATCCCTAGAAAGATGTATATAAAATCAGACCTACATTTTTTTATGACATTAAATTATTTCAATCAAAAACTATAATCTTAAAAGCAGGAACTTAATTTTAATTTTATGGCCATACTATTTGTATGTATTTGTCACTTCTGTTATATCTTTTCCTCAAAATTTTTGTTTCCTTTTCGATTTGCTCTTTTTTCCATTTGATTTCTCATTGCTTTAAACAGTTTCAATATTCATTTTTTCACTTACTTTTATACCACATCTTTAATCTTTAATCGCTTGCGTTCTTTTCCTTAAATTTAGCTGGTTTCTTAACCCACCAGTTTAATTAGGTGTTCTTTAACACCACAAAATATATCCTAAGAAACAGTATTATGTACAAAAGCATTTCCTGAAATCTTAGTTTATTAAAACTAGTGAATTTCAGCTTGTTGTAATTGCTTGTGGCAGAACCGTTTAACCCTTGATGATCTTAACATTTTAAATTATGAAAAGGAAGATCACACTCATTTACTAAAGCCAGTACCGTTTGCATACTTAACTAAATACATAGCCATGATTCCCGGGGATTTTCTTTTTTTTTGCCTAAGGTACCAGCTGAAGCTGCAGAGGACAAGTTAGCCTCACATTCCCTGTGTTCATTCTATATTCTTTACAACTGTCTAAATTGTATTAGAATTTGCTTATAATGATGTTATATGATGTCCTTATTGTAATACCTGCATTTGTGGAGAACTTAATATTGATTTACCGTGTCTTTTGCCCATCTTTGAGCAGCCTGGATAGCAATTACAGCTGTTGGTGGTATCTATTTTGTCTTTTCATAATTGTCATTTCTGGTTCTACTTAAGATTAAAATATGAAAATTGTACCACGTGCACATCAACAGTGCATTAGCCAAGTTATCAGCAATATCTGTGAAGAACCATCAGTTGAACCATGGTTCTTTACATTGCCTCTTCATTTTATTTATGAAAATTGCATGCTACAATATAAACTTGAACAAGGAATATATTCAAAGGTGAGCCTTCCTGACATCGAGTCCTCATCTGGACCAGCGTTATCTTCCTGGGAAATCACTAGGGTTTCCGCACTACCTGCCAAATGCTTTCTCCTCCTCAGACTGGGATTTCTGACAAGCAGGGGCTGCTTTGTTATTTTTCAAGTCTAACTTTAAAGAGCCCTCACAGTTTTTGAGTTCTCTCTATTACTCTCATTTCAATCCACATTTTATAAAGAATATGGTATTTTTTACAAGGAAAGACATTTTTTAATAATAGAGCAGACTTGAAATGAGGGCTTCTTAATCACAAATAGGCCTACCAGGTATAGATTTCTTCAAAGGACTTTTAAGAGCTGTTCCAAATTCAAAAAGTGTCTCATCTGAAGACCGAATATCCTTATGTGGGGAGAGAAGAAGGTTAACACTGCCTGGGCTCCTCTCATTAGGAAATTCATCAAACAGAGGCTATAAACATAATTTTTTAAATGGTGAAGAAGAAAAATCTTTTTGCAACTAATTTGGGATTATTTTCCTGGTCAATTGATATAAAACACACAGTTGAAGCAACTGAAGCATTTTATGATTCTATCAAGACTCAGCAAATCTTGAACTGCTCAAGAAGGATTTTTTTGTGTCATACAATGAAAATAAATATCATATTTCAAGATGAAACTGCATAAATATTTGAATACTCCCCCCTACACACACACACACACACACACACACACACACACACACACACACACACACACACACACACACCATACACATACGCATATACTTTCCCACCAGCAGGACTAATCCAGCTAGTTCCTGAAAGGCATTCACTTAAAGAGTCATTTTTGTTTTATTTTACTACATCTGTTCGGAGACTTTTTAAAAATGACTATGTGCAAAGAAATGATAAGTGCATCTGCAATCTGTAGTGGAGGCCCCTCCTCACCAGCCTGTGTAGGGCATTTGTGGGTGTTGTTTTCGTTGTTGCCATCTAGCTAATAAAGGCTTTCTCCTACACAAGAGAATTTTGACAGGGTTGACTCCAGACAGCTTTCCAGCTGAGGTCTGGGGCCTTGCTGAACCTTCAAAATTTTCCCATTTGAGCTGCATCAAAGTGAAGGAAATTCAAGGATCACTAACGTCTCAGATGGTAGCACTTGCCCTAACAACGAAGGTTCAGGAATTCTTTGGAGCAGGCTGAGGTCATTTTTTTCCCCTTTTCTCCTAATGCTTTTCTCTATTAATCAGAGCTCAGAGCTCAGATTGGTCTTCAACTTCCTCCCAATCCTTGCTAAGCCTGTCATTTCTAGCTATTATTTACTTTAATGGACTTTGGCTGATCCCTTATGAAGCTTTGGATCTGAGAATAATAAGGCTGGAGAGTAACGGGCATAGACATGGGTGTGGGTTTGCCTGCAGATTAACCGTGGCAGATGGGCTTTATTGCGGTTTCCTGTGTACTGAGTGCTGATTGAGAGGCTATAATGAGAGAGGTGGTGTCTACACAATGGTCACGGCCACTTCATTGCACTCGGCGTCTAAACAACCCCATTTTTCTAAATCTTTGGGTTGTGAAATTTTAGGAAGTCAGAGCACAAGAACAAGTACAAAAACAACTGTAAATAACCATGAATGTTAATCCAACACTAATTGGTCCCTTCTTTCAATATGAGCCCATTTTGCTCAGTTTTTAAAATTCTGGGTAAATTAAATGATTACACAAAATGTTCTTGCGTTAGGTAGTTTGGATGAAATAGTGAACAACACGTATTTTCTCTGTGTGTTTTTTGTGTGCTTGGGTTTTTAGTTTGTTTGTATTTTGTAAAATATATGCTCTATTCAGTTACTACCGCAGACAACAAAAGCTTAAATTGTAATTATTTTCAGATGCTCTGGGAGTTATGTTGGGGATATATTTTCGAATTAAACTAGAGACTATTAAAAATATATATATAACATCAGGGCAATTGTCTTATCGCTGCCATAGTAAATCAAAGTGTTTTACCTTTCTTTATTTCCTACATTTGGTTTGAGTGTCTGCTCAGTTGCGACGCAAACATTTAAAATAGTTTTGTGATAGGTGCTAGCTAAAGGTCTCCTCCACATTCACCGTTTTTAAGATTTTACTTAATTCCTCCCTTTCACCAATGGATTAAATCACAACTACTGATTTCTTTCTTCCTTTGGGACTTTACCCATCTGTCTTAAGGCTTTCATCCTACACCCCTTGGTCTCAGAGGGGTGTTCTGAAAATGAACCGCCAAAATCTGGAGAAGACTCCAGGTCAAGTTTGTGTACAAGAGTTTAAATTTTTAGTGACAGTCATCTCTCACAGCCGCCTGAAAGTTTCCACACAGCGCTGTCCAAGCGAGCACCACCAATTATCCTCCTCCTTTGAAAACCATTATCAAGTTTTTCAAAACTTCTTTCATTTCACTGTTGTCATTCAGTGAAAAGGAAACTAACCACCATGTCAAGACAATTCCGCTGCCTAGCAACGCAGGGCCACATTTTAATTCTGACTTGCTCCTGGTCTTGACTAATAGAAAGTGACTATGTTAAGCCAGCCACAAGAGTTGTTTGTCACTTGTGAAATGCAAACAAAACTATATTGTTTCCCAGAGTATTGGGTGTGATTGATGTAAAGATTTACAGTAACATCATTCATTTTCCCTTGTGTTTTAGTGGGATTGATGTCATATCTTTTCATGCTTTATTAAATGCCTTAAAAGAGCTAAAAAAAATTGATGCTTTTTGTCCTTTAAAGAGTCTAAAGAGGGTTTTTTTTCTTTCAGTGAACTAGACTTCAACAACTTGTGAAATTTAAGGAATCTATTCAACCGGTGTCAGCCACATCAATAAATAATTTAATAAGAAACCATCATCCATGAAGGAGAATGCAGTTCAAACAATCAAGAGGAACAGACCAGTCCAAGGTCAACATTATGGGGTAAGGGGAGGAAAAGTCAAGCTTTTAAGTTGTGAGGTTTATGAAATTTTCCCACAGCCCTGTACTCCAGCTTTTGGTATGAAAAGCTGCAGTTTGCTACTGGTGCAATTTTAATTGTAAATCTTTCCAGGCATATATGTTAATATGTACATAGTATAGGACAGCATGTTTAAGTCCCCTAAGTTCATATAAAATGGTTATTCAAATTGAGAACTTGTAGCTGTACTGAAAAGTAATTCTGCTGCAATTGACTGGAAGCCAATTAATAAAGTGGAAAGGTATTGCTGTTGTATTTTAAATGCTCTCTAAAATTGCTGATATTTCTAGTATTTTATATAAACATGTAGTTGAACTTCATTTATTAGATGCTTTAGAATATGCCAATTAATGTGATTGGAATATACATAATCCAGAAGAAAGTAATATTCTTCTTCAAGTTAGTGTAAGATTTGGGTACAAGGAGATATTACAATTACAAACATTACTTCTGATTTCCTTGGGATATTTTAATATTCTTAGCAGTAATATAATAATGTTAATGATTAAACAAAATGTTTATAAAAACTATAGTTTACCAAGGTCAGAAACACATGCAAAAAATTAAGCTAGATGTCAGCATCATGGAAAAGCAGTAGAAATGTCTTTTCCTTTCAATTGTGACCTCAAATAGCTATCCATTTCCATATAACCTTACTCATGCTTGAGAATGGAATCTAGTTATTAAGACAAAAACATGTAGTTTAAAACTGTGTAAATCATAATAGATGTATGTTTTGAGATGAATACAAAGCATTACTTATGAAAAATAATAATAATTGAGATTATCTTGACATTACATAGAAATTTTAAAGGGCTTTTATGAACTTTAAAAGGCTTAATTCACTAGCAATACTTTGTCCATAGGGCCTGTATTGATACTGACTATGAACTCAAAGATTATTAGCTTCTGTTGAAACAGCAGTGGTTTAGGTTCCAGTTAAGAATGCCTTTGGAATCATGACATTATGGGAGCACCATGACGTGCCGCAACACACCCGGCCTTAGGCAACAGCTCAGAGGCATGGTCAGTATTTCCACTCTTCAAACAAGGGAGTGTTCCTCACCCTCTGGGGCCTCAGTTTCTTCATATGTAAATGGGGATGATGATACACTCTCCATCGGTTTAGTGAGGTGCTGAGAGAGCATCTGGTTCATTTAGGACTTAAGATGAGTATTCGTCTAGAATTAGTCTGCCTTGGTTTAAATTCTACTTACTAGCTGTGTGACCTTGAACAAATGGCTTATATTTTCTAATAATCAGTAATCTCATCTATAAGATGAAATTAATAATAGTACCTATATTTTCATGTAATTGTGGAAATTAAATTAAATATTGCCTATAAAGTACTTAAAACTTGGCTATAAAGGTGAATGCTCAGTAAACAAGTGTGAGTTGTTCATGTTATACCTGTGTCCATGTTAATGGTCTCTTTCCTCGGGTATTAAAATATACCAATGATTTTGTTCCTCAGATTTTGTGTGTTATAAGTTAAAATTAAGAGCTTTATTTCCAGATGGAGAAGTAGACTACTTAAACTAACAAAGTCCATTCTGTAACAGAAGGAATGGAAGGATAAAAGTAAGATTTTTACATATTGATTATTCTACCTGCATTTTTAATCAGATACTTTCGTGAAATATAATAAAACATGACTGTAGTGTGTCTTGGCAAACCTCATAGTATTCTAGCTCCAAATCAAAGGTGCTTTGAAAACTAAGTTGAATTATTTTATGCAGTCAATCACCCTGTGGTACCAGCAAGAGCAGGAAATAATAGTAAGCAGAAAATATGGTGTTTTGAAGCCCAGTCTTGTTTTGAAGAACTTCCAGCAGCAGGGCATATTCACAAGCCCAATTCATGTCTTCTTTGTCCTACATAGATTTTTAAAAATTATTATTGAATTGGTTCACAGTATTGGAAATGTAGATTTTGCATTAAAATTCAGATTCCTAGGTTCTCTCAAAAACTCAGGACTGAAAAGGTGAGCTGTGGAGAGCCATGAGAGCATAAGCACAACCATGTTAAGTTGAGCAGCCATTCTAGATGTGGGGAGCCGTGTTTGGTTACTGCTTGACATAAGTGAAGCCATGTTGTGAACTTCCTCCATATTGTAGAGAGAACTTGTTTATCCTGCAACTTTTGTCCTTGTACAAGCTGTTTTGAGACATGAACGTCTGGGAACAGAGTAACCGTTCCTTGGTCCTGGGAACGGGGAACTTGATTAAGAAAACAACTCTCCGTATGATAAGGTAGTGTCTTTGTTGTAATGCCAATATACTTTGGATAGTTTCATAACAAGACTGCATATATACCAAAGAGAAATAAAGCATTTTGGCTTTCTGCATCGACAGACTGCCCTCCTGTGATCTTTGTATATACAAACCCTCGCCCCCCGATTTAGGTACTGTTCAACTCCTGCTGGCAGGCTCCGGCAGTGAGCTGACTTTACTGGAGTTGAGCAGTGGCTGAGTGACTGTAGTTCCTTCTGGTAAGATCTCAGATCTCCACTTCACCCTTGTCCACTCTGCTGTCTCTCACAGCACCTCCATTCAGATTCACCTATTTAAAGCCAGGTGCCTGGTCCCCAGAGGCATTTTAGATTTTTAGCCCAAGAACTCAAATTAGAAATCATGAAAGATTCATTAGTTGAATCCAGTGTTACCCTGTGCACATTGCACTTCGTAATTTCATTACTTTTCCTCCAGTATCTTTATAGGATATTCTGTTGGGATACTCTTGAAAAGTTAAAGACAAATTCTATCCAGACTTGACAGTAAAATATCTTTTCTCTTCCCCTGTATGTAGTTTATCTCCTGGCTGGCTAGAGAAGGAATTAAGTCCCCAGTTAGGAGTTGACTGTAGGGTGTAAATAGCACAGAGCTCTGAGGTCTCACTCATGGAATTGTGACGGCCAGCCCAGGACAGCATCTGGGGCCACAACAAGGGTGATGGTTTCTGTGTGTTTTCTGACCCACCACACCAGACACTGTGCCAAATATCCAGAGGTGGCATCATATGAAGTCTGATTAGTAACTCTTAGAAAATCCAACTGATAGCTTCTCTAGCAGGGATGAGGTTGGGTACACGAAATTATCTTGTCAAGAATGCATGTATGTTGTATTCATACTATTACATGTATATCTTTTATGGTGTGAAAAAATGTATTTTAGGCTGAGTTATAGTAATGAAAATAAGTATTATCATAACATTTAAGTAATACTTTTCTCACATCCTTTCCTAAATACCTTGATTTGCATTCATTTGATAATAATATTTGTCCCAATATTTTTAAAAAGAGGAAAAATAGGCACTGAGAAACAAAGTACTTTCAAGTTCCAGTTCTTTGTTCATAGGAACATCAGCAAATACCATCTGCAACAAGGTGGGTTTAACTAACCTATGAATTAAATATCAAACTTCCTAAGTAAAGGAATAATATGAAAGTAGAAACTTCCAAACAGTTTACTATAATAGAGCTGAAGCCCTTACTATCATCAGTACAAAACATACTTTCGGTGGTTTTTTGGAAAGGTGGGAATGAATTGCTGAGGATGTACGGGTGTGTTTGGTATAGTTGAGGGGAATCTGGAGTGATGCTAATGGCCTTGGTTGGAATAGATGTTTCCTTTCCCTTCACTCAGGAGTACGGCCTCTTCCTCATTTGTACAGGGCCCTAATCATCAAAGCAAATTATCTTGCCCACACTACAAAACGTGTTAAATAGCTCATGATTTCTTTAAATGCAAACATTTGGTCATATTTAAACTAGAATTCTTAGAACTTAAAAACACCCACAAGTGGTTAAGAAAAACAGTATCAATTAAAAATAGTGTTTCAACCATCATTCATTTGCTATGCCTTTTTTATAGGTATTGTTATTGAACTCTACACAACACTTTTTATTCACAAGAAGTTTAGAATAAGTATCTGCATAAGGAAATTTCCTCATAGGAAAACACACCAAATTTTCATATGATGCCTAGCTGCATATTTTTTTAATGCTTTGTTCATTTCCTGTCACAAGGTCACAAGATGTTAACTTCAAAGAAACATTTGGTATCACTGAAATAGAAGATTTTTTAATATTATTTTCAAACCACAGAAATTGTTTTTTGATATGTGTGCCAGTTGAATCGCATTGCTAGAATATTTAATCGCACTTGTCATGACAGATAGCAACACGGAAAAATAATCTTGATATGAGAAAAGGATTTAAGAAAAAGCTTCAATATCCAGTCAAGAGTGTGGGTCTTTAAGAGTATAAATCTAAATACATAATTCCTATTCCTAAATTTAATCTAGACTGTTACCCCAAATGTAAAATAATGGTGTTTGCCTAATTTCTCATTTGGAAAGAAACATAATAAAACATGTGAAAAGCACTTATAAAATGGGATTATTATTCTAGGTGAAGTCTTTTTGAGCACAAATAAAGTTATATTGGTTCACAGACTCTAGATTTGGAAGGCATTTTGGAATACAGTAGTTCAGTTTCATAAACAATGAGGGGACAGCCTCTGCAGCATTATCCCACCCCAGTGGGTTGCTTTCTGGCTTCCTCCAGCAAGGGAAGCTCCTTCCTTTTTGAGGAATCCTGTTTCATTTGGACTGTTCCATCCAGTCCTATTTTAGAGTAAGCTGAAGTTCCCTTTCTCTGACTTGGCAGGCTCTCTCCAAAATTGTCTCACAAGGCAGGTGGAGCAAAGAGGTTTGCAGAGCCATTGATCATGGCTACAAACAGAAGCAGCTACTCATGGTGTTCCACCCACAATATGTATTCAATAATTATGAGTGAGAGTTAATATATGAATTAGATTCTTCTGTATCTGGGACTTATGTGTCTTAAGGTAATGATGATTTTTTAATTCCCTCTCCTTCCCCTTCTGCCACTGTGGCTCAAAGAATGATGTTAAAGGAAGAAGTGGGCAGCAATCACAGGGAATGTCAAATCCAAGTTCAACCACTATTCTGCCTCTTCCCTTGACTTCAAAATCTAACCCACTGTCTCATTTCTGAAAATAGTTGGGCCCCACATAGTTTTCTTTTTGGGTGAGCCCAGAGATAGGTTTGGTCCATTCACAGTGGCAAAAGGGAGAAATAAAGCAGTCAAGGCCATGTGCTCATTCTGTCTTCCCATTCCCAAAGCCATAGGTGCCATCTGAGCGCTGGTCAACCCTGAGAAGGATTGAAGGTACTGAAGATACCATGCCTCTGCTTTGTATTGTTACTTTTCCTTTATCTTCTTGTCAAGATGTCCTCAGGTCATTATTTATTTTAACAAACATTTCCAGAACGTCTATTAGATACTGAAAATGCAAAGATGAATACGACATAAGCCCCACCCTGATGTTGCTCATAGTCTATTGAGAAAGACAAACATATGAGCAAATCTTTTCAGTTAAAAGAGTTCTAAAGGGAGATCAGCACATTGGGTATATGTAGAAGCAGCAAATGTCTATGACAGGTGAGGTTCAATGAAGGGTCCACAGGGTAGCTGATGCTTTGATAGAGCAACTTGAGTACAGTTGCATGGCTGTTAGAAGGAACTGCGTCTTCAAAGCCCTGCTGTATTTAAGAATAGAGGGCATGCTAGAGCAATAGCAAGGGGTCTGCCTGGTTGAAACACAGAGCATGATTAAAAAATGAGGTAGAGATGATGGAAATTAGATTTGATTGGGAAGATAGTTTGGGGTTGTTAGCACAATGTGATTGTTTCCATTAGCAACAAGATATTTTACCCAGATTCTAAGTGCATTTAAAAAATGAATTAATAAAAAGGGCCTGTTGAATTTGCTTCTTTCCATGAATATACTTTTGCCCAAGTAACTTTTTATTTACATGTGAAAGAGGACAATGCCAGAAGATTAACTCAGCTGTAACACAGGTTTTATACAAGTTTAAGCTAACTAAATGAACTTTGAGAACTATGAGATTTTTAATAACAAAAATTTTGAAACTGTTGACTATCAATACGGACTTAGCAAAATGAATTTTAGATTATCCATACAATGGAATACTACAGATTCAGTAAAATGAAGTTGTGGAGTATTGGGTTATCAACAAAATTGATAGTTATTATACAGATTGTTAGAATAGAAGCAGATTTCAAAATACACAGTAA
The DNA here is from genome assembly GCA_032199065.1 of Smutsia gigantea. Taxonomy (NCBI): domain Eukaryota; kingdom Metazoa; phylum Chordata; class Mammalia; order Pholidota; family Manidae; genus Smutsia; species Smutsia gigantea. Next base: position 194,791 of record JAVSCE010009941.1, read on the forward strand.
GATCCCATTTTTTAAAAATACACATCTTTATAGAAACATATTATGAAATATATATAAAAATATTAGTGGTGGTAATTTCAGAGTGGTAATATTCATGATAATCTGAACTTTCATCTCTTTAATGCATTAAATTTTTTTCTACATTACATAAGTAATTTTTTATGTAAGAAAAACAAATAATTAACAACCAACGAGGGAGAAAGGAATTTTTGGTTGTAGCAAGGACCATTTTCAAACATTCATTCCCAGTTCAGTCTTCATATACAGATGAAACAGCAGAACAACGTCAGGATGTTTCAACTAGTCCTTAGACCCAACAATCCCTGTGGCTGTCTCCACGATGGTCCCACTGAGTATTTCTCAGTCCATATAACATTATAAGGGCAATTTTATCCCAAAATTGTTTCTCTAGTTGGATGAATTTCTTTTACAAAAGTTGGTTGAAATTCATTATAACTTTTCTACCATTTATTGCATATAGTTTTAGGTAGGATATTCTTCAATAACTCACTCTTTCTGATAATTTTGTAAATGAATAAATGCATACTTTATGTATTTATCACATTACAATTGCCTCAGCTGCACAGTTCCCTTCTATCATCCATACTTTACTTAGAAAACTTGACCAAACATTTTTCTGTCTTACTTTATCTGATTTTGTTTAGATTGAAAATTTCAGTTGCCACTTAGCAAATAACTCAAATAAATGGCCAGAAATTTAACTACTTTATTATATAATGGCAAATTTTTGTGTTATGTTGACTTTGAAATGTTACTAATCAAAAGATTTCAAGTTTTCAGAAAATTTAAAAACAAAATTGCCTAATATCCAATTTTAAATGGCATCCTTTATGTTCTTGCAAAGCAATTTTAGAAAACTAAAAATTTTATAATAATATGATTCTTTGTATTTTTTTTAGTGTCTTGAAAATGAGCATCGGCATTCAGTGATAGCCAGGACTATTACAATGTTACTTCACTTTTGAGTAAGGAATTCTTTTTTGAACATTATCAGTAAGTCAGCCATAAATCATCATTGTATTCCTTTGTAAGCAAAAAGTAGAAACGATACGTAGTTTGTACATGAGCATTTTCATCTTCTCTTCATGTTGTGACAGATTAATACCAGCTTAGCCCATACATCCGAAGTTATGCTGTTGGCAATGTAGCCATCTGTTTTTAATGAATATCTGGGGTCCATTTCTCAGTTAAGCTTCTCTTATTGTGCGTGTATGTTGCTTTTTCAGAGCTATCTGCATAATTGCTTAAAGATTTTACTGCAAAATTAATATCCTTGCTGTGAGCAAGGGAACAGGGCAAAAACCAAGATGACAAGAGCCCGAGAAGAGGTAAAAAGCAAATCCAATTTTTCCTTGCACCATAGAAACCTCGTCAGGACTAGCTTTATCTGGTAATCCACATTTAAACTTTAACCTGTAGGGGGGCTCTTTGTATTAGATAATATAAGCATAAAGGGGGTTGAATCACTAATCAGATTAATCATATTTTGTGGGACTGAAAAGCTTCATTAAAAGGACCTGGTATCCAGGTTACATGTTTTGGTGGTAGTGGTGGTAGAGGAGGCATTTGTCACTCAAAGAAAAAGAATGATATGGAAATGCTCATGTCTGCAACTTCTAATGAACCTATAACAAATGAGACCAAAGAACAACATAATGAATATCCAAATTCAAAAAATTTCCTCTTTCTAGAATCATACTTTTATATAAGAGGGCAATACTGGATAAAGGTTGTGAAAGCTACAGTAACTCTTCATATTTTGAGTGGTAGTCTTAATATATTTGTACTGTGTGCATATATAAATTATGTATTACATTTAAATAATATTACAAATGTAATGTATATAATATGTATAATGTCTACCAATTGATGATTTATTATTCCAAGTCATTTCATAAAGCATTTTATAGAGTTCATTGTTCAGTTAAAGAGAAGAATATTTGGTGGAAATGGGGACCCATCCCGAGAGTAAAGGGGAAAGGAAGAATCTTTATAGGTCCAGCATTTTATAAAATATGGCACAAGGAAATACAGTCACAAATTTCCTTTATTTGTTGCAAAGGAAGGAAGAAAAATGTGTCACTAAACTAAATCTTTGCAAGAAAAACAAATCTTTCAAAAAAAGAAGCAAATGAGTTCTGTGGTTGACAGTTCATAGCCTGACTAGGTAATTGTGGGGAAAATGAAATTGCATGTGTAACTTTATGCACACCAAAATCTCCTCTTCAAAAACTCAACCCTTATACTTTAAATCAATATATAGCTTCAAGATATGGTAGGTTACACAACTGCTTCCTAACAAAATGGTTCCAGTAATAATATTGGTGAAAGAGAATGCTGAGTAATAGCTATTTAAAATTGTTTATGTTACCTTGTGAAGGATACCATATAATTCTGATGTCTAATTAGGAGTATAAAAACATTACATTTTTCTCACTACAGTATATATCATCCTAAGGAAAGATCAATGTATAAAATTATATATTCACATCTGTAGAACTCTAAGCTTAAAATCAACTATACAAAAGTGCTAATCAAAATGCACAACTCTTTATAACCAAGTCATTTCAGATGAGGAAACCCAACCAGATGAAATGCTCATATATTAACCATAACAACGAACAAGAAATGGAAGCAACATCAATTTTCTTAGCATGTGATAAGACTACATATTATGTTTAAATCATTGAATATTTTAAATTGTATTGCACCAGATCCAAGTCTACCAATGAATTTACAGTTTGAATATTAGAAATAATACTTCCTGAATGAACCATTGATAATTTTGACACACAATCTTTCAGCAACAGAGACATAACTGTCTGACAACACCAAAGTGCTCTAAATTGAGAATTTCTGTTTTTATAGGTATAGGTATCTGTTATTATCCATAATAATGAAAGCAGATCTCTAATTTATCCCTGATATTGCAGTAGGGTCTCTTGGCATGAGTATAAATACCACCTTTGGACACTGAGGAATAAGTTCTTTTCTGTGGAGCTAGAATTTGCATGGCTTGTATTTTTCTACTGTTATCCCAACAGAGAAATTAAATGTTTAAAACATGTACTATTAAAAATATTTTTATATAAGTTTTTATATTTTTAGAATGTCTGTTACCTATGATTTTAAATTATAAGACCTTCACTATTACATTAATTCCCATAAAGAAATAGACTATTTCATTGATAAGCACTTTAACACAAATGTTTTGACCATTTCCCAAAACAAACAAGCAAACAAAAAACTATATACAAACACTAAAAAAAAAAAAGGAAAGTAACAATAAGTCCTTATGCTTTTAAGGATCCTTAGCAAGTTTAATCTCTGATGAGTTTTGATGAGTTTAAGTCAATGAAGGACAATGAATGTGGTGCCAGTGACTTATTTATCAGGATATTGGGCATCTAGTTCTTCCAGACCATCAAACTAGCTTTAGATTTTTGTGTAAATCAGATTAGAGCCTTGGTTGTCAGTGTGTAATTAATCTACAAAATGGGGGGATGACGTTAGTTCTCTGTAAGGTCACTTATAGCTTGAATATTCAGTGACATTAAATATATAGGTGATGTTTGAAGGAAAGGTCTTCCTTACACAAATATAAATATTCAGAGGTTTCTAGAACAATGCAGACAAAAAATATAATCACCATAATCTTAGGTTCATACTGTTGAATTATATGTCACCTCTACTACCAAAGAAAATCAGGAAGTGCCTAAGCCTAGTGGACACAGGTAATATACTCAACAGTTTAAATCATTTGCTCCCTGTAAGCCTCAAGCTGTTCTCAAATTGGCAATTTTTCCTAAACTAGGCATTTATTTGATTGATTTTTGTCTTTCTGCCCTGAATGAATTGTGACAGTTTTTACCTTGGATCAGCATATCAACTCAGTCACAGAAATAGGAGACAGGAGATTCAAATCTTGGGTGATTATAGTTCTTGGGCCTCCAGTATGCAAAACCTGAAAAGACTGAACAGAAAGACCAATAGTGCTTTCTTTTCAGAACTTTCTTGATGTAATTCTCAAAGCCATCTTTAGGATAAGATAACTTTTTTCCCAATGGAGGGAAAATTCTTTACAATGCTTAAAATAAAAACAAAAAACAAACACAAAACAAAACAACAAAAAAATCTTACATGACTGCTTCTAAGGAAAAAAATTCCCCTTTGGAATAGAGAGCAGCTGTAGAGACATCTGTGGGCTCAACAGAGTCCTAAAAGAACGATTGCGCATACATCTGTGGAGACAAAATACATGATGGATGAAATGTGAATTAAGAGCTCACATTCTGTAGATGATATTATGAATGTATAAGAATAAAATGAGACTCATAAAACATCTTTCAGTATGGTGAATTAAGGTGCAACCATAAAAAAGCAAAAGAAGTAATGGATTAAGAAAGGTCAGCTGAAGGGGCACAAATCCATTCAGTGTTTTCTTTCTGCAGGGTAGTACTTAGGGCATGTTTACCTTCTCCTCAGTGAGTGCCACGTGTTTTCATTTGGCCATCTGTACTGAGAAAAATTTCAGTAATATCCAGGATACCATGTGCCTGACACCACTACACATTTGTTCCTCAATAACCTAGAATATTTTTTCAAGCCTTCACAATGTAATTTTGTAAAATCTGAAGTGGACTGCAAATAATGAAATACAGTCAGGAGACTGAAAAAAAATGTTTTGTAAAATCACGTAACAAAAAATATCTTTAGATGTCATCAATTTCTACCTCATTTTCCAAATAAAATTTTCAAGTCCAGAGCAGCAGATACTTGGCCAAAAATCACATGAATAGAGAGAAAGCTTGGACAAGGACCCAAGTATCTTGGCTTTTAATCTAAAGTTCTTTATATTACACTCCAGCTTGTCACCTTGGAAATATTTTTACAAATTTTGCAAAATAGAATTATGTCTGTAGACATCCTTTGGATGGTAATTAGATTACAAACACCTTGTGATCAGGGAGCCTGTACATATTATTAAATAGTATTCTATAAAATCTTAGCATTCTGATAATTTTTTATGCTATTTAAATTGCTTCAGATCATAGGAAAAGATGGAAAGCTTCCTGAAACATTTGATATACTTTTAAACTCTTCTTGCCAAAAACTAAACAAGATATCACACAAAGAACATAAATCAATCACACTTATGCATGAGGTTACAAATCTCTTCTACAAACCATTAGCAAATTAAATTGAGCAATGTATTATATGTATAACCTAGCCAAGAAGGTTCTATTCCAAGAATTTAGGGATAGTTAGTCTGAAGGAGAAAAGTGATGGGGTCTTTGTAGATGGAGGGGATAAAAGTTAATCATCTTTTCTTTTAAAAATTATTTAAAAACAAGAAACCAAAAAAAGATTTCTTTCACATGATAAAGACTATCTTAAAACAATAGACAAAAAATTTAACTGTGACATTGAGTTATTTCTATTATTCAACACTTACAAATATTCTTAGTTGCTATAAAATATGACCACATTAGAGGTATAATTGTTACAAAGGAAGAGACAAGCGCAGCCACTTATACAGCCTATGCTTTATACTTGGAGGTGATCACTTGAACCAATTGAAATATTACAAGCAATAATAAAATAAAAGAGTCACAAAAATAATAATTAACAGCTCAATAACAATTTAGATTTAGAACTTGTCAGAGAAAAAAATCTTATTCAAAATAACAAAGTATGATATACAGAAAGAAAAATAACTAACTGCAGTATTAACCTAAATATAGAAATTAAAACTTTCATTTACATAGCAAACAGAGCCTCAAATATATGTAGAGTCTTATTATGGTGCTGGATTAAAGGATTTGAAAATATAAAGAGATGAATTTTCCCAGAGCTAATCTACAATTTTATAAGTTATTCAATATACCAAAGGAATTTTCTTCAGAATTTTGCAAAATGTTTCTTAAGATAATTTGGAGCATAATGTCAGAGAAATATGAGAATTGCAAAAACATTTTTGGAAGGATAATGAAAGAGCGTGGCTGTATAAAAAATTAACTTACATTCTGACATAAGCATCAATCAACAAGACATAAAAGTCAGAAGTGTGCATTAAGTACATGATAAAGGAATTATCCCAGGTCAGTTAGAGTTTTTGTTGAGTTTTTAATAAATGGTGTTGATATAGCTTATTACAGTATTAGTAAAGTTAATTCCTGATGAATCAAAAATATAAAGTTAAAAATGAGCTCATAAAAGTAATGTGATAAAATATAGGTCAAGATTTATATAAACTTGGATTGGGCATGACTTTCTAAGTATGTTAACAAAAACAGAACTATTAAAGGACAACAATTAATAGATTTGATCTATTCTCACCATTATAAGGTTTTTCATAGGCATTTACTTCAACATGTGTGCTGCTAAAACCCTCAGCTCAGACAAATTAGGAGAAGGCACTAGGTACCTGAGGATTTGGGAGAAAAACAGTATGAAGGTGGGGGAAGTGTCCGGGAAAAGAGGAGGGAGATTTTCAGTAAAATGTTTCTTCATTTGTTGTGCTTGTAAAATTCAAAGGCAATATAAAATGAAAATTAACTACTATAATAATTATAATTTAGTTTTTAAAAAATCATCAATATCATTAATATCATTATATTATTTCTTCTACACAGTGAGTTCTACTCATGAGTATTTAGAACTTAGTACTAGTCCTTTCATTCAGCTGCAGTATAAGTAAAACTGAGTCTTAAAAATGATCTGCAAACCTAACCACTCTGATAAACATATGGGTCTGTGGAAAAATATGTTTTATTTTCCAACTGACTGACTTTTAAATAGACCTTGGAAACACAAACAATAAAACATGGAATATTTATATATTTTTCTCTATATATATATGTATATGTATTTTTGAAGGTTTTTTTCTTTTAGCAATGTCATTCTCTACAAAAGTAATAGAAACATAACAGTTTTAACAAGGAGTTTACCGTTAAATATTTAACATAAAATCTGTATATATTATCATTTACAACAATTTTACATGGTAAATTAACAAATTGTAAATTAGTTAATTTCTAAATCCCTCTTTGGCCTTAACTCTTTGAGTATTATAGGCAGAAGGCCTACCTACTGCTGTTTACAAGTACCAAATTAAAACCGCATAACTTTAAGAGTTGGTCCAATGTTGCTGGCATTGAAGACGGAAAAAGAGGGCCGTAAGTCAAGGAACATGGGAGAAACAAAAAAGAGATTCTCCTCTAGAGCCTCCAGGAAAGAAAGCAGTCCTGCCAACCCCTTAATTTTAGCTCAGTGAGACCCATTTTGGACTTCTGATTCCCGAAACTATAAAATAATTTAAGCCAATTTTGTAATAATTGGTTACAGCAACAATAGGGAACTAATATAAACTTAAGTACATTTAAAAGATTTAGTGTATCTTAGACATAAGGCTGACTTTAAAAGTTAGCCTTTAGAAGAAAGACCACATGGTTTTGCTGTCCAGTAGATAGAAATTCTTACTTACTCTTCTCTAACTCCAAATGGAAATCTTTGTGTGTAGTTATTTTTATTATCTGGGTGTGGTAGATTTTCAGAGTTTGCACATTTAAAATAACATGTACATTTAGTGTATGATATAGCCATACACAAGTTAGCATTACTATTTAGTTTGTTTTGACTCTCCTGAGGGCAAGGATTTTGACTTACAACCATTCATTAATTCAATAAATATTTATTGAACACTCAGTCTATACGAGGCACTATTCTGGGATTTGGCAATAGTGTATTGAATAACAAAGGTGAGTTCCTTGATTCCATGGACCTTATTTCTAATGAGGGAAGGAAAGTAATAAGCCAATAACTGACTAAACAACAAAATTATTGGATTATGACAAGTGTTAAAATATGATGATGTGATTGTAGTATGGAATGGGTGGTTAGAAAAGACCTTTGATAAGCCACATTCAGACTGAGCTCTGAATAACAAGAAGTAGCCAAGGATAAGACCTGAAAAAAATCATTATAGACCGAAGAGACAGCTAGTAGAAAGGTCTGAAACTGGTGTTTCTGAAACCCAGAGAAGAGGAGCATTAGCAACTGTGTTGAATATTCTTGAGGATTCCATAAAGATATGAGAAAAGGAACTATTGGATTTGGCACTATGAAGCCCATTAGAAGGCGTAGTAGAGTGGACAGAGGGGATATGTTAAGATGACATCAACTATACAAATTTTTACAATGGATATTCATATAAAGTGGACAGAGGAATCAGACAACTACAGGGTGATGTGAGTTCAGGCAAGGTTTGTTATTGCTCTTGTTTTAAGGAAATACTAGGGCATCTTGTATACTGATGGAATGATTTAAGGAATGAAGAAAATGATGATGCAGAAGGAAGTGGAGATAGTCAGAACAAAGCCCTTGAGAAGCCATGTGAAGAACTTGGTCTTTGATGAGAGTGGACAGAGAACACTTATCCAGAGTAATAGGTGGAAGGCCAAGGGAAGATACAGATCCTACTAGGCCAGTTGGGAATTCCTTTAGTGGAAAAATGAGCAAGTTCACCTTCCATTACTTCTACTTTCTCAACCATATGAGACCTGTTCATTGCCTGGTAGGAGAGATGGTGTAGAAGATTTGAGAAGAGAAGATTAACCTGAAAAGTTTGATGACATTCTGTGACTCACTAGGTGGAAGCATGCATGTTTCATCTATCTGAATGGTTATCTTTACACAAACCTCATGGGACAAAAGGATTTTGAAACGAATCCTTTCTGCGATGACATTGAACTATAATATACAATTCTAATTCTCTCTCTTCCTCTCTCTTTCTGTATACAGGTATATACCCATACTCTTTCTCTTTTTATATATAGACATATATATGTATATAGATATATACACATTTATTGTATGAACATACACAAATATATTCAGTGACTATTGATGCACTTTGACAACGTGAGGGAAGGTATCAGCCACAGTAACAGAAATATCTCTTCTTAATGGGGGTCCAACTTAAAATAGCTCTTTAGCCTAGGCAACCGCAGAATCCTTCCCGTGCAACATTAACGCTCAATTATGTTTCAGATACTGAATTTGGATCTTCATAAGACACAATGAAAAGCAGAATAAATAAATCATCCATTGCTCACACTGGTGGCCAATGACCAACATAGAAGTTTTGTGTCTTCCATTTGAAGAAGGACTGCCTTTTTATACCCAACTTCCCTGAGGAAGACCTTCAGGGAAACCAAACAAATATGTAGAAAGTCTTTTTGCATAATCCCTATGTCCTCTCTTTGCCACTATGAAAACAGTGACAGTAATTTCAGCATTCAGTCTCTCTGAGAAACCACAGACCTGTTTTGGGTGGCCTGTTGCTCTAACAATACCTGTCACGTCCTTCTTCATACTCCAAGGATGGATGTCTCATATTTTCTACTTCTGTAGTTCCCTAGTTCAGAATAAACCTCTCTTGGCCAGAAAGAACTTCATACTACAACATGCATGAAATACTCCATTTGTTAATGGAGCTATAATATTGATTTTCTCAGAATCATGCAATCTTGCCTGTCTCAAAGTTAATTGCTGAAAATATAAAGATACTGAATCCAGATCCATGTTCCTAAGTAACGAGAAAATTGTAGTTGGTTAAGGGCTGGCACAGAAAAGAGCCCAGCTGGGGTTAGAGTGAATAGAAACATATTCTGTGTATTGTAATGTATTTCTAGAACAAAAGTTAGAGTACGAGACGGCAAGTCAGGATCAGACCCTGGGGATAAAAATATGCATAAATTAGATTGCATATCAAAGACAGAATGGCTGAACCCTGGTCTATCATTTAATCAATAGATACCAGATTTCTTTCTCATTCTATGTCTTCAAATGGTCTCTCTTGGGAAAAGCTTGGAGAGGTGGCTTGTGACAAGTCAGGCACGAGGAGACAAGAGTCAGAAAGAAAATTAGGTTAATGCTTTTAAGTTATAACCTACCAGCCACTTCAGCCTGCCACAAAACAGAGCGTTGGTGTAAGGAGAGGGTGAGAAGTTTGTTTCTACTAAAAATGAGATGATGACAAATCAAAGCAATGTGTCATTCCACACAAGCATTAGGGGAAGAATAATGATTGCAAATGTCAGGAACACTGGATTATACTTAATTGAAACATTATAACTACAGAAAAATGGGAGTCACTGTAGGGATGACATTTTCTATAAAATACTAGCTAATAGAGTTTATTCTGTGGCATAAAACCCTTTAAACTGGAGATCTGTTTGGTGAACCATTGGCTCTTTAAGCTAATATGAGCAGTAAGGTTACAATGCCTCACTAAAGAAACTGAAAACCTTGTACAGAAAGAGATGAAGAGGGATGCTTACTTTGAAGTGAACAGTGAAGATTATTAGTGACATTAGTAGTAGCTTAATTAAGAAGCCTGTTGCTGTGTTAATAAATTGGCACAATTTCAATTCAAAATGAAAGGGCTCAAGAGAAGGCCTCTATTTCTCTCTCTCTCTCTCTCTTCTTTCTTCTTTCTATATAAGATATCTCATGGAATACATGGGAAAATGCTTGATGTCATTCATGTGAGGAGCAAAAATAGAAATTCAAAATCTGAAAATCAATCTTAGAAATGGGGCAGATTGAAATGACCTCTCACAAAAGATCATGTCAGCGGAAAAGGGAAAGAGGCCAGTCCTGTAAGACAGCAAAATAATATAAAGTGACAGAACCTGATGCTTTAACAGTTTATGTGTGTCACCAACAAACTGAAATAGTGCAGAAATCTGTATAGATCAAGTAAACCAGTGTTAAATCATGTTAATTAAGTCAACCAAATTAACTTATGTTAATTTTAATAACCGAAGACTTAAAGTAAAGGAAAACATTTCAAAATGAAGATTCAATCAAACCAAAAATTCTAAATGAAACGTTATAATCATCCATTACTGTGCCACAATGCATGGCTTTTCTGTAAAAGCTTTCCTGCAGGGTCTATGAAAGCATTTCTTAGAGTACCAGTAAATAAAATTGTGTCTTCTTGGGACAACATTGTCTCCTATTGTCTCCTTTTGGGACCTGAATGGATTCACATATTCTAATCAAATCATGAAGACATCATAGTTCACAGCATATTTTTAAGGGTCTATTTACTTGCATTTCAGTTGACATAACATGTCATTTTCACTTGCATAAGAGTAATGCTAGAATTACAGTCATCATTACTTAAGTCTAGCTAATCTGGTTTAACCTGGTTTGAAATTCACTGCAGAATCAAAATTCACAGACCTGAACAGAAACTCAAAATCTATTTTGTGTAAAGACATAGAGAAAAGAAAATTAAAGCTCTGAGAAATGGTTACCCAGTAGCCGTAGGTACATTTCACATAGCAAAAGTGAAATGGATCACACTTGAATCTCCTCTGTGTTACCCAGTGATGCAGGTGAAACGCTTCATGGGAACAGGATGTTGATCTAAAGCACCCATTTTAATCATTTTACTAAAGTTGAAATAGTCACTTAAAATATTAGCAATAAAAATGGTTATAACACACATGTACTTCTAACAATGAATTCATTTTTAATATTTGAATTTATAAAAATACACAATGTTGAATGAGTGAAAAGCAGTAGTCTCAAATTATAAACAGATAAATCATAGGTCATCTGATTTTCCTTTTTCCTTCCTCCCTTTCTTTCTTCCTTTCTCTTTACTTTTCCTCCTTTTCTCCTGTTCTTGTTCTTATTCTTCTTTTGGTATTATGGTGACTTCAAAATGTCCATGAATTCTTTGACAGTCTTCCCTTATAAAGGTGAAGCTTTATTTCCCAGTGGGGTAGACTTGGTAACTCTCTACTAATTAATAAAATATGGTAGAAGTAACTATATGTATCTTCTGATACCTGGTCATAAAAGACATTGCAATTTCTTTCTTGTTCTAATAATTAGTCTAAAAGAATCCAGTTGTTACATCAAAAGGATACTCAAGCAGGCCTCTGGGGAGGCCGTGTGGTGAGGACCTGAGGCCTCCTGCTAATAACATGTGAGGGAGCTGTCTTGAAAACAGATATCATGACCCCCAGTGGGGCCATCAGATGACTGTAACCCCAACTGACAGCTTGACTGTAAGTTCATGAGAAACCTTGAGCCAGAGCCACCCAGATAAACTACTACAGATGAACTGATAGCCTGACCTACAGAAACAATGAGATAATAAATATGTGTTCTTTTAAGCCTCTAAGTTGACAGATGATTTGTTATGTAACAGTAGATAAGTATGCTACCTTTATCATGTGAAATTTTATGACAGGCTTCCTAAAAATAATTAGGTGGCTTCTTAAAAAAATGCAATTATGTAAATATCATGTATTTTCTGTACCAAGATAAAGAATTCAAATAAACGAATATGAACTGAAAACACAATTGAAGCATTCCAGATAACAATTATTCACATTTTAGTGTATATCTTTGAGGGGTTTTGCTAAGAATTTTAATTAAGCTTAATATGGTTACCAGTATATACATGGTAAAAGATTAAGAACATAAACTCTGGAGCCAGGCAGCCTGGGTTTGAACCTCAGCTCCTGAGCTTGTTGGGAGGTTCAAATTAATGCAATTAATATATGCAAAAGCATCAGAATTGCACTTGAATCATGGAAATCATTTTATACATTTGTGCGATCATTACTGTTATGTTGTCATATCCAGTGAACCCTTTCCTGTTCCACTGTTTTTTAATTGCAGCAGCCTGTGGCATAGTCTGTCACTCTTCTTGAAACAGCTACACTGTCTTGGATTTCTTTCTACTTTATCAGCTGCTCCTTTTCAGTTCTCTTTGCTTGTTTCTCCTCTTCCCACTCTAAGACATGGAGCACCCCAGTGTTTGTCTTTGGATCTTTTCTTTTTCCAGACTCCACCCAAGAGATCTCTTTCAGTCCAATGGTCTTATTCACCAACATCCCACATGGTCTGGCTTCCACCTCATTACGGAACAATCTTTCTTCTCATTTACTCCACCATGTCATACTGGCCTCCCTTCTGCTTTCCAAACAGACCATTCCCTTCAGTGTCTGCAAGCCTTTGCTGGGATGGCTCCAGATGCATCCCCCACCCCCGTGCTCAGCATGGCTTGTTCTCATTCATTATCTAGAAAAGGCCTTCCTGACCATCCTTATTTCTTTCCTTTGCTAAAACCCTCAGCTCATCAGAAGGCCAGTGGACATTTATTTATTTATTTATTTAGGTTCTTTTCTGTGTTTCCCCAAGGGGCATTTTATAAGAAAATGTCATGACACCAGAAGGGAAGCTGGCACGGGGTGGGAGGGTCCACCTTTAGCGGTAGCCCAGGGACTTATAGATAAGCTGAAGGTCAGGTGGGACTCCTGAAAGACAGCACAAGGGATATGGCTTCTCCGAGAAAGAACAAAGGTTTGTTTTTCTGCAGGACAAAGCTCTGCCCGCAGGCACAGGGCTAGCATCCTGTGTGGGAGGAGCTAAGTGGAGAGGTCCCCAGTCCTGGGTTTCATACACATTCCCCACAGAAGTAGCAATAGGAGGTGAGGCTCTGCCCACTGGCTTCAAGGGACAGAAGAAGAGAAGAAGCCAGAAATGCTGCCTCAGAGAAAATATTCTCTTGTTTATTCCTTTTATACAATCTAATTATGCTATGTTATGCATGTTATATTATTTCATATAATGTTTTATGTTATTCATTCATTCATGTCACACACACGGTTTTGAGTACCTGCTGTGTGTCAAGTGATATTCTACGTACTTACATCAGTGAAGAAAACAGTCAATGATCTGAGCCCTTATACAGTTTACATTCTAGTTTTGATAAGCAGTAAGCAAAAGACATCATAAATACGTAAATTGCATTATTATGTTTAAGGTGGTAAGTGCCATGGTTTAAAATAAAATAGGAAAAAGAACAAGGTATGGGGTTGGTTGGTGGTCAGGGAGGGGGACAGAGCAGCAGTTTGGAATATAGTGCCAGGGTAAGCCTCTTTGATACCGTGAGATTTGAGCACATTGTTGAAGGCAGTGAGAAATTATCACACACCTATTTGGGGGAAGACTGTTCCAGAAAGAAGGAACAGACAGTACAGACTGTGATGTGGGATCTTGCCTGGCCAGCAGACTGCAGGAACACCAGTGCTGAAGAAATGTACAGGAAGAGACAAAGTCAGAGAAGGGACAGGGGAAGGGGAACTGTAGGTTATTCTAAAGACAGGATGCTTTGGTATTCCCTGTGCTCTAACTTGTTTGGTATGCAAGTCTATTTACTACTAAAACTTAACAATTCAACCAGCACACTTCCAGGCTTCTTTAATTTTGTCTGGTGTTCAATAACACACTTAATCTACACATTCAGTGTTGTTTGTTTATTTGTTTTAATCTCATGAAAGATTTATTTAATTTGAAATTTATTATGTTTCTATTATATTTGCCTGGTTTTACTCATTAGGAATTCCCACTATCTGTACCATGGATGTCCAAACTCTGAGTTAAACAATTGTTTTCCCTGTTACTGTTTTTGGTCCTTCTTCCTTTATTTTCTGGAAAAGCTCTTAAATTTACTTTCTACATAGGATTTAGTTTTATGAGAAATCAGTTCTGCCTTTTCCTGCTTTAAATATAGATCTCATATTGTGATAATACAGTCTTGGTCATTTTTCATTCTTTACCACAGCCAGAAACCTTTCCATGTCAATTGGTTATATTAAAATCTCCTTTCATCTCTTTTTTTCCCCCCAATGGCATATTTTGATTAAGAAAGCAGCATACCTTTCTAAAACTACTTCTGTTTCCCATAATATTTTCTTAATAAATATTGCTATTTTGACTTCTTAATGTGAGTCTATTTTAATTTTATGTTGCATAATCATTTCCTTGCATATGTTTGTTTCTTTTTGTATATCCTTGAACAAAGAGCATGCTATCCATGCTTGATATTTAACAAAACTCCACCTGAATGGATTTCCCCTGTTACTATGATATGAAAAGAAATAAATGTTCTTAGACATGTTCTGTCTTAACTGTTGGGGTTGGTAAACTTGAAGGTGCATAACTAGGTCAGTGATCTTCAATTGATCAGCTAGTCCAAACAGGGAGACTTCACATCTTGCAGTTTCTGTTCTGATTTGACAAAGTTGTGACAACCATTTATCTCCCATGGTTTTCTTTTGGGTCCAGCCTGTGCTCTAGACGCATGGCTTTATTGTACTTTATTCCTTGATGCGTTCTACTTATCATTTCTGGAAAAAGTCCCACCAGGATGAGGAGAAAACCACCTCCCCCAAATTTCTCACCTGGCGACCAATAGCTATGGCTCTCCTAGCCCAGTGGTGAACCCACAATGGTAGAAAGACTAAACACCAGTCCTATTGACACTAGCCCTCCAAATCTGGGGTGTTTTCTCAGAGAGCATTCTGCTGCTTTCTCAGAAAAGAGCATTGTAGTTAATTTCTGAAGTTATCTCTTCCTCATGCAGTGGGCCCTCTTACCCTGTAATGACTAAGCAAATTTAAAGAGGCTTTATTCTCAAATGCTTCCATACAAAGTAAATAAGGAGGTAGTTCTGCACCTGCTTTTCTCTTCCATAATGCTCAGAATCTTCTGCTAGAGGAAGAGTACAGAATTCTTCCTTGAACTTTGCCCTTTTTCCAACCAGTTGAGTCATGTCTAGAAAACCATTTATCCTTTTAATTAATTTTGTCCTAGGAAATTAGAAAGCTATCAAATTCAAACTCATGATGTGTATGAGGACCATTATCTTGACACTGGGAAGTTAGTTATAACCCAAGATTCAAGCCAGTCAGCCTTGGAATCATTACATTTGATTCAAGTTTGAAGGAAATGGTGTCACTTGCACCATTCAGTGGGTATTTTAGCTTCCACATGTTGCCTTGAGGTAAAAGTCAAGCCAATAAAATTCTAGCAGTAGCTGAGCTGAGATTCCAGCCAGTAGTCCCTGTAGACATGGCCTTACTAATTTCGTCTTCAAATTTTCAATGTTTATAAGTTTAAAAGAAAGGACAGTGAGAAATTCATCCTGAAAATGTAATTATCATTAATAGTAGGAAGAAATTCATACCATATGTTAAATTTAACTTAAATCAACTTGGGGGAATTGGAAATCTAATGAAGCTAATACATTTAGGAACTGGACTAATACAGGACTTCAGTGGCTCTGTAATTGCCAAGCTAATTTCCAAACAATAATAAATTAATTACGTTTTGCATTTGTCTGAATCCCAACAATTTGACAATTGATACAGATGAGATGAGAAGCAAACCATTTTGTCCACTCCTAATTTACATTGTATTTTTGCTCTTAATGATAGTTGTCAGCAGTTACAGCTTTGTGAAGAAAATGCAACTTGTTTTATTTTTACTGTGTACATACAGTTTGTATAGAATGATATATATAATCGATGTCAATATAGCATTGATGCTTGGGCATCATTAATGTTATACCCTTTCCTTTGTCACCCCATTTATAACACTACAAGACAAACACGCCTCTTCTCTCCCTAGTATACTGCATGCCATTAAAAGTGAAAAGAAATGCTATATTTATCTTGATATATATTAAAAAATAATGAAGAGAGTAATTATCAAGGCTGCATTGCAATTTCACGGCACGGCTGTCAGTTACAAACTGCTCGATCTGCACTCTTTTAGTTCATAATGTCAGAAAAAGTCTTGTGATTGAAATAGTCATTTAATTAATTTCTCTCTATTATTACTTTCAGTGCTATACTTGTGATATGGACTCAGTGATGAGAAATTCAACTGTGGAAAAGTAGAAGACCTTGGAAGCTGATCATTCATTTATCTTCTATTTGGATATTTAATCTCTTAGCACTGAGTGGCAGGAATACGCTACAGATCTGAAATATTCAACTGATGGTTAGTTAGTTAGTTGTTAATCAACGGCAAGTTTTACAGGACGGTTTTGTTTTTGCTGACTCTTAACTACAAACTATTTGGTTTAATGACTTTCAGTTTAATACCACGTGATAAATACTGATGCGCAATCGCGGAGCCATTAGAATGCTGCTTTGCCATTTTTCAGATAGAATTTTTTTACTATCATGGCTCTTATCACACATGAAACACATGATTATCTTCCCTTTCTCTCTGATATAGCCAAACAATTACATACTGGGAAAGCTGACTTAGAAATATTAATTGTAAGTAAATAGGCTACTAGATTTATGAAGCACCCTGATAATTATTTAAAATAATTTCCAAATATAAAGTCCTCTGACCTCTTCCATAGCAAAGAGTCCTTATAGCTGAAGTTTTCTAATTTTTGATTCAACAGAAATTTTGTGTTGTGATCATGAAATCTTGCTTGATAAGAGAGTTAACTGGTAAGAATACAGATAGAAATGGTTTTTCCTCTTCTTTTTTCCTCTTCCTTTTTCATTGCTTTACTGTAGTTAGCTAAACTGGTTAAGTCCAACTTGCCTTCTATGTGTGTATCCTGTTCCTATAAATGATCATTAACATGATTTTTTAACTTAATTGCATAACAAACCTTATCACTGAGGTATCTGTATTTTATCTTTTGATTAACTTAAGCATTAGATGGGAAGCATCTTGAAGGGAGAGTCCATGTTTTAATCACCTTTTTATCTCCGCTAATTGATAGAACACACTTTGAAAGTCTGTTGCCAAATCACAATTTCTTATACAAAAGAAAAAAAATTAACTTTTCATTAATAGTTTCTCTTTGGTTTTAGAAGTAGTGCTCTTACAGCATGCTTGCCTATTTTCTGCTATTCAGCTCTCTCTACTGCTACAATTTCCTGTATATTTTGACATCATAGCCATTTTAGAATCATCATGAAACCCTCAAAGTGTACCTCTTTTTTCTCCAAGTACATTGCTTTTTCATTATTACTATTATCTGTTTTAAAACCCTCAACTAATTCAGCTTTTTAAAAAATCACTTTAAATCTTTCCAAACCTCAGCTAAAACTGAAAATTGACAAAACAATTCTACCACAGTGTTTTAGGGCAGGTTAGCTTAAATTTTGTTATATTTATTCCTAGTTGTTAGGTCATATCATTCTTTGGGGTCTTCATTTGATATTGAGTGCCTTCTGAAAGAGAATGAAGCATCTGGAATATATACAAGCTTCAACAGTACTGCTGAACAGTGCGGCCAACAAACACACTCTATTGTTCAACAGTCAATGGAAAAGAAGTACAGCCAAATAAGAGAAGAGGACAGCAGAGCTTTCAAGTTCTGTACTATTTGCTTTTCTGCTTTACGTATGGTGGCATATTAGGCTACTGGTGGGTCCATTCAGGATATGAAGAGGAGTCCACAAGTAGGAGTGGAAAAAGGTAAGAAACAAGCAGGAAACATCTAGGCTCTATATTGCAAAAAAGCTTTAACAGGATAATGGAGGAAACAGCAGTATGATTTGGCATCCCATTAACTGATTAATGGAAAGTACAGAAAATGAAACACGGCTAAAGAGTTTTCATGAAAAAGTTGCTAGTGCAGAAAGTATCTGATATAATTGGATGTGATATTAGCTCTGGCCTTCTTTTAAATCTTAGTTTGGAAAAAAGGCCACTTCAATTCATATTCTACACCCTATCTATAAATATGAACAACTGACAGCATATTTTTACTGATAAGATTAGGTATCAGGTCAGTGGTACCTAAGGCAAAGAGTTTAAGAATTATTCAAATTTTGTCTCTGAATAGTCCTTCTCAGTGTTTTAAAATGTAAAACAATTCGCTTCCCCTTGAATAGGCTCACTTTAAAACTTTTTATTCTCCAACATCATTATTGTGAATGATGTTTTTGCCAAATGTCCCACCCCATATAGCATTTCTTTTTTCCTGAATAAATCTATGTGGGTATAATTCTGATTCAGCTATCTGAGTTTTTAAAATCAGACCTAGCTCTTTTTTAATACAGATATAAAGGGATCAAATCGTAACAGGAATGATGAAACTAGGGAATCAAAATTGTTGAAGGGAGAGAATAAGATTATCAGCTATATGTGAAGACCCAAAGTAACCTCAAATATGCAGCAGGAATTATTTGAGACTTGGATCAGTCATAAAATTGACCTCATTTTCTCACAATCCTTTTTGACACAGGATTTACTCATTCTTTCAGCAAACGTCTACTAAGTGGGCATCACTGGGCAGGCACTACAATGGACACGGGAATTAAAGCAGACATGGCACCTGCTCTCAGGGAATTGACGACTTCATCGGAGAGAAAGACACCAAATTACCACACAGACAACTGTGTGTAAGTATATACTGGGCTGAATTATTCAACGTCAAGAAACATGGTTCCATGTGGATGTATAAGAAAAGGTTTATACTAAATAGGAAGACCTCCTGAGGAAACAATGTTCAATCCCAATGAAATAGGTAGAAGTGAATATGGAAAAGATAAAGAAGGCATGGAAAAGGTATGTACAAAAAGCTCATGATGGGAGAATAGAAATCCACATGTATATGGGAACTTGCTTTTATAAATATATTTGGCATCACAAATGAAATAAAGAGAATAGTGTTTAAAACTGGGTCTGCATGCAAACCATGGTCTATGGTCTTTCTCTTGATTTGCAAACGATGTTTTATTGGAGCACAACCACTCCCTTTCATTTTATATTATTTTTGGCTGGTTTAGTGCTACCACATCAGAGTAGTAGTGACAAAGACCATTTGCCTCAAAACCCTAAAATATTTACTTTCAGGCACTTTGTAAAAAATGTTTGCTGATTCCTGGTTTAATGAGTGGTGTTAAAGAAACTGGCTTTTGTATGCCTGATGTTCAAAGGTATCTTGTGGGTGTCAATGGTACCATTCATAATTTAATGGGACAAAATGTAGTAATGTGTTTTAGGTGTGAATAGAGATCTCTTTAACAACCCCAGAAATTACAAACCAAAGGCAAATTTGATGGTTTTGATTCTACCAAAATTAAAGATTTCTGTTCAACAAAGTATTCTTCAGAAAAGTTACCAAATGAATGACTCATTGGAGAAGATGCAATCTCTCCAATCAATGAGAGACCATATGTAGATTATAAAAAGAACTCCTTCAAAAAAACTCAATACAGATATGAGCAAAAGATATGAATGGGTGATTCACAGAAAAGGAATCTTCTAGATAAAAAGTATATGAAGATATGCTCAAATTAGTAAAAAGAATGGAAATAAAGTAAAAACCTCAAGTTGGCAAAAATTAGGAAAATAGTACAATACCAAGTTTGTGAGGATGTGGGCAGGGGTGTGTGTGGCATGGTGTAGCTTTCAAAAAGCAGTTTGGCCATGCCTAGTTACTGAAGTTAAAAATACCAATGCTCCATAACCTCACAGCACCACATGGAGCAAAAATCCCAGAATGACGGCACCTCTCTATGAAGGAAGATGCTCAGGGATGTTCACTGCCGTGTTGTCTATAGTACTGAGGAACTGGGGGCGGTGCAGGTGTCCATCACCAGAGGAACTCATAAGGAAAGAAAAGGGATACACATTGAAATGCCCTGCAACAGTAAGAAACTGGATCTTAAAAATGTAGTGTAGATGGGAAAAGTA
This sequence comes from Smutsia gigantea, assembly GCA_032199065.1. Lineage (NCBI taxonomy): Eukaryota > Metazoa > Chordata > Mammalia > Pholidota > Manidae > Smutsia > Smutsia gigantea. The sequence goes on from JAVSCE010009941.1 coordinate 215,365, forward strand.
AAGAGAAGGAGGTCTACAGCATATAATTCTACCATTTCTACATATAAAGAACAATATTTTATGTGTCAGAATGATCAAAAATATTTATCAAACACATTAGAGGCAGAAATGGAAGAAACAAAGATGAAGGGGAAAATGACATTACAAAAATAGTGAGGCTTCACACAGATCACTCATGATAGTATGCTATAAATTAAAGCATGTTACATACTCAGCTTCTCACTCAGGAGACACACTGTCTCATTTTGAAAAGTTACTCTGGTTACCGTACAGCCTGCAGAGGGAGACTGGGTGAAAGAAGATACAATGAGATCAAGGTAAAAGTGAGATAAGAGGTAAGATTAGGAAATTGAGAGTGCTGACTTTGGAGATGAAGGTGGGGGGATAGATCTCAACAATAATTAAGAGGGTAAAAAGTAAAAAACTTAATAATTTACTGGGTATGGAGGCAAGAGCATTGTGAAGGATGGCTTCTAGGTTTTTCTCTTACGTGACTAGAGATATAAATTGCATAGCTCTGAGATATGGACTAAATAAAGAGAACAAAATTTGGTAGGATTGGGAAGGCCATGCTTTTAGATTGGTTTAGGCAAGTTTGAGGTGATTTGGGGAACTTCTAATGGAGAAGTGGGATTGTCCTTTTTGTGGGTGGGTTACCTTTCCATAGCTAACGAACATGAGTTTTAATGTTGGTAGGACCTAAAAGTAGCATATCAAAATGAATTTTAAAAGCTCCCCACCAAGGCAAAGCATCATTAAATGTTAGAGCCTTGGGGACAAAACAAAGACCTAAAAACTTTAAGCAAGAAAAATCAGATCTCATGTAAATGGGAATTAAAATGGCATCAGCCTCCTGAACAGCATCACTCAAAGTCCTCAGAATTCTGAGGAATGTGATTTCTAGAATTTTATACCCTCTCAGACTTTCAAACAAGTGTTAGATAATGACACTGAAAACACTTTGAGATAGTCAAGGTCTCCAAATATTTGCCTTCCAGCTTCCCCTTCTTGTTAATGTCCTGGCGGAAATGATCCAGAAAGAAAGAAGACAAAGGATACAGGAAGCAGAATCTTTAATCCAAGACAACACGGAAGGGAAGGGTCATGAGAGTGGTAGAGGGTGTGTCTGATGACAGCCATGTATCCCGGAGGGCAATCAGCCCAGATTGGGTCAGGGAGACCGAGGGCTTCAGGATTCAAAGAAAAATATGACAGTTATATAATACCTGATGTGTTTAAATATATGTAGAGGAGATTTTACATCAGAGAAAAGTTTTTGGTAAATTAATTACCCATTCACAGAAAACTAAGCAAATGGAAAAAACAGGGCGATTATTATATACAGGGAAGACCAAAAAATGTGTAAGAAATTAAGTACACTATAGATATCATTCATAACAGTATACACTTCCCTACTCTAGAGGGAGAGAGTATCTGGCATATTTTTCCATATAGGAGGCAAGGCACTTCCTCTATGAAGACTACAGAAAGAATTAATTAAGGTGCTAATAGAAAGAAGAAGGAGTTGGGGCCGAGCAGGGAGAAGACAGTCAAATTTCCACACAGTTACGATGAAAAATTACATAAAAGAATAATTCAGATACCATAATTATATTCATCTAAAAATTTAAAACATCTACTTCCGGGGAACTTTCTCAATAGATTGGGTAAATAGTGACTTTGCTGGTGAAATACTTTGCTAATGCAAAGGTAGTGTAATCCAGTGGTTAGTAAACTGGCCCTCAGCTACTTTGTTTGAATCCATGGGTTTGAATCCTGGCTCTATCCTGTACTACTGTGTACGTGAGTGCAACTTCATAATCTATGTTTCATTTATCCCTATCTTTAAGGCAAAAAAAATATTTAAAAAATCTGCCTCATAGAAATATTATGAAGCTCACTAAAAAGTATCACTTGGGAATATTTTTTACAACTCTAAAATGTATGCATTTGCAAACCTGGATTAAAGGAATGAATTTTAGGATGAAATAGATGAAATCTGAAATTTAGGAATTTTTCTTCACATAACGTTATGTCAAGAAAATATAAAATCTTAAGCAAATAAATAGCCAAAGAAAAACTAAAGAAATATAGCAAAGACTATCATTGCCCATCCTCCCAAAACAGTCATATCTATACAATTTCACACATTATTTTTTCACATCTTCAAGAGAAATATATGTGTGTTGTTATTTAAGCTGATTCAATCATAACCCAAGGAGGAACACTTCCAGATTATTTTTAAGAAACCAGAATAACTCTGAATGACATTAAGATAACATATGCAAAGGAAAGGAAAGACCATTATTACTTCTGAATATTGATGCAAAATAATAAATCTTGAAAAATATAATTTAGAAGTGAAATATATATAAATAAGTGGAGTTCATGCCAAATATTTGGAAGGAAATGTGTTTAAATTACTCAAGACATTAAGAGATCCAAAGAAAAAATTATGATCACCTAGGTAGATGCTGAAATAACATTTCATAAATAATATCCATTTTTCAGTTTAAAAAATCTCTTGAAAAGTATTAAACAATTTATAAATATTTTTGTTTTCATACATATAAATGTATACTCTAATATCAGCATTGTAATTAATGGTTAAGCATTAAAGTCAATAAAAAATTGAGAAACCAGACAAAAGTATGCATTACCAATGTCACTGAACATTGCTTTAGAAATGCTAGCAAATGAAATTAAATATGAAGACAAATTTATATTTATTTAACAGTATGTTGGAGGAAACAGACAAGTCAATGGACAAAGTAGAGAGTTATATAAATACGGTAAGGTTTACATTAGAATTTTGGATATGCTAAAGATGAGACTTAAAATCAATGCAGAAAATATGAAATATTTATTATATTACTGAAACAATTGGCTGACCTTTTGGAAGAAACCAAAGAAAAGTTATACTCATCTTTTTTCACCAAAACATAGACTGGCTATATCAAATTTTAATAGTAAAAGAATAATAGACCAAGTAGAAAATGAAAGCATGGTTGAGTATTCTTACACCCTCGGAGTGTAACTTCTCTTTCTAATTATGTCCCTCAAATCATAAAATATAAATAGTTGTCAATTTGGACCACATGAAAATCAAAATTTCTCAATAAAAACAACCAAGAAATATTTAATATTGAAATGTAATTGACAAACAGGAAAATTAGGAAAATTATTTTTAAATAATACAGGTAAAAGTTTGTAGGTATAACAATGTAAATCACTTTACAAGCAAATACAAAAAAGAGATCATAGCAATAGAAAAATGTTAAGGATTTTTTAGTGTTTTTAAGTTAATGTGCTATTAATACCTTCCAAATTCAGAATCATATAAAATAAAAGCAAAGTTAACCCAAATTGTAAAATATAAAATTATAAATAATAAACATAATAATCACCTTAAATCGTAATGCTCAGATTAATGACAATATTTTGACATAAGGAAAAATAGAAAGAAAAGCATATGAAAAGATCTTCATATATACTTATTAATAACCAAATATGTGAGAATTAAAACAATGATGAAATGTCATTTTATTTCTCTTACAGGCAAAGAGTAAAATGTTTCATAATACTTAGTGAGAGGATTATACATTCTTATATACCATTAATGAGGATGTTAATTTGTATACTGTCTCTGAAAGGTATGTGTATCAGAACATAAATAGTTCATTTGCTTTAACTCAGCAATCTTATTGCTGACAATGCACTCATAAAAAGATAATCACACAATACAAGCTCCTATGTTCACAAGGTTATTCAATATAGCATCATATATAATCTAGAAATGGGAACCATAAATTAGCAATATGTAAAAATTAGAAATGACATTTGCATTATATATCATACATATTATATGTAAATATGTATTATATTTTGATATTTTTGATATTAATATATATCATAAATATATAGTTCTTGTGAATTTGTTTAAAGAATACCTAGATATCTAGTATAAAATGTATTGAAAAAGTCTGTCAAAATATTGTCATTAATCTGAGCATTATGATTCAAGGTGATTATTATGTTTATTATTTATAATTTTATATTTTACAATTTGGGTTAACTTTGCTTTTATTTTATATGATTCTGAATTTGGAAGGTATTAATAGCACATTAACTTAAAAACACTAAAATACTTTCGGTCCATACATGAGCTGTCCAAGAAATGTTTTGTGTTTTTTTTCTAAAGCATATTCTTAATTGGCATCTTTTGGTCAAAATATTTGAATTGGTGACACTCTGTAAAAATAAAATCTTAGTCCAGTACTTTTTCCAAAAGGTCATAACTAGCTTCAATATAGAATATGATGCGTAATTTTGTTCTATAAGTCATTAGTTGTCCTAAAACCACTCATTAAAATCATTACAATCAAATTTTATGACAGTCCTTGATATCTTTGTGGAATAAAAAAAAGAGTTTTTAGTTATCATTAAAGGTAAAATGGAGCGATTTTTATCCCATATCCAGAACTAGTGAGAGTATAATTTCAAAATAGTCATCTAAATCTATTGAAAATTAATAATTTAATCAGCATGTTCCTTTAGGGAGAGATATAGAGTAAAACAAAATAGGATTTAAGGAACGTGGTCATTACTATTCCTTGTGCTCAAATTTTATGAGACCTTTCTAGAAGGTCACTTGTACATTTTTTATTCAAATCTCCTTTTTATGTATTAGAATCAAGAAAAGAAACTACTCCAAACTTTCAAGAAGACTACGCTATGAGTAGTTTGGACAAATGCTCTAAAAAGAGAGTTTTAAACATTTAGCGAAGGTTTTGATATTTGTCTGAAAAATCTATTTTCCTCATCCTGAAATCTTATTTTAAAGTTAACTTTTTGTTGCGGTGGAAGAAATCATATACATACTAATCCCAGTGTGTAGAAAATTTTTATTTTCATTATATAACTGTAAGGCATTTCTAATTTTCCTCTAATATGGGATCAGACTGATGGGTGCAATGATCATATACATAACATTGAACTTTTCCACAGGACACACAGCATCGTGTTCTATCTCTGTAATCGTATTACACATGAATGTACAATATATACAGAGTGTATATTTACCAAACTCTTTGCTTCAGTTTGTCTTAATTCAAACCATCTGCCCTTTCCTTTTCATTGTAGCCCATGGATTTTGAACAGAATATTTTCAAGGGTTAGTTATCTTAAGTTTCAATTGAAGGAGTTTGTCTCTTCCTCCTTCTCTGTTCTAGTGAAAAAACTAGTGTTGCCCCCCGTTTTCCTACCTTTATAACTGGGAAAACACCACCAGCATGACTCACTGGGGTGTGGTAACAGTTATTTTTTCTTAATTAGTCAAAATGTGCAATGTGCTAATTACTTGATTCACAAGGAAAAAAAAATCATTAAATAAAAATCACATTTGACTGTTTTTAGCATATTAGGGCATATATTTTTATTTAAATGCAGAGAGCATCTGAATGTTAAATAAGCCACAAAATATGTCCATGGTGAAACTAATTAACACTACAACCATGAGCACAATTCCCTTATGGGTTAATTTCTCAATGAAACTCAAAGATACTTTTTGACCTACTATAATGCTCCTTCTGCCAAGGTTAAGAGAAAGATATCACCATAATTGGAGCATATGAGTCTGTATTAACCTGATTTAGGTCGGGGAATCAAAGATTTGCACAAGGAAGGAATTCATAATAATTAGGGTGTAAAACATGCAAGCATAGGGGCTTAAACACAGCATGAATTAATTATTCAGTGTTGTTCAGTCCATTTGGATTTATAAATTAAAAAAGGTCATAGAGAGAGGATTGTAACATTTATTCCCTTTCCAGTCTAACAACCTAAGACTTCTTAAATCTCAGTTCTTGCAGAGTGTGGACAAGCATATTTAACATTATGAAATGATAATATATAAAGAGAAAATATAGGTAGGTACTTAAAACGTGTGGTGACAAAGAAAAATCGTGTACTGTCTTAGGCAATCCAAGGAATCAAGAATGCTTGAAATTCATGTAACACTCAAATAGCTTTCACTTCTGTTTTTGTAATCTATATTATAATTAAGTTAGCATTGCTTTGTATAACTTTATTTCATTGATAAAGTTGGTGTTACCCTTACTTGCTGATACAGATTGCAGTAAATTAATGGTTTCAGGATTTCCATGTCTAATTCTTAGTAGGGAAAAACCCACAAACTAACAAAAACAAAATAAATTTGGAGAGGTAAGCTGAACAATGGCTCTTAAAAATGCCCACATCCTAACCCTGGAAGCTGTGATTATGTCACCTTGTCTGGCAAAAAGACCTTTGCAGATGTGATTAAGATAAAGGATCTTAAAATGGAGAGATTATTCTGGAATATCTGGGTGGTCCAATGTAATCACAAGAGTCCTTATAAGAGAGTCAAGAATGTCATAATCAGAGACAAGGCTGTGGAAGGAAGGAGGCCGAGGAAGAGATGGTGATGGGGTATAGGACAAGAACCAAGGAGTGTCCATAGCCTGTAGAAAGTGGTAATGGCAAGGAACTGATTGTCCCCTTGAGTCTCCAGAAGAAACACCTTTCATTTTAGCCCAGTGAGACTGATTTTGGCTTCTGAAATACAGAAGTGTATGATAATAACTTTGTGTTGATTTAAACCACTAAATTGGTGGTAATTTTTAGCAGCAGCAATAGGAAACAAAAGCAAAGGCTATAAGAAGCCAAATACACAATGAGTCCCCAAATACCTGACTGTCTTGGTGCAGAATGAATAATACTATCCCCCAGACTGACTAGGGTGAACATTAGACCTAGAAGATTTGGTGTGGTTCTCCAGTACATGCCTTTGTTATTAGGGAAATATCTAAACACAGCATCTCTTTTTCCTATAGTTACCATCAATGTAATTCAAATCAATATATATAAAGGACTTTTTGAACAATACATAGTCTGTTGAATCACTATAGTGGGTAACCGTAAAAGATTATGTTCTTCTGCAAGGCAGCTTTCAGTTTAGAAGAGATAGATACAAAACCTATGCAGAATAGGAAATGACACATGAGATTTGTACTTAAAGTGCTTAGAGATTCTCACTTAAAGTGCTTATAGATTAGAAGAACCAATTTACTGGTGATGCCATAAGAAAGAAGTAGGTAAAAAGAGGAAGGATGCTGTTAATCAGATTGGAGGTGGCTGAAGAGTGTGTGAGGCAGGAGGAAGTGTTGACGACATATAAACATCATTATTTCAACCAGTTTTATTGAACCTTCACAAAACTATTAACTCTGGAATTCCATTCAGCTTACAGACATACTGGAGTCTCTCCCAATCTTGCCCTCTTTGTCCCCCAACTCAACACCTCAGTTTTGATCTTCTATTTCCCTTCTGATCATGAGCATCCCTTAGAGAGACTAGTCAATAATTGGTGCTACCAATTTCTGACTTTTCACTTCCTCTGAAACTTACTGCAAATCTGGCTCCTATCATCACGCTGAAACTGCCCTAGCCAAAGATCATCCCACATGTAATGAGCACTCCTATGTCCTCAATTTATTGGTGTTCACCAAGTTAAATCTGAGTCCTCTCTCTCCTCCTCTACTCTTTCGGCCCTTCCAGGTCTTGTCCTGCTCTTTTGGTCTCATTCTTTGGCTCAGTGTTCTGAACTTGACCCACTGCTTATTCCACTTACCTTGGATGATCTCAAAATTCCCAGTGGCAGGTACTGTTCATGCATTGCCCACAGTCCCCTGGTTCCTTCTTATGGGTTCTGTGTACTCATCCTTGCTTCTCTATGCTTTGCTTCCAAATGCCGTTTACAGCCTTCTTCAAAGTACTTCCCTAAGGCTATTAGAAGCATTTGGGGCTCTTGAGCAAAGATCCAAAAGTACCTGATAGTATATGCACCCCTGGGACAGCCCAGAGCTAAGACTGATGTAGAAGTAAGACAATCTGGCTCCCTTGTCTGTAGGTAAGACAAACATTGAGGTATTGTGTAAGCTTCAAGGCTCCCCACGGGACAAGGATCATTAATTTGCCGAGAACTCCACCCTCACTTAGTGTCTTCCCTTTTCCTGTTCTGCTTCTCCTGTTCCCATACTGATTTTACCAAAAGCACTTTCTCAGTAAATCACCTGCACATGAACCTTATCTGTTTCTGAGCAACTTTCCCTAAGACATTCCACACGTTATTGATTGTAATATATTATATCCTACATCATGCTAACCCCTACTAAATAACTTTAATCCCAACCTCTTCACTGAAGAGGCTTCAGGTTGGGGGTCCAAATGTCCAAGAGATATCTCCACTTGTTTGTCCAAAGCTGACAAGTCAAACTGAATTTGGCACAAGCTATATTCCAATCATTTTCCTCCTTAACTCCCAATATTATTACTCCTGAATTCACTACTTATCTCAGACAACAGGGAACTAGATAATATAGATTGGCAATAAATATTTTTTTAAAAGGGAATTCAGTAGCAGGAAGATAAAATGAAGCATGATTGAGGCTAATAATAAAAAAAAAATACAAACCAGCAATTTCTATAGATTGCCAGAAATATGGCTTTAAGCTTATGACAGCCAGCAGTAAAGAATCCAATGTTTGTAAGTTAAAAATTAATCAGTTTCTTATAAGAAATCCAACTATATTAGAACTAAAAAGAAATATCCTGAATTTCTTCATTAAGAGAACACACAGTTATAAGTAATATTTATAAATATATATTTATATATTATATATAAATATACTAAATACATATTATATAAATAATATTTATAAGTAATAAATATATCATCCATGGTATTCTTTTCAGAAACATTGTAATGAATTTCAAAAGGCTGATGCTGATATTTATCCTATTGAAGTTAAATTTAGTAAAAAAGGGATTGATAAGGGGCAGAGATATAGATAGATTTCCTGTTATTGAGGGCCTATGATGTATCAAGTACTGTTTCAAGTGCTTAGGATATACCAGTAAACTAAAAGACTAAAAAAAAAACCTTTGATTTTTATGGAGCTTATATCTCAATGAGGGAAGACAGACAGTAAACAATAATCATAAATAAATAAGTAGTGTGTATAGTGTAAAAAGATGAATACTATATACAAAGATGAGAGGGGATAAAGGAATCAGGAGTGTTAGTGTTTGTAGTAAGGCTGCAATAACAGATCTCATGGTCGAGTAGGCCTCATTGGTCAAATAGTGTCAGGGAAAATTGGAATGTGGTGAAGAAGTGGCAATGCAGGTATTTGGGGAAAGATCATTCCAGGCAGAGAGAACAGCCAGAACAAAGGCTATCTCTGGAATATATGAGATCTAGGAGGCTGGTGAAGCTTAAACAGGCAAGTATGGAGGAGGCTTTTAGGGAAGAAGATAAGATAGAATGCAGATCATTGCAAGTACTTTGGCTTTTACTCTTAGTGAAATGCAGAGCCATTGCAGGGTATTGAGCTGAGGAGTGGCATGATACAACTTACATCTAACAAGATCACTTTCACTGTCATGTTGAAAATAGAAGGTGGGGAATGAGTAAAAGAAGCAGTGAGACCAGTAACACAGAGGAGAGGTGATGATGGCTCAACCAAGATGGCAGTAGTGGAGGTAGTGAGAAGTGGTTGGATTCTGGTTGTATTTTGAAGGTAGAATCAACAGGATTTCTTCATAGATTGGATGAAGAATGTGAGAAAAAGAGGAATAAATAAAGACTCAGTTTTGGACCTGAACAAACAGAATGTTTGAGTTGCCATCAACTAATATGAGAAAGGTGGAACGAATTGAGACAGACTGAGTTTGAAATGCCTATTAGACAACTTCACGGAGATGTCAAGAAAGCAGATGAATATATGAGTCCAGAGTTTGGTTCTAGGGAAGATCACTAGCTGAAGAGAAAATGACCAAGGATTGATACCTGGATCTAGAGGAGAAGTAGACACCAGCAAAAGAGACTGACAGGAAGCAAACTGTTAAGTAGGGGGAAGAAAGGGTATCATATCTGGAAAACCACATGAAGAAATACATCAAAGAGGGGAATGATCAACTAAGTCAAAGTTGCTTATAGGTCAAGTAAGATGAGGATTAAACATTTACCATTGGATTTAGCAACATGAAGTTTATCAATGACTTGGAGAGATCACTTTTCATAAAATGATAGAGGTATAAAACCTGACTGGAGTGGGTTTGAGAGAGAACAGGAAAAGAAGAAACAGAGAACACTAGTTCCTTTATTTCTCTTCTTTTGGAAGATAATTTCACAGGGTATAGAATTCAATATTGGTTTTTTGTTTCTTTTAACACGTTACATATTTCACTCATTCTCATCTTGTTTGCATTCTATCTGATAAGAAATCCTGGTCTTCTATGAGTAACATTAGTTCATGGGGTTTTCTTTGTTTGTTTGGGGGCGTGTTTGTGTGTGTGTGTGTGTGTGTGTGTGGTTTCTTGTTTGCTTTAGTTTCTTCCAAGAATTTTCTTTCTTTTGGTCTTTGATTTTCTGTAGTTTGAACACAATAAACCAAGATGTGGTTTTGATTTCTTTATTTTGTTTTTGTTTCTGTATTTATCTCAGTTGGTGCCCTCTAAGATACTTTAATCTGTGGTTTGGTGTCTGTTATTGATTTTGGAAAGTTCTTGACTGTTATTACTTCAAATATTTCTTCTTGGTTCTGTTTTTTTCCCCCCCTCTGGCATTGCAATGGCATGTATATTATACCTTTTATAATTGTTTCACGGTTCTTAGATGTCTATTGTTTTTGCTATTGCTTTCATTCTTTTTTCTCTTTACATTTCAGTTAGAAAACTTCTTATTAACTTACTGATTCTTTCCTTGACTGTGTGAAGTATACTGATGTGCCTATCAAAGACTTCTTCATTTCTGTTACAGTGTTTTTTGTATCTAGCATTTCACCTAGAGTCTCTTTGAACATTTCCATTTCTCTGCTTACATTACCTATACATGCTCATGTGTTGTTTACTTGTTTCATTAGAGACTTGAACATATTAGTAAGAGTTATTGTAAAATTCCATCTGTGACAATTTCAACATATGGGCATTACCTGAGTCTGGTTCTGATAATTGTTTCACCTATTCAGACTGTTTTTTCTTGCCTTTAGATATGCCTTATACATTTTTTGTTGTTGCAAATAGGATCTATTGTATCTCATATAGAATTTTAGGTAAATAGGCCTTTGGAGTAAAGGTTTGTTAATCTGCTCTTTGTTCATTGGTCTTTGTTTCACCTTTGTTGTAGAGGCTTTAAATTCCTCTGGTGACCTTGTTTTTTTTTTTTAATCTCTTTTCCTTACTTTTAACTCTTCTAAGTACTCCTCTTCAGTGCAAGTGTATGTCTTATAGTTCTTTGAGCTGTGATCCACTGTTTTTATGTTGGAGCCCTGTTTTTGGATGGTAAAGTATGGGAGCAGGAAGAGAAAGTCTTCTGATTAAGTCTCAGTCTTTTAGTGGGCCTGTGTCTAGGGCTGGGTCTTCATAAGCATTTCTCTCACAGCATAGTATTTTTGTGATCCTGCCCCCTTCACCTCTCCCTGGCTCCAAAGTTCCCGATCTATTTTTTAGAAGGCCTAACCCATATTTTTAATGCTTTTAATTCCCTTAGATGAGACAGGAAGGCTAGAAGGGGCAGGAGTGGAAGGAATGCATTTCCCCCAGCTAGAATCAGGCACTGACCAAGTCTTTTTTCCTTTAAATTCTTCTTTGTTAGGAGAAAACCCTTGGCACATTTCACAATGATGTCTCCTCCTCCCGCCAGTGCCACAAGGGTATCTTTCTCAGATCTTCACGGTAGGAACCTGGTGAGATCATTGGAGGTAAAGGTCAAGAAATTATAGGGTTTCTTCTAAGGCTGTGGCCTACTGAAGTTTCTCATTCTCATGCTAGTTCATACTCAGCCTTTAGTAACTTGTCAAAATTATTAGTATTCCTATCTGTTTGCGCCTCCTGCAGCCTCTGCTTCAGGTAAACAGAACTCAACTGTCTTTGTAGATGAATTTCTTTCCAAAATTTGAAATGGTGGTTTGATAGATTCAACATCTTATCAAAAGTCAAGTTCTTCAGCTTTTTCTTTTGGGAGGATGGGAGGGCTGTTCCTACTGAGACAGTAATGTTTTAAGACAGACTTTAAATATAATGAAAAAATGAGAGTCAAGAGCAGATTGAGGAATGGATGTCATGAGTGAATGCCAAGAAAGAAGCAATGGCATGGGCAAATACTATGAGGCAAGGAGGCCAACATGGCCAAAGCATAGAGAAATATAATAAAAAATTGACACAGAGAGGCAGCAAGAAAAAAAATGTAGGTCTTTTATAGGAAACTGAAGGATTTAGGCTTATACTCTATGAGAAATGGACTTTTTGGAAGGTTTTTCATAGAGTGATTGCATGCTCTGATGAGTTTTAACAGTACCATTCTGGTTCCTGTAGAGATTAGACTAGAAGAGAACAAGGAAAATAGAGACCCCAGTTGGGACATAATTGCAATTATCCTTAGGCATGTTATGATTTTGGCTACTGTGGAAATGGCGGACATAATGAGAACTGCTCAGATTCTGGACATAAGATTAAGACCAATAAGGCTAGACTGGAATGGGATGTGTATACACATACCGCATACAAGGTATAGCAAGACTCCATACAAAATCTTCCTGGGCAATTGAAAGAATTGATTTGCCCAGATAACAAGATGGTTTTCCAAACAACATGTCTGACTAATCACCTATGATTAAAGTCATTGAACACATCTCCACTGTGTCTTGCCAGTCTCCTCAGTATCGCCCCAAGCACTCTCCTGCCCACCATGCCTTGACACTAAGCATTTGTCTAATTCTAGCCCCAATACCACACCTCCTTGAGCCTCTTGTATCATTCATGCTGAAACCTTTGAGATTCTACTGAAATGCCATGCTGTCTCAGATTTTAGTATTTACATCACCATTTCTTTATTTGGAATCTCCTTTCTTTATTCCCCCAAGATGGCTAACTCCTGCTGATACAAATTCAGTTCAGATGTTATCTGTTCCAGAAAAATCTCAAACCATTCCTTTGTGTTCATTTGTCTCAAGGCCAGGGAGGCCTCGTGTGTCTCCATGCTCTTGTGATCCTGTGCTTATTTCATTGTACTACAAGTGTCTGCCTACCTGACAGCCACCTCACATGACTTTCTTTGGGGTTGGATGAACAGAGATCCTGTAATATTCATTTGGCTGTGATGACAACACCTGACACAGTCTATGTACTTAGTACTCATTAATGGGACAAGAACTGATACTGTTTATTTGGGGGGTTGGTTTTATTTTATTTTAAATTTTGGTGTTCAGAGTGCTCAAAAAGTTTTGCAAAGTGCCTGTATCATGTAAGAGAAAATTCTTTACATTATTCCATGGGAAAAAATAAAGGTAAATAACCAACACTCATTTGGCAACACATGTTGTTTAACAATTAACAATTAACAATTTAACACTTTCAATGTCAGAGAGAGAAAAACTCACATGTGCAGTTTATAAAAACTAAAATCTTAGACATATAATTAGTATATAAAAACCTATAGCTACATGTTCCAACATATTTTCAACTGTTTTTTTTTTCCTAACTATTAATGAAGCATTTTATTTTGTACAATGTAATTCACTGGCATTGCCCTTCTGAAAATATTTGAAGATAAATAGCCATGACCAATGAGAGTTTTCCCTTAGAATGCCATATTTTAATGTTTTTCTTGGAATCAAATAATCCTATGAAACAACAGAGGATTACATGGAAAGGCCAATAAGGTCCACTACGTGTTCACTGAAAAATAGTGTGGGTCAATGAGTTGAAGAAAGAACTGAGAAAGAACTGCTGACAACATTTATTAATGAGAAAACAGTAAGATAAAAGTGGTCTACAAAGACCACAATAGAAGACTGGCCAGATGAAAATTATGTTTAATCTTCAAAATAAAAAGCTTAGACATCAGCTAGCTTGGCTAGCAGTACAGGCCAAGACTCAGGAGTTGGAAATAGATTAAAATCCAAAGGAAAATCCTGCAGATGTCAAAACATAGCAATTTTGGAAGAAACTATACCATAATGAAAAAATATCTACATGTTGTGTAATAAATGTTAAGGCCAAATATATTGCAATGATTTACATCAATAGCTAGTCTGTTCTTTCATGAAGAAGGGATTTTCTTTTTCTTTATAGTTACAAGAAGAGAATCAATATATTGTAATGAAATGTACTATGTTCAAAATCAACTTGAACTTCAGGGGTTTGATTTTGTAGTGAAACTGTAAGTGTCAGGGCTTGAGTTTCTTTTAAAAGGAGGAAATATATCATAAGAAAGATTGAGAAAAGGGAATGGGGGACTCTATGACATTAAAGGTCTTTGAAACCTGAATGTTTTGATGTTACACATACAATTCAGGGCATATATTGTTCCATTTTCCAATATTTCCTTTTGAGGAAATGGGGAAGAATTTGGAAGGTAATCTACAAAGATGTGTTCAAGAAGCCCATTTTACATGCCTTCCTTTTCCTTTCATGCCCTGGCACCAGAAGACCCTTAGGCAACTCCGGAGTTAGGGGGAGTTGTTGGACGATTGGTGACTGGAAAGACATACATGGGACTTGGACTGTTTTGTACATTCCTCAGTTATGCCCATTGATAATATTCATCAAGGCAGATCCCTGTATCCAAGGTATTTCTGGGACACTAATTTGGGTATAACCAATCCAAAAGCATAAAGGTATATTCTTTTGTGCTCCCAAGAAATTAATAACAAGTAGTACATTAGAGTTTTGGACAAATGGAGAACTTGCACAAAATTAAATACACAGTTAATGATTAAAACAGATAAGTTCAATGTTTGCATATTTGGAATAGAATCTAGAACATTAACTTGTTTAGAAGATGATCTACAAAAATTCCTATGTGTTTAATTTTACTTATTTTATTTACTTTTAATTACACAAAGAAAACACGAATATGTTCTTCATGTCATGTTTAATCAATAGTGATAAAGAGCTCTTTGATTAACACCCTAAGTGCAGCCCCAGAGCAGAAGTGTATATTTTTATGACTGATATCACTCATCACATATTATTCTTCAACCTTTTTTCTCTCTTCCCACATAGTTGAAAAATATTTCCATGTCAGGACAGGTAGATGCAGCTTATGCTTTTTTATTTAACTGCTGGGTAATATAGTATGTAATAGATTCCCTGTACTTCACATAAACATTCCCCTGTCGATGGATATTTAGATATTTAGATAAACTTTCTTTTTTTCCTTTCTTCACTAACCTCTTCTTTTTCTTTTCTTTTTTATTCCTATTACCACAATGTCTCTCCATAACAGAGCTGAAAGTAAAAATTTCTGTGTTGAATGATACACACATTTCCATTTTCATAGATATTTCCTAATTACCACCCAAAAAATCTATGTTGAATTATACCTCCATCAGCAACGTATAAGAATACTAATTTCCCCCCACCCCTAACACTCGATATTATTAAGTACCCAATGGATAAAATATGTGCCTCATTGGTGTCTCTATTTACTCTGTCTTCATGAATAGTAAATCTGAGTATCTCTTCATACATTTATTGGCCATTTGTACTACCTTGACACTGTATAAATATTAAATAAATGAATGATTAAACTACTTAATGAAGTAATATATTTAGAGTGCTAGAGAAATGGAAGTTAATCACTGACATCCAGGACAATGAAAATGTTTCCCTGGCATTATGATTACAATCTTATTATGCCAAACACAGAAACTAAATAGCTCTGTTTAATTTTTATTATTCACAGAGAGGTCATATATGATTCCTGGTTAACAATTGGACTATATTTAATTTGAGTTTACAAGCCCACTAGGTATCAAAATTCATCCCAGTTATACTTATTTTCTTTTTCATGTGTGTGGCGTTCTAGATTTAGCACCTGTAATTTAGTGTATTATATCGCTACTTATATGTAGTTGTAAATTAGGTTCATGGCATGTGTGTGTGTGTATGTACTGCATGCTAAGTTTATTTTTAATCTGTGAAAGAATTGTGTGAGAGTTCAGCTCTGGAGTTTTCTTTTACCTCCATCATCTTCAATTTTCCATCTCCTTTTCCACACTTGAGTACAGCTTTCTTTTTTTCTTGTCTCTTTGTATCACCCTAACATGCTTTCAGAATCTTCATTTACACTAAGGACTTAAAGTATTACCCCTCACAAAAGTACCTTATTCTAACACTAATCAAAGTTTTAAGCTAAGTGACAGATATTCCAAGTGACAGAATTGTTGAAATCAGCTAATTAGAGGTGAAGGTAACATCCTTGATTAGCAAGGACAGTTCTGAAACTCATAGCTAAAACACTACACAGCCTGTCATACAGTATTGAATTAATTGAATCTGGCCATTTAATTGCTATAGGCATAGCTAACTTACTATGTGTGAGATACTCAAGGGCAATTTTTTTTAATCCTCGTGGATCCCCTATCCTCCTCTTTAAGAGATTGGAAACGGAAGCATAAGCCTCATAAAGGAGATAGATATATACACATAAAAGACATACATACACATAAAAGAAAATATGTATGAAACTTGCATTTTACAACTAACTTAGAGCTAATTTTCAAAGCTAAACTTTGTTGGTGATTATGTGTGATATTAGGAAACCACAGATGGTCATGAGACCAAGCAAACTTTCTAAATGCTCCCAAATATTAAAAGTGTCCCAACTTTAAATAGACTTATACAAACAAGTGAAATAAAGGCTATTTCTAAATTATGCAAACTCTTTCACTTTAGCACGCTTACTGAGCTCCTTTAACATTGCATAAAAAAGAACCAAAGCATAATATAAAAACCAATAACAGACTAAATTGGGAGGATCTCGATCTTGAAGGATCCAGCAGAGAAAAGGAAAGCGCCACAAAGCATGTGGCATATTTGATGTCAAATTTCTTCATATAAGGACATTGCTGTAAAATGCAAATATCTTCAAAGGATTAACCCTTCAACATCATGAAAATATGCACATTTTCAAAGGGGGTGAGGCATTTTCTAATCTGAACATCTTTAAAGGGGGGAAATCAATAAATGGCATGAAAAACTTCAAAGCTAGACCTCCTGTAATGACAGAAGTTCCTCAGCAATGCAGAGGCTTTGAAGGAGGACTCCCAGTGCTGGGAAAGCTTTGAAGTGACTGAAAACAGACATTTATAATTACAGAAAGGTGCAGTGTCCAGCAGTGATAGTACAAAGACACGTCTGAGGTAGGTACAGATGGAGATGGGGAGGTGGCAGGGACAGTGACCTTGCACCTCCCAACCTAAAAGCCTTTCGGGTCAACTCAATAATCGTATATAAAATGGCAAGTGTGAAGTGAGAACAGTGGCAAGAGGCAAAAAACCAAATTATTTTAGATCTCACATTTCAAAAAAGAAAAAACATCCCTGAAGCAGATTTAATGCAGACTGCCTACGCTAGGTTTTTGTGTAGCTGCCTGATCTATTCAACTGTTATTAACACTCAGCTTTCTGCAAACAAGTGTTCCAAAAGTGTGAAAAAGTCTGAGTCAGCTTCTTTAGGTCCCTTAGTCCCCAAATTTTAGATACTGAAATCCTTTTTAATGTAGTTACTATATAAGTCAGAGGATGTTCTAAAGGGTGAAAAATGATTAAAATCTATGACTTTACTGTTGTTGAATTTGAGCCCAAACTACTCTGAGCCAGTGGTTCTGCATCTGATATCCAGAACTCAGCTGAAGACCTGTTAGAGTGCTTTAATAGGTGGGACTGAAACTAAACCAAGTGTCGAAGGCAGCCTTGGAAAAATCACAAGAGGTCAATTTTAATGTTTTATTTCCTAAACCAGATTTCTTTTTTGCCTTAGTTTGCCTGACAACTAACCTGGGAAAAAGTAAACTAATCATATCCTCCTGCTTTTTGGTGCCATTTGTTATGAAGTCTGCTGTCTCCAAGTGGTTCTTTCATTCACCAAATATCTGTTGAGCATAAATGTTGTAGTCTGTCTTCTGGGTGCTGGGGCTACAGTGCTGTGCACAGGTCCTCACTGCCCTCGTGGAGACTGCAATCTAGGACACAGGCAGTGACCAAAAATCAAACAGAACAATGTATGTTATACTGTGATGGGGCTTTAAGAAAAGGGACATAAAGGACCTGGCATGTTCTGAGAAATCAAGTAAGCTTACCTGAGGAACTGAGATCTAAGGGGTGAGTAGTTATTAACCAGGGGAACATGGAGGGGAATGAGTGCATCAGGGAGGTCTGTCCGGTGGAGGGAGCAGCAAGTACAAAAGCCATGTAATGGGAGGACAAGAAGAATGACACTTTCATAGACAAGGAGTGGGAGAGGGGGCTAGGAAGAGGAGAGCTTGATGATGCTGACTTTGTCTTTGGTTTTAATCCTAAAATCAATCAGAAATCTTTGAAGAATTTTAAGCATGAGCTTGAGAGAATCAGGTTTGCATGCTGAATAGAACACTTTTGCTTGAGTGTGAAGAATAAATTGAAATGGGGGAAGGGGCAACGTGTCTTAGAGGAAACTAGTTAGGAGGCCACTGGATGAGTGATTGAGGCAAAAGATGATGGTAGCTTGGACTATAGAGTGGTGGCCATGATGGTGAGGGAGACAAGTATGAAGAATAGAGAAACATTTTGGGTGTAAAACATTTTGAGCATAAAAGTAAGAGAGGGAGATGTCAAGGTGATGTCCATATTTCTGTAGGTTTTGTGGGGCCATTCACTGAGGAAGGAAACCCTGGAAAGGCATTAGATTTGGAGACAGAATATTTAGTCCAATTTCAGTTATGTTGAATTTGAGACTTGGATACTTCTGAGACACACAAGTAGGCATGTCAAGTAGCCATTGTGTTCATAAATTTGTAGGGGAGATCTTGGCTGAAAGCAGACATTTGAATCACCGCTTTCTGATATAATTAAGGATGCATATAATTGCTTAAGAAGAAGTGATGGAAATGGGAAGAATATAAAAATCCTTAAAGAAGAATTCCAATATTAAAGGCTTTATAGTTTTCTTGGATAAATTGGGATGGTTTTCTTTTCAGGATTCCCATAGACTTCATATTTTAAAACCTGATTTATTATTTTATCAATGATAAAATATGATATTCTAATTTATGTGTTACAACTTTTAGATAATGATAAAAATATAACAGCATTTTTATTATTCTATCTTCAATAAATATATTGTTATTTCTTCTAGACATTTACCTGCATAGTTAACTTTTCCTAATTAATTAAATTAAACAAGTTTAAAAAGATATATGCGCCCCTGTGTTTATTGCAGCATTACTTAAATAGCCAAGATATGGAAGCAACTTAAGTGTCAATAGAAGAATGGATGAAAGTGTGGTATATGTAAACAATGAAATATTACTCAGCCATAAAAAAGAATGAACTCTTGCCACTGGAAACATGGAGGAACCTAGAGTATACTATGCTTAGTGATATAAGTCAGAGAAATACAAATACCATATGATTTCACATATATGTGGAATCTAAAAAAATTAAAAATAAACAAACAAAACATAAATAGAGTCATAAACATGGAGAACAAACTGGTGGTTGTCATAGGGAAGTGGTTGGGGGAAAGGACAAAATAGGCAAAGGGGATAAAGTGGTACAAAATTCCAATTATAAATAAATAAGTCACAGGGATGAAAAGTACAGTATAGGGAATATCATCAATAATATTATAATATCTTTGTATAATGACTGATGGTAGCTACACTTATCACAGTGAGCATTTTGTAACATATATAAATGTCAAATCATTGTGCTGTTTACCTGAAACCAATATAATATTGTACATCAACTATATTTCAATAACAAAATAAATTCAAATGCAAAGTTTCTAAAAATGCAGCTTTTACTATGTTCTGTGCTTTTTTGTGGGAAACTCTTTTTAAGTTGAAGTATAACCCCAAAACAGAAAAGTGCACCTATCATTATATATCTGATTACATTTCACAAATTGAACATACCCATGTAACCAGAACCCAGGTCAAAACAAAATATTAATACATACTCCTGGAAGATCTTATGTATTCTCTCACTGTCCCACTGCAGTTTTTTCTTTCTTACTGCAGTGTGCTAATACAGCAAGTGAATATACCAAAATTTATTTATCTGAATAAATATACCAAAATGTCTTCATTTATTTACTATTGACAGGTCATTTCTGCTTTAGTGATGGTACAAGCACTGCTTCTGTGATGATCTGGAATAATCTGGTGATCAAATACTTGCATTACTATTGGATACATGCTTAGGAGTAGAGTTGATAGCATTTTAAGAGAGTTCCAGTTATTCCATATCTTCAGCCAATAGTTGGAATTTTCTGTCTTTCTTATTTTGACAATATTTTAATTTATTTTGACCATATTTAAAACATATAGCAGTATCATATTGTAGTTTTATTTGCATTTCAGTGATGTCTATGGAAGTTGAGTCTCTCTTTCTTCATATCTTTATTATACAATTGTATATGATCTTTTGTGACGTGCCTAAAATCTCTTACTTATTTTTCCAAAGGGTCATCTACTCTTTGCATATTAATTTGAGGGAGTTCTTAAACTTTCTGGATAGAGATCTTTTGTCAGCCTTCCGTATTACAAATCTCTTCTACCACTTTGTAGCTTGCTTTTCCATTCTCAGTAGTGTTTTGGTGAAAGTTCTTAGTTTCACTGAGATTTTTTTCTCTTATAGTCAGCATTGTTTATTTTTTATTTAAGAGAGCTTTTTCTACACCAAATTCATACAGGTATTTTCCTGTTTCCATCTCAAGGCTTATTTTTTATCTTTTATTTCATATTTGGAGTCCATCTGAAATTGATTTTTCTTCCTGGACTGAAGTAAGAGTAAAGATTGATTTTGTTCCCCACATGGACATCCAACTGACCCGGCACAATTTACTGAAAGGACATACTTTTGCTGTCCTATTTGTGTCAATTTTATCATAAATTAGATGACTACATAGTGTGACTTCATTTCTGGAGTCTCTCTTCTGTTCTCTTTCTCCATCCCTGCCCCTCTACCACACTGGCTTAATTACTACAGCTTTTATTAAGTCTTCGTTTCTTGTGGTGTAAACTAACCAGCTTAGTCTGTGGGGTTTTTTCAGGTTTTCCATGGCTGTAACTGGTCCTCTGAGTTTCCACGTAAGTTTTAAAACCAATCGATCAACTTACAAAGAAAATTCTGTTGGGATCTTGATTGGAATTGTTGCCCTGTGCATTTTAAACAAGCTCTTTGTATGATTTTTATGAATACCAAAATTGGAGAATCACTGAACCAAGGTTCTCAAACTTTAGTACAAATCAGTATCACCTAAAGAACTGTTAAAACACAGATACAGTTTCTGGACCATGACCCCAGAATTTCTAATGTAGTAGGTATGGAGTGGGCCCAGAATCTGCATTTCTAACAAATATCCAGGTGGTGGTGGTGATACTGCTGGTGCACTTTGAGAAACGCTGCTTGAAGCTATAGGTCTAAGCAGTGTCTTGAAAGACTACAATAGTTATAAACAAATAAGGTGTGTGGGCTACAAAACACTTAAGCAGTAATCATGTTGTGATTAGCATAACACAATGGCCTGGACTTGAACTGATTTATTCTGAGGGAAAATAAAATTGTGGGTGAGGGATGTGGTTCTTCCACTGCAAAGTATAAAACTTTGTTGATTCAAAGAGCATCATCTACTGTCTTCCCTTGAGTTAACTCAGCCTTTCTATGAGCACTTACTTGAAAAACCCATAACCAGACCAACAATTATCTCAATCTCAGTACTCATGCATTTCTTTGCATTTATACCATTTCAATGTAGCTCACACAGCAGACTTATCACCCACTCTTATATATATATTTTTGGATTTGTACTTTTTTTTTCATTCACAAATGCAGTAGCATCATTTGTAGCCCTCACTATTTGCTCACTTATTTGTTCATTTATATTTATGTGTATAATGACAGAAGACAGATGAAAAAGGACTACAACTTAACCATTCCCCTCTTTCAGACTTACTGTTTGCTCCAAACAGTATTTTCTGCCAAGTAAGTGTGTCCTTTAATACACCTTTCCTAATATAGCTATACTATTAATTATGAACTCGGCCTACAGGAGAAAATCAGCACTAAATGGCTTCCTGCAGCAAATCAAATCTCAGTGCTCGCTCCTGAGATATGCATCATGGGTACATCATCTCTGATTCCCCTGAAGAAATCTAAATCATATTGGCTGACACTCATATTCCACATGCTGGTTCAGCTGGCACTCTCACTTGTTCTCAGCAGGATGAGGGTGGAGATAAGTCTCACTCTAGTTGAGGAAAATAAAAGGACCCTCTCTGCCATATGTTTCTAGAAATGTCTTCTAAACCCCAGACTTGGGCAAGTCTATACTCTGGAATACCATCTCATCTTAAAAGTGTCTTCGTGTACCACATCCATTTAACAAAGTTAGACACAGAATTCCAGAAGATTTAAGTGACATGTGTCAAGTCATATGGCTACCTGGTCATAGACCCAGACCAGGAACCCACTCCAAGCACAGTGCCTTTACCACTGCACAGTGTTGACCTCCTGCTACCGCTCCTCCAGCTAGCTTGCTGGCAATATTTTCCATAGGCACATACTCCCAAATAGTAAGTGAATTCACATTAGAAGCTGTGAGCACAAAATTATGGCAAATTGGAACTCAGAAATAGTTTTTAAGATTTCCCTTCTAATGTTCCCTCTCTGTTCCAACTTTCATTAGATTATACTTTTCTTCCTGTAACTCCCTATTCAGGTATATGAAGTAGGTCGTGTTCCACACTTCCCCATTCCCTTCCATCAACAACTTAACTCTGTTGTTTCAACATGGGCCCACTGTTACGTTGCTCAGAAACATTTCCTCCAAAACATGGTTGTTAATTCCATGTCATTTTTCTTAACATTCCTGCAAAGTCTTTCTTAATCCTCTAGTTTAATTCTTCTCTGGCCCATCTCAAGAGTCAACCTCCATTAAATCTCTTAGAAAACTGTGCACTTATAGTAGCAATATAGTATACATATACTAACATATATTTATTAAAGAAATCAGTAGATTTTATTATCAGACTTCAGAATCCTGATGTAAGATGAAAACTATCTCATGTTCAGATATGCTTGTGGAAAGTCATTCTTTAAGAGCATGTAAAGACTGTAATTAATTCCAGTTAATAATGACTGCAATTAATTATAAGCCTTTTACTTAATAAACAACTCAATTTTGTAATATCTTTGTAAGTAGGAAACCAGTTATTTTATTGGCAGATTCTTTTTTCTTTTTTTTTTCCTTTGATTTATTTTTTTATGAAGTTGTCATTGATATACAATCTTATGAAGGTTTCACATGAGCAAAATTGTTGTTACTACACTCACCCATATAATCAAGTCCCCCCTACACACCCCATTGCAGTCACTGTCCATTAGCATAGTAAGATGCTACTGAGTCACTACTTGCCTTCCCTGTGCCCACCCTACATTATGTGTGCTAATCATAATGCCCCTTAATCCCCTTCTCAGTCCCTTTCCACCCACTTTCCCCACCCTTTTTTCCCTTTGGTTAACCACTAGTCCCTTCTTGGAGTCTGTGAGCGTGCTGCTGTTTTGCTCCTTCGGTTTTTGCTTTGTTCTTAGACTCCACAGATAAGTGAAATCATTTGGTACTTGTCTTTCTCCACCTGGATTATTTCACTGAGCATAATACCCTCTAGCTCCATCCATGTTGTTGCAAATGGTAGGATTTGTTTTCTTCTTATGGCTGAATAATATTCCATTGTGTATATGTACTACATCTTCTTTATCCATTCATCTACTGATGGACACTTTGGTTTATTCCATGTCTTGGCTATTGTACATAGTGCTGCAATAAACAAAGGGGTGCATATGTCTTTTTCAAACTGGTCTCCTGCATTCTTAGGGTAAATTCCTAGGAGTGGAATTCCCTGGTCAAATGGTATTTCTATTTTGAGTTTTTTGAGGAACCCCCATATTGCTTTCCACAATGGTTGAACTAGCTCACATTCCCACCAACAGTGTAGGAGGGTTCCTCTACATGAGCATCATCACCAGCATTTGTTGTTTCTTTTCTTTTTGATGGTAGCCATTCTAATTAGTGTGAGGTCATATATTGTGGTTTTAATTAGCATTTCTCTGATGACTAGTGATGTGGAGCATCTCTTCATGTGCCTGTTGGCCATCTGAATTTCTTCTTTGGAGAAGAATCTGTTCAGATCCTCCATCCGTTTTGTAACCAGGTAATTTGCTTTTTTAGTGTTAAGGTGTGTGAGTTCTTTATATATTTTGGATGTTAACCCCTTATCGGATATGTAATTTATGAATATATTCTCCTATGCTGTACGATGCCTTTTCATTCTACTGATGGTGTCCTTTGCTGTACAGAAGCTTTTTAGTTTGATGTAGTCCCATTTGTTCATTTCTGCTTTTGTTTCCCTTGCCCGAGTAGATGTGTTCAGGAAAAAGTTGCTCATGTTTATATTCAAAAGATTTTTGCCTATGTTTTCTTCTAAGAGTTTTATGGTTTCATGACTTACATTCAGGTCTTTGATCCATTTCGAGTTTACTTTTGTGTATGGAATTAGACAGTAATCCAGTTTCATTCTTTTACATGTAGCTGTCCTGCAGATTCTCTTTTTATTGGTGTAATACTTTTTTTTTATTATGGTATCATTAATATAAAATCACATGGGCAACATTGTGGTTACTAGATTCCCCTCGTTATCAAGTCCCCACCACATACCCCATTATACTCACTGTCCATCAGCATAGTAAGATGCTATTGAGTCACTACTTGTCTTCTCTGTGTTATACTGCCTTCCCCGTGCCTCCCCTACATTATGTGTGCTAATCATAATGCCCCTTTTCCCCCTTCTCCCTCCCTTCCCACCCATCCTTCCCAGTCTCTTTCCCTTTGGTAACTGTTAGTCTATTCTTGGGTTCTGTGAGTCTGCTGCTGTTTTGTTCCTTCAGTTTTTCCTTTGTTCTTATGCTCCACAGATGAGTGAAATCATTTGATACTTGTCTTTCTCTGCCTGGCTTATTTCACTGAGCATAATACCCTCTAGCTCCATCCATGTTGTTGCAAATGGTAGGATCTGTTTTCTTCTTATGGCTAAATAATATTCCATTGTGTATATATACCACATCTTCTTTATCCATTCATCTACTGATAGACACTTAAGTTGCTTTCATTTCTTGGCTATTGCAAATAGTGCTGCATAGGTATGCATATGTCTTTTTGAAACTGGGCTCCTGCATTCTTAGGGTAAATTCCTAGGAGTGGAATTCCTGGGTCAAATGGTATTTCTGTTTTGAGTTTTTTGAGTAACCTCCCTACCACTTTCCACAATGGTTGAACTAATTTACATTTCCACCAGCAGTGTAGGAGAGTTTCCCTTTCTCCACATCCTCGCCAACATTTGTTGTTGTTTGTCTTTTGGATGGCGGCCATCCTAACTGGTGTGAGGTGATATCTCATTGTGGTTTTAATTTTCATTTCTCTGATGACTAGCGATGTGGAGCCTGCAGATTCTTTTTTCTTCATTTAAATATCAACCAGGCTCCTGACCATAGCGATGGCATAAATAGCTTATGTTCATATATATTTATTATTAAGGATGACAAAAATAAAAATAGGGAATAAAAGGCCATCAGAGTTTACATTACACAATATTTTGGTTTTATTTATACATCATAATATTTTCTCTAGCAGGTTCGCATTTTGTCCATTCAAATAGAATATGTATCCTCAAACATTAGAGATCAGAGCTTTACATAGAGCTAGTGTTTGATATGTGAAATATAAATATCAAAGGCCTTTCTAAAATTGTTAAATAGCTGTGACAAGGCATAACTTTCTGGGGTTTATTTGCTACCTCAGAAAGAGCAGGCTAATTAGTTACAATAAAGTAAGCATTTATCACTAAATCATGCCCTGCTGTAGCACGTGAGATTGGCCAAAGATCATGGCTACCAGGCAAACTCACACACATCTGGGGCCTGAGCTCAGCTTCATTTTCTCACTTGCTCATGACAAGTCCCCATGTATGTGAGTCTCTGCTTCAGTTTTTGAGCTAGAAAATCTATAGCTTTCTGTGTTCATTTATCCTCATCATTTTAACAGTGAACAAAAGAGACATGAAAGGAAATAGGTGTTTTTCAAAAAAAGCATCAGATTACACAAATTTAACTCCATAAATCACCTTTTTTTCAGATTGTTTTATGTTTCTTATATCACAAGTACAATTGACTGCAAAACCACTGAGAAATGAGATTTGACACATTCTCTGTGGGATAAAATATACTTAAAAATACCTTAATGATTACCAACACTGAAATGCTAAACAACTCCAATTTTTTCATCTGGATTAGGAAATAACCTGTCCTGCAAATTTTTTCTCAAGATTATTGTTATTTTGTGATTTCAGTATTGATCACTTCCTCCAAGTAGAGGAGGGCTCATTTTATTAGTTTGAGCAAATAACAAAATAGATGGTACTCTAAGGAAATTATGAGGTTCAGGATTGACAACCCGATACACTAAGGGTGATTAATTATCAATGGATTCATGACAGGATTTTTTTAAGAACATACATATATAGTATATTTGATTTACAGGAATGTGATTACACATAATTCCAAGAGAATAGGCACAATGTAAGAACTATTCTCAAATAGGAAAAAAGTAGGTGTATGATAAGGACTTCAGAAAACTACATTCTCCTTCTTTTCTATCCCTTTCATAAATTGGGATTGCTTCAGGAATGCTATTATCATTTGATGAAAACACTCGTACATGTCACACAGAAATACTCAGTAAGCAAATGTTAAGTTTAAGAGTCTAGTGAAGAAATTTGAAACAATTGTTCATGTACTTCAAAAAATGTTTATAAGCTAAGCACCAGTTTTGCTATTACCTAAAAATTATTTCCTAATTTGGAAGCAGTTTTGTGGTGTGTTTAGTGTAATGCACTTTTGCCTGTATGTGTGTGTGTGTGTGTGATTTTTATAAACCCATCAAACTTTAGGACTCAGGAATGTGCTCCAGCGAGGTTCTGAATAAAGTCTGAATAACAGATGTGCATTATCTGGTTCCAGTCGTGATTCTGGCCCTTACTGATCATGTGACCTAACTACTTAAGTCGTATAAGTGCTGGTGCCGTCTTTCTATAAATGGGGACAATAATATTTTCTTCACAGAATTTTTCTTAAAATTAAGTTGATAATTTGTGTGAAATGCTTAGCACACTAGTCAGCACATGACAAACCCTGATGAATGTTGCTGTAGAGTGGCTACTGCTAGTGTTACAGGCTTTCTCCAACCCTTCCATTCAAAAAACACGCATACTGCCTACTAATTATCTAAAGGAGCTTCTCTATAATTCATGGGTAAAAAAGGACATCGTGACTTGACTGCACAGAGAGCAGGTAAGATTTAGCAGGAGGTGGGGTGAGCTGGGATGGGGTAGCCCAGCAGTTGCTCTGGACCCAAATTCAGGTTCAGATCCTGGGCTTTCACTTACCAATTACCTTTTTTGAACCACAGAGTTTTCATTTGCAAAATAGGGGTACCTACCTTGTGAGGTAGTAATAAAAATCAGCCATTAAAAAGTAAAACTGGATAATGTTTGTTGAGCAATCTACTTGCTCTGAGCCTCAAATTTCATATCTAAGAAATGGGGATAATAATATATATCTTTCATGAATGTTGGGAAAATTAGCAATGAAAATAATGACTATTACTTCTTCAATGCTTATTTTGTGCTATACACCATGCCAGCACTTTATGTAGACTAGATTCAGTAATGCATGTCTGGTATTAGGCACACAGTAGGCACTCAATAAATGTTAGTTATTGTTAATAATGATCTCATGTGTCCTTATGCCAACCTTAAGAGGTAGGTGTTGTTCCTGTTCAGCTCAGCCCTTTGTGAAAATATAAATTTTTTAATGTGCAATTTTCCAATTTTTAATTTTTCAAATAATATTTAATAATGTATTAAATCAGACAGAAGCCAAACAAAATATGTTTCCCTCTGCATGGTCATTTCTAGTTTCATGATGAGTAGTTGTTGACTGTTTTTTAGGCCATGGACTTGGATAAGTGAAAAGCACAACAGGAAAAAAGATCAGATGGAATATGTGTAATAACCATACTGGACAGGTTTTGAAGCTGGTGGGACTGTCCCTTTAGATTCCTTGAAGTAATTGCCTCGGATCTATGGGAGGTGGAGATGGAAGGCTTATTATACTTACAAGTATTTAGGATACATTTCTTCTTCTTCTTGTCCTCTTTCTCCTCCTCCTCCTTTTTCTGCTTCTCGTTATGTTATTTCTATTATTTTATTTCCAATATCCAGTATGTAGAGATGTGACAAAGCAATGTGAAAAGCAAGGCATTACAATCAGATTTGAAGAATTTCTTTAGTTTCCTGATTTGAAGAACAGAATAATGAATTCATAATATTTATAACTTATTTATGACTAATAAATAATTTCTGAGTTAACATTGTATTCTATATATTTTTTCTCAATGGAAATAAATAGGCAGAAAATTAGGTGAAATCTTGCCCTTTTATATGTAAATTTGTGAGTTATCATCCATAGGTATTTTTAAGCTAATCACTTCAAAGAATTCTTCAAACTGAAGTTCTTCTGAAAATTTATTTTTTTCTGTAGCCCTAAATATTCACAGTTCACCTCAGAGACAAATGCAATAAAGATTGTTATACCACTTAATTGATTCATATATGAAATGTTCATCATCAAATGAATAAAGCTTATTTTGTCAACTTATTTTTCTTTTAAAATGTGATAAAAGAATAAGAGTTAAAATGTGTATAAACAAAAATACATCAGTAGTTACTAATTATATTGGTGAATAGCTATCCGCTAGAGATCCCAAGAATAGGATCTAAGATCAGATGTACAGTTCCATCTCAAGAAATTTTCAAAAAAAGAAGATATCCACCATATCTTACCCTTCTCCTTTAAATACCATTTATTTAGATGTTCATAAATGCTTTACCTGCACAGGGAAAGAGCAATTGATAACAAAATCATTTTTGCTAGCACAATACAAAGAAAAAAATAATAAATCAAGTCCAACTTGTAAATACATAGCTAATATAAGTCATCTAAAATACCGCAATGAAATATTTATAAGTGTCTCTTATTCCTTGTCTGAATCTTGAAAATACTACTTTGCCCTCTGTACTACATTAGTTGTAGGAAGATCCTTGTTTTATGCTGCAGGGGTCCTCTTTCCTGATGCAATATCCCCATCTGGTGAAAACAGATCTTTGCAGTCAGCGGTTCATTGAGACAGGAGCCACTGGTTGAATGTGCAGACATAAAATTACTCTAGAAGAAAAAGCCATAACAATATTATTTTTTAAAGACTTTAGTTGTTGCTATTGTTATATTGTTGGGGGAGGAGAATTTTCAGAAAAAAAGTCAATAGTGAAGGCTATTCTAGGTAAAATTAGAACTGCTTAAAAAATTGGGATTTATTTCAGTCCTCCATCACCTGGCAAAAATTAATGCCAAGTCCTTCTAGAGTTGGTAGAATAACATGCAGATAAACAATGTCAAGAAGACCTCATGGCAAACACATATATGTAAATTTTGGACATTTCATTGTCTCTTAAGATTTCTCAGTAAAAAACATATAAAAGCAGAAATGATATGACAATCAATTCAGTCCTGTTGCTAACAGAGTAGACAGTGAGTGAGCCTCTAGAAGACTTGAGGTCTTTCTAGACATTTGGCTGCAGTTATCCACGTTCTAGCTGCTTCTACTACTAGAACCAATGAACAGTTGGTTCTGCTATATGTTTTAAAAAAACACATAATTGTTTCTTAGCTCTGGCTTATTTGGAGATGCGATTTGTGTAAAAAAAAAGCCCAGAATTATCATAATATGGGCACAAATATTTAAGCTGTTTTGTCTGAGTCATAATACAGGAAAGAGGGCAGTTTCTGTTCTTGGGAAAATTGCTTTGTGATCTTTGCATAATAGTAACTAATTTATAAAAGCCCTTTGTCTGAGTAGCAGTTCAATTCCATTTTTACTCCATTAAGGTTCTGCCAGACTGATGTTGTTATTGTTCACAGAATAATAGAAAAAATATCAAAAAAATTTTTAAATTACTCTTAAAGGATTGAGATAAAGCTTCATTTCAGAAAGATAAGAAGACTTCCTGATGGGGGAATATATATATATTAATTTGATAAATATTAAATACAAAAGGTATATTTAAAGTAGGAGGTAAATCATTAGTGTCAAATAAAATAAATGCATTTTAGTTTTAGAAGACTTTGATTCTAAAATAGTAATAAAGTTTTTTCCCAGACTCTCACGTATCCTCAACAAGTAAAAAGCATATAATTATCCCTTCTCTTTTTCTGGACTTTCACTGCTAGTTTCTATTTCTCCATACATACCAGTATTGGGTGATCTCTCTAAAGCTAATACGTAAAAATATCAACAGCATTCAATCAAGTTAGTTGATTTCTTGACGTCTGTATACCATAATGGTTAAGATCAGGGACTCTGAGTTTGAATCCTGTTTCGCTTACTAACTATATGCCTTTAAAAGACAATTTTAGCCTGAAAAAACTTTTGCTGAATCTTTAATTCTAAGTGTTCAAGGATTATCTTTCTAACATTGCCTAGTTTCAGTAAGTGCTTTGCATAATCAAAAGCTTCATCAATAACTTTAATGATGATTTTGAAGAAAATCATCACCATCTAAATCTAGTGATCTAATAAATTGATTTAAGCCACAGTATAATGTATAGGAAAATAATATTTTTTAATATTTGAAAAGGTATGTGTTCTCACAGATTGTTTTTTCTTTCCTATTAAAATTTCCATTTAGAAAATTGTTTCAGGTATTTCTTTCAAACAGGTGCTGATTTTCAGTAAAACTGGCTATTATCCCTACTTCAAAAGACAATTCTTTTACATATAATATACCAATGTAAATATACTGACAATTTTTAAAGAAAATCTTTCAGCACTTCTTAAGAAATTCAGTATTAAAACTGAAGTGACTAAAGGCTACAAAAGGGGGAAAAAAAAGAAGGCAAACTCTCAAATTGAGATAAGACAGTCCAAGATTTAAGGGAAAGCATGGACCTTTGAGCCATCATTGAAAACCACACAACTTGTTTTATTTCTCTTGCAGGGAAAGCAAGAGAGAAAGGCTTTTCTAGTGTATCAAACTGTACCAAAATTTTCTTCAAGATTATTAAAGATTTTCACTAAGGACTCTCCAGCTCAATGATATCTAAATTACTAGAAAAATATATGAAAAGTCACCGCAGGACTTTGAAAGCAAAGATATGAGACGTAAACCCATTTTAAGCCTGCTGGTGGCCTGAGGCTTTTTAAAACATTACCCAGCATTGTTCAGTACTTTGTAATACCAGAGTTATCTTATCTAGAAAATATTTCAACTGTGTAAATGACTGGAGTCAAAAGAGGACTGGAGTTGTAGATAAACAAGGTTAGGTTAACTTTTTAACTTTAAAATTCCCAAACTCTAACCATTATATGATTTTAAAATACAGATGTCCATCTCCATAAGTCTCAGAGTTAATGAGAATTAGGTCTTGACGCACACTGCACCACCATGTGGGAGACACCTGGTGGGACTGAGATATAGAGTCTATGCTATGACATCCTTGAATGTCTTTGTTCTAGGAAATTGCCCAAGGGAGCCACAGTCCTACCTTTAGGAAGACACTTGGTTCCCTGAAGATGAATCCTTGTCTCTCACAGAATGACCTAGTCATGTGAGCAAGATGACAATGATCTAGAAGAAGGAGAGGAACTGGAGTTGGGAAGAAGCAAGACTTTGGAGCAGTAATAGAAGATCAACACAGCTAAACTGGACAAGATAATGTAAAAGGAAATTTCAAAACAAAAATATGGCTAGGGGGTGAGTGGAGAGAGGGTTGAAAAAACATCCAGGGGGATATTACCACTGTAAAGATTTAACTGAAATACTGAAGAGTAATTAAAATCAATATTTTTCTCAAATTATGTATGTGGGTGAGGAGGTGATTTGGGACTAGAAGTGGATTAAGAAGGTGTAATAATAAGCATGTTTAATCTGTCTACTCTATCCTTGTTGATATTTTGAAAGGTAAAGAAATTGCATAAAGAAACACATCAAAAGATTTAGGAAATTGATATAATGTGATTTTAAAGATATGCAAGATGTACATATTTGTACTGATTTTTCTTGTATTACTCTATGTGATATTTTCCCCTTACATGTATCTCTTGGAAACTTACTAAACTAAATTTTCAAACTAGAATCTACAAGTTCTTTTCAATGATAAGTGAATCAAATTCCCATTTTCTTGCATATTTTGCGCATTTGAATGGGATTTTATTTCTTCTACCTCTACTGATATTATTTAATAATGTAAATTAATAGTCATATTTTACCGTAAGTATAAGTAAGTAACATAGAACTATTCTTTAAATTGGAAGATTAATTTATTTTCCCCAAAATATTTTTTGGACTTCTACTATTGTGTGTTCACTTTCCTTTATGATTGGAATATATCAATGAGGAAATGAAACAAAAAATCCCTGCTCCCCATGGAGTTTAAATTCTAGTTAATAATAATAGATATTTGTTAGACCCTATTCTTAGTGCTTTACATATGCCACCTCTTTTATTCCTCACAATAAACCTACAAGATATTTTCAGCTAAGGAAACAGTAACATAGCAAGTAACATCACAAGCCAAATTGGGACAGTAGGATTTGAATAGTTGTGCTGACTCCTAAAACTACACCCATAGTAGCTGCATTCAACAGTTCTTAAGTTGAATTGTTTTACAGCCAGTATATTTCCTTTTAATTGATTTGATAAACTGTCCAAAGGAACCAAACTTAGGTCCAAACATTTAAAAACATTGGGCCCTATATTAAGGTCATATGTAGAACTTAGTTATTAATAAAACCTTAACACATTTTATAATTTATTCATGTTTTTAATGAGAAATGTATTTAACTATCTCATTTCACTAAGATAGTAATATTGAATGGGTCCAAGAAACTCTTAGGAGAGCAAAGTTGTCCTTGGTTAAATACAAATTTTGAAAGATGTGGGCAGATCTTACCAGAAGTCTAAACTATCACTCACTGATGGTCATTAAAAAGGAAATGTACAGGAAACTCTCCTTTTGAATGTGGGCACATTTTTATCAGTTGGAATGGGAAGTCTGAGGTTTTAAGAACAGGGCCCAGATTTTTGGTGGACTTACAATTGAAATATATTGTTTCCTATGTCTGTTCTCCCACGTTGCTAACAGATCATGGCTTAATATTGGCACGTCTATTTTATTACCCTCATAACTTTTCTTTTTCTTCATTCCCAGTCCTTCCTGTCTTTCTTCACTGTTCTCTGTGGCTTCCTCACCATGGGACTGTGAGGCATTAGTTAAACTTATAACTTTACAGACTCTTTCATGAGATGTCCTAGAGCTTTAAAATCCATACAAAAGGCCCAATGCACTAGAATAAGCTATAGGGAAAAAAAAGCACATATAATAATTCAATTTAAATGTATCAGAAGGGAAGAGACCAATTTTTTTTTTCCTGCTCTATGTTGGGCCCTTCTCTAAAAGGTGCTTGGTGTATATTAGTAGAATTACTAGCTATAATATTATTAACTATTTAGTTTACTTCATAAAGAATTAAGAAGAGCATAAGTTACTGGTGTTGCTCTAAGTTTATTTTTGATAGTGTGGTATTTCAGGTTGACATCTTAATTCATGCTTAATAACCTTTGAAAGGAATCCTTTATTATAATATGTGGTAAAATCTTGATTTCCAGAATATTTATATTTTGTGATAAGTATGGCCAGCAATACATATATATATATGTATATATATATATATATAAATATACACATATATATATTCTTAAAATATAAAACAATTATTAAAGTTCAACCATTCAGCAGAGCAAAAAAGAATCAAGTTCATTATGTCTCTATTTTTTATTAGTTCACCTTCTCTCTCTCATTTTATATTAGGCATTAGTTAACAAAGAGAGAGAACATCAAATGTGACCAAGTAGAACATGGCAAGCCAAACTTGGAAAGAAGAGAATTAGCAATTTTCCAAGTGTATGCACTTAGAACAGGTATTTTTAAGGGTTTATAATGCAATCAGTTACTGAAGAATAAACACAAGAGACCTAGACCACTTACAAGGTGGAATTAGAAGGGCACAACTCAACAGAGTGAATATGGACCTCTTACCAAGGGAGGTAAGATAAAAAATACAACTACAAAGGAGCACCCTGTGGGAAAGCACTCCCACATTCAGGCATGCTGTCCGCTTAAAGTAGGCCAAAACTTGATACTTTCATTTCCAACCTCTGACCCTGGACATCTGGAAACCAACTCTGGGTCAAACAGAAGGAAGTTTTCTTTTATTTCAAAAAGGTCGAGAAAAAAAAATTTAAGCACCTAGCATCCATTCTGGTAGCAAAAACTACAAATATTTATGCATTTGTAGGGAACTATAACATACGGAGCACTTGGTCAGGAAATAGATGCCCCGGAATCTTAGCGATATTGACACATTGTTTTTTTCTGGTGATAGATTTAGACAACAGCTGAGATGAGCAAATTCACTCAGTACTTTGATGTCCTGATTTAATAGATATCCTTCAATTTCAGAATTTAAAATATGCTGAAGCGCTCTATATCAACATAGATGCACGACACATATATATTTGGTGTTATATACATTTTAAAGGCATTTGCATCTGCAATAAAATTTTTAATTGTTATATATTATTTTTAAAAACATAACAAAATAGTGATGTGATTTGTCATAAGGTCTTTATTTGGACAATATTAAAATTGAGTTATATCACAAAATATATGAGAAATATTTTTTCTTTTTATTTTAAAAACGTGGCATATTACATTTTTGTTGTAGCATATTATATTTTGAACACATCAAACATATAGTCACTTAATTCTTGATTATAAGATAAGCATTTACCCACATAAATACAGACAGCATGGTAAAGGAAGAGAAACGTAACTATAGGGTCACAGACAATTGAGTTGATCATTCAAAGACTTTCTAGCTGTACAATCTTGGAAAAGTTACTTAGATTTTCTGAGCCCAGTTTCCTCATCTACAAAAGGTATTTTGCTAGGAGAATTATTGTGAGAAAGAACAGTGATCTCTGTAGAGTATAGAGCAGATTCTTTATAAATGTCATCATCATAGTTATCTTTATCAACTTTATTATTAAAACGCTAGAAAATCCATCCAGTAGGACTAAAAAGTTCCAGAATTATTAATTGCCTAAGCAAATATAAGTTGTGGCTGTGATCTTCATAACTTTTATAGCCGCAGGGGTTATGGTGACAATGTGAAAGAAACACTGTCTTCTCTTTGTACAAAGAAACTACACACAGGGATAATTGGATGTTGGTCAGTTAAAAAAAAAAAGAAAATTTTATGGCATTTGATTAAATTATATTGTAGAAACCATATCTATTCTGTTATGAATATTAACTATCATGTAGTAAATGTTAATCATTATAACAGTCTATTCACAACTCACACTAAAAATTACTCTTTCAACACCATATAAAAGACACTATATTACCATGCGGTTTGCCAAAATGAACTGACTTGGAAATAAAGCAATTTCTATTTGCAGTCTATTTATTGCCTTTTATGGGACTGCCTTACTATTTTTATGTTTTTGGGTTTTTTTTTTGCCAAGATTTCTTGGCAAGATTTTGATCCATGCTAGGAATTCATACTTAGCTATGTGGCAAGAATTCAAAATATTTACACATTCCCAAAATTTTATGTACATCAGAGAAACACCACCCTTATTTGAGTTTTTGATGTTACCCATTTTAATAAGAACTAATTTATATTCTTAACAGCTATTGCTTAAAATTGTAATCTTGAGTATATTCTGATACTATCTGTGAGTATTGTTTTCATTTGAAGAATAGTTTGATATATAAGTGTTTACCATAGCTTGTATTTTCTGGTCTCTACATAGAGAAAAAAAGCAGTTTATATTTATATAGTTATGTTAATTCAAGAATTTATAATTATAATATTTTTAAATCATTAAAAAAAGAATAACTAAAAAGAGAAAAATAGAGTCAACACCCCCATGCAATATACCTACTGTTTTATGGAAGTAAATGAATAGCTAAAGTACCAGTTGCCGAATATGCTCTTAAATCTGAGCTTACACATAGGTAGGAGGGCCTGTAAGCACATTTAGTTTCTTTAAAAAGTGTATGCTTTCATTTCTGGCATCCACAGTTTTTATTATCACCGTAGGAGTACAGAAGCAAAATGTTTTTGGTTTCTTTTTTTTTAAATTCTATTTATTGTATTTTTTTCCTTTTTTTTTTGCTTTCTTTTAAAATCCCATTCCTGTGTTTTCTTTTCTTGTTGCAATTCATATGCTGCTTGTATGCATCAAGGAGAAAACAGACCTCACTGCATACTATTTTTCTTATATGGTACTGTAACCTGGTGTACCTTATGAAAAGCCCCTTGACAAGTTCCTTGGGCACTTTATCATACGGGAAGGCCATCCTCACCTGAGACATACAAAAGCAGACCGCTTCCAGACGGTCACCTGTCTATCCACATTGCCAAAACATGAGACTTCCCTCTGCCGTGCAGACAAATATTTTTATAAGCATTCTTGATTATGCTTTGTCGAAGAATTCCAACATGGATAAAAAGCAGTTGGTGTGCTTACAAATGTAAAAGAAAATGCAGTGTGTAGTTTATGGTTCTTTTAGTACTCAGCATTGATTGGGAACAAGGAACAATCATTTTGTCAAATTTAGAACCTAATTAGATCTTATACTCTAAATTTAGAGCCAACTTCTAGCCTCTGGGGTTCCATTTCTGATATTCAATATCAGATTCTCTGCATTTATCACAGAAGTAACCAGGCAATAGGAATGATTGTATGCTACAATGTGTTTGCTACTTACCACCATCTGGGAGAATTTATAGTTGTTTTTGGCAATGAGGACACTGATGTACACTGTTTCAGAACAACTTAATACCTATAGCCACACAAGTTGATGGCACAGTCTGATCTAAATTTAATGGTGAAACTGACTACTAATTTCTAAATACTCCTTACTCTGGTGGAAGAAATCCCAACCAGGATTCACATAAAATCTTTGCTCTTCTAAATTGTTTACGTCTGTTACATATGGGGAAAGAAGAGATGTATTACATGGAATGTGATGGTTAATTTTATGTGTCAGCTTGGCTAGGCCACAGTACCCAGATATTTGTTCAAACATCATTCTAGCTGCTTCTGTGAAAGTACTTTTTTGATGAATTTAAGATTTACACAGCAGGAAACTTTAAGTAAAATAGATTACTCTCCATAATGTGGGTGGCCTCACAATCAGTTGAAGTATGACTTCCCTCAAAAAAAAAAATTATCAACTGTCCATCAATGCTATTCATACTGTTTCTCTGGAGAACCCTGGCTACTACCTAGACTATCAATTCTCTTCTACTTTTCCCATTCTAGGGTAGACCATTTATAACTCCCTTAGCAATCTAAAGCAATCTATCACCACAATATAGGATTATTCTCAACGAGAGCATTCTATTCAAAGAAAAGTATTCAAGATACTCAAAGGTGCACCTGAAAAAAAGATAAAATGAAAAAAAATTACAATTTTATTTCATAACAGCAGCCACATACCATAGATGTATTTAAAGTTAATAATAAAAACATCACTGACCTAGAATCCAAACTCAGCAGTGCTGCCCAGAATTTAACCGTTTGATAGCCAAAAAAGAGAGAGAGAGAGAGAGAAGGAAGAAAAGGAAGAGAAGAATAGGTACTTAAACAAAGCGTGTGTGTAGCCAAACTATATTTGAACTGATAGCCAGCAATACTTAATACTTATTTCAGGAAAACTGACTATTGACATTTTTAGCCAATCTAATATTCACAAGTATCAAGCCAATGTACATAGTAAAGACATCAGATTGGTGACATTGTGTTCTTCAATGCTATCAACACCAGAATTATAGTAACATGAGACTTTATGTCCTTAAAATTGTTAATCCTTGGTCTGTATCCCTTTTGGTATATATGTGTGTATATAAATATATATATTTGCACATTTAATTGTGGAGGCTGGTAAGTCATACATATGTATATGTATTAATATTTATATATATTTATATATATATAAAGGAGGGTGGAGAGAACACTTAGTAATTTAACAAATACTTATTGAATATACACTATGTACCAGATACCATGCTAGGCACAAGCAATACAACAGAAATGCTGAACCAGTGGAAAAAAATCTCTGTTTATAGAGATTTTACAATAAAGTAGGTAACACACAAAAGAGCAAAGAGGAAATCATATTACAGTGGGAGAAAGTATTGTCACTGGAAACTTGAAGTATACTGAAGAGTAAAGTGGAGACATAGCTAATCTGATCATGGGCATCAAGAAAGGAAGTCAAGAAAAGAAGTAAGTCAGCCGATGTCGGACAATGAGGAAGGTGAGAGTGTCGAGGAACATTTCATTGACAAAGATGAGCTCAATTATCCACCTCCAAATTTTCCCTTTTTCTGTGTAGAGGCTCTGCATCATCAAAAAATTGCTTCTATTCACTTCGTATGTGGGAATCCAGTCTTTATATTTATGTGCCTGTGACTTTTTTGAAAAGAAATTTAGTGTGTAAGTGCCTAAAAAGTGGCATGATGTTATCATTCTGTCACTTGTAACTCTGTCCACAGAACACTATCAATATTTAGGCCAGAAGAAAGCAATAAAGGAAATGATTATATAGACATTTGGGGGTGCAGCCAGAGATCCAAACTCTCCATGTACAAACTCCCTGTCTTGGCAACCTGACTAGAGACAACCAAGAAGAAGCAGTGAGACCAGCTTTTCCCAGACTCTGCTTTGTGTGGTATCAAGATGTGTTG
This sequence comes from Smutsia gigantea, assembly GCA_032199065.1. Classification (NCBI taxonomy): domain Eukaryota; kingdom Metazoa; phylum Chordata; class Mammalia; order Pholidota; family Manidae; genus Smutsia; species Smutsia gigantea. Next base: position 254,446 of record JAVSCE010009941.1, read on the forward strand.
TGGAAAGACAAACAAACAAAACCTCAAGGGAGCATGATGCTACTAACATTTTTTTTCTAAAAGGTGTTATATAGGTGGGTTCAAAAATTACATGCTTTAGATAGTTACTTTTATGCAAAAATTGCCTAAGGAGTGCCACTTCAGAGAAAGGTACAAAATTTCTAAGAGACGTGGCATGCGAACTGCCCAGACTCACCCAGCACCCAGGAAAACCCTTCCAATAACCATCTCATCCTGTCATCTTATAAGTGACTGCTGATTCTAATTGTGTATTTATGATACATCTGGTGTTTATTGTGTATTAAACATATAAGTTAACTCTTGTAGCAGCCCATGAAGCCATTACTGTGAGGTGTAAGTCTTACTGTGAGACAACTTTTTGCCTGCTCCTTTATGCAAGCAGACATTAGGGTTCACGAGTCTTTGGTGTCTGGGAAATACATGATGATTTTTAAAGTTTTATGGTCAAATAACTTTAGGAGATGCTGTTCTGGATAATTTGAATAAGAATAATTCATTCGTGGATAATTACAGTGAATCAGTCTTAGACTTGGAATCAGGAGCCTGACCATTTACACTGTATGAAAGAAATAAGCTAATCAAATATTGCTATTCTTCTTAGAAGGGAGACCATACATCTCTTTTTTTCTTCTATGTGAAATGACACTGAAATGTAAGGGATGTGATGCAAATAAAAGAACTAATTAACTTTGTGTACGTGGACAGGGTTATGAAGAGTTTCTACTTTATTTTTCATGTTTAAACTGGACACATTTTTGAAAATGGAGTTCCTGTTTGGAAACTCACAAAATGCTGCCTTTTCCCTTTAACAATGAGCAAATGGGAAAATAGAATATATCGGGTGGCAATTGCTATGTATTAATAGGTTATCAATCTATATTACATGCTAAAATAAATATATGTATGCTATTGCAGGTGGTGGCAGCTAGCTTTTAGCATATTATAGGCATTCCATGACTATTTGATGAATAAATGAATGAATGTATGAAGTGAAGAAATGCAATGGAAAAGATATAAGAATTTGAGTCAAAAGTCTTACCTGGATTCAGGTTCTAGCTCTTCTTATCATAGCAACTTAAGAAAGGCATGTTTCATCTCTGTCTGACTCCTTCAGAATATTTTTGTAAGAATCAGAAGAGATTATGTATAATTTTATAAAGATGATTTACTGTTGTTATTGTTTTTATTAATAGAAAGAGTGAACTAAGTCAGGCAGAGAAAGACAAATACCAAATGATTTCCCACATTTGTGGAGTATAACAACAAAGCAAAACTGAAGGATCAAAATAGCAGCAGACTCACAGACTCCAAGAAGGGACTAGTGGTTACCAAAGGGGAGGCCGAGTGGGGAGGGAGGGAGAAGGGGATTGAGGGGTATCATGATTGGTGCACATGGTGTGTGTGGGGTCACAGGCAAGACAGTGTAGCCCAGAGAAGACAAATAGGGACTCTGTGGCATCTTACTACACTGATGGACAGTGACTGCAATGGGGTATGGGGGGGACTCAATAATAAGGGTGAATGTAATAACCACATCGTTTTTCTTGTGAAATCTTCATAAGAGTGTATATCAATGATACCTTAATAAAAAAAAAAAGAAAGAGTCATAATACTAGTGTTCTAAGTTGCTTCATTGAAAAAAAGTTTGAACTTCATATCACAATGTAATAAAAGTCTTTTTAGGAGGTGGCACTTAATTGGAGAAATTCTATTTAGGAGTCCAGCCCTAGCCTCCTGTTTGGAAGCCCTAAATATCAAAACACACACAAAAATTAAAAACATATGTTTTATTCATAATATCTAAAAACAATTTACATGTCCAACCAAAGGAGAAATTGTAATATGCTCATCAGTGAAATACTATTCAGCTACACACATGCTTATACATGCAACAACATTGGTGAATCTCAGAAATATTAGTCTGAGGAAGGGAAACAATACATAAAAGAATACATACAGTATTAATCTGCATACATAGTGTAGTATTGTATTGCTGATGTGACAATTACTGGCTTAAAACAATATAAAATTCTCTTATAGTTATGTGTTTTAGAAGTCTGACATAGGTCTGACTAAGCTAAAGTTGAAGATTGTCAACAGATTTTTATTCCTTTTGGTAGGTTTTAGGTTAGTTAGCAATCAATATTGTTTACTGAATTCACAATTCATAGAAGAATATTTATCTTGCATCTTCGTGAGTCTATCCATGTTCCTTGGCTTGTGACCCACATCTTCCATCTTCAAAGCCAACACCATTCCATCTCTTTGACCATATTTCTATCGTCATGTCTCTCTCTGATGTTCTTTTCTGCCATCTTTTTCCACTTCTAAGGACATAGGGTCCACCTAGATAATTCCAGACAATCTCTCTATTTTAAGGTTTAGTGATTAACAATCTTAATTCCGTCTTCAACCTTCATTCCCCTTTGCCCTGTAACCTAACATACTCACAGCTTCTAGGATTAGGGTGTTAGGATGTGGACATCTATGGGGGATAATCATATTGTCCACCACATGACATTGTTGGGGAGGAAGAAATTTCCTCTTCTGCTTGAGATTCTTCTAGCTGGTCTAAGAATCAAATTGACATGAGACAGATTAACAGGAGAAAAAACCCAAAGTTTAATTAAACAAGGGGAAGCCATAGACATGAGTTCCAAAGACAGTGAGGGACAGTGAGGTATATATATGTCATCCTGAACCAAGGAGAAGAGATATAGGTCTGAGACTTCAAAGGAAAAGGGAATTCACAGGAATATGAAAAAGGTAAATGTTTGATAAAAAAAAATACTTGATGGGTCACACAGAAACAGTGAAGGGGCACAAAGATGGATTTTAACAGATTTAGCCACATCTCTCCCTAGTTTATGTTATAAAATAGCTATCTATGGTGATAGCTCTCCGCCTGGAATAGTTCCTCCATCTAAATTCTTTTTATGTAGTTGGGATGGGAGGTCAAAATTTCTTTCTGAGTCTTTTGGGCTTTACTGGTTTTTTGGCTCAAAATAATTTGCATGTCACAATGGAACATCCTGGAGTTGGCCTGCCCTTGGTCCTTACAACTTAAAGAAGAAAATTACCCTATAATAACAGAAATCAGAGTAGTTATTACTCTTGGGAGTAGGGCAGGGATTAACTAGAAAGAGACATGTGGTACTTTTTTAGGTTGATGAAAATGTTCTAAATCTGATTGGACTATAAATTACACAGGCATAGGTTTGTCGAAACTTAACTGTACATTTCACTGTATGTGTATTATCTGTATATTTTCCTATACAATGAATTACACCTACCTTGACAAAATTACAAGAATAAAAGAATAGATAAATACCTCCATCACTGGAGATGCCGAGTTCATTCCAGTTTTCTATATTCCAGTTCTTCCTGGCGACATCCTAACTTGAGCATAAGAGACCATGCAAGCTGTGAATTCAGTTTACAGTGTAACTAAACCATCTGCAGAGATAGTTTTTATTTCAGAAATTTCAGTCCTGCAATAGTAAGAAATAAAGGATTTTATTTTTCAGTCAGTCTTAAAAAACTTCTGGCTTTGTCATATGTAGCCCCATTGCAATTTTGAATATGACTTGTAAATTTCATGGTTTATTTTCAAATCTAAGGCTAGCTTTAATAATGTTATTGACCATTACATTTTTCTATCTCCTCAGCAGAGTGAAACTTTTCCAAATTCAAGCTTATCTAAAATCTACACTCATTCAAGAAAGATTATGCAATTGTGTAGTTCTATCCATAAATTGAAAATTATGTAAAAATATGTATTATAAGAACATGACTATTGATTTTGTTGAACCAGTGGTTGAAAAATTTTTTCAATACATAACAATTATTTGAATCACATCTTCATTTTATTGATCATCTGAATACCACAGGTCCATCAAGTCACCATTTCAATATGTACATAATGGAATTCAGTTGTCTGTGTTTTGCTAGATTTCAGTTCTCTGAAAACTACAACTTCATAATTATACTTTTAATTTTGCCATTATGAGATTTAAGGTAGGGAACAGAACATATTTTATTTAACCATCTGTTAGCTTGATTGACAAGTCCTAAGTATTACAATGTCTCATAGGAAAGTTTCACTTGCATTCTTGCCTTGGGCTCTTACAAGTATCAAGAAGGAACTGCAAGATGTCACTTAAAATCTCTTGAAAAAAGAATCCTTTCCTCAGTGGTGTCAGTCACACCCAGGCTTGGAGCCTTGGCTGTTGTGCTCATCTCTGCCTGAACGCTCTTCTCCAAGCAATGTGAAGTTCCATTCTTCAAGTTATTTAGACAACTGCCCGATTGTCCTTCACCTTACCTCTAAATCAGATTTTTCTCAATGTTTTCACATTTTGGGGCAAATGATTCTTTGTTGGGAGGACTGTCCTGTGCATGGTAGCATCCCTGAACTCCACCCACTAAGTATCAGTAGCATTTTCCCAGGTGTGACAATCAAAATGTCTGTAGACATGACCAAATATCATCGGGGGGGGCAAAGTCACTCCCAGGTGAGAATCATTGCCATAACCCTAAACTTTTTTTCTACTATCATCCTCTTAACCTCTTATTTTGCGTTATGGACTGAAGGTGTCCTTCAACAGTTCATGTGTTGAAGTCTGTTAAAAGATAAACTGAGGCACATTAAAATTTTCCAAGAGTTTATTCGAGCACACATCAATTAGAATCAGGCAATTCCACACCGAAAGTGGTTAGCAGTGTTCCACCCACAAGAACTAAAGGGAAGGTTTTTTGATAGAGAAGACTCAGAAGCAAAACAAGGAAATTATTTGATTGGCTATAACTTAAGAAGTTGCCTTATTTGGGCAAAACTCCAAGACGCTTTGTGATGGTTGTTCTTAAGTTTCATTTTCTTGGATTCCAGTGCACTGACTCTGGCATATGTTTTGGTTTATGTATGTGGGCTACGAAGGCATGAGATTCACCTCTGTCTAACAGCTGCCTCATTTAATTACTTTAATATATTGAATCCCGAATGTTGTGGTATTTGGAAGTGGAGCCATTGAAGGAAACCAGGGCAGGAGGGTGGACTTCTCGTGAATGGGATTAGTGCCTCATAAGAAGAGGCCTGAGACTTAGCTTGCTTGCTTTCCTCCATGTGAAGATATAATGAGGAGTTGACAGTCTGCAACCCACCAGAGGCCCTTTCCAGAAACTCACCGTGCTGGCACGCTGATCTTGGACTTCTAGCCTCCAGAGCTGTGAGAAATCAATTTCTATTTAAAAGCAGCCCACTCTGGTAGTTTGTTATAGCAGCCCAAATTAAAACACCTTACCATGTTTTTCTTTTTAACACAGAATCCCTCATTATCTGACATTATGTTGCATATTGTTTATTTTCGTCTGCCTCTCACTCCCCATTTCGCTAGTAAGTTTGATGAAAGCAGGGACTTTTTCTTACACATTGTTGTATCTCTGGTGTCTAGAATGAATGGTTTTTATGCGCACAATAGGTGCCCTCTCATGGATGAGTGAGCAGTAGAGGATAACACAGAATTTTTTTACCACTCAACATGAATATGAGCAGCTTCCAAAATCATTCCATTTAAAACTTCCTTCTAATAAAAGCCCAAACCTCCAGAATGGGTCTAATATTAGCTACAAGCGTCCTTTTTAGAGTAGTCAAGATTACATTTTGCATTTATAAATATGGGTTGGAAAATAATCATTAAATGCAGAACGGATAGACTTAGCATATAGTAGCATTTTATTCACAAACTATAAAATACGTAAGGAAATACTGCAACCTAAATGTTTATCTAAATGAATCTCTCAGTGGATAATTAAACTACAGAAATCATAGATACTTCCCTACTCATGTCTTGTTGGACATCATTAGAGCCAAGTTCCTGAGAACAAAGAACCCAGTGGGCATGATTAACATTTGTCCCATGGGGATGGGGCATTTCCTTAACACATATTTGACAGCACAGTGTCTTCACTCTGTAATTCCATCTCCTTGACTCCTGCAGTCATGAATTAGCTCTGATTCAGAGGTTCCATGAGGAAGGCACACCTTCGAGCAAAATTCCCCTCAAGCTGGGAAGGTGCTCTTTTTCCATTTAGGCCACAGGTTTAAGAGACCTGCAAAGGGAAGTAAAGAGGGATAAAGCCCCTTACCTGGGCAGACAGATTGGCAGAATCATCCAGGCAGTCACTGTGGTATCCTAGGCAGGTATCACACCCAGGTTAGCTTCCCAACCACCCTCATACAGGAAAACATGGATTGTTCAAAAATTATTAATGAAGGTAAGAAATTTAACTATTATTTCCATATAATCACAGACTCTGGTCCAGAAAATATAGTAACTCTCAACTTCTAACTATTATTCTTGAGTATCTTGTGTTCACCGTATCTCAAAACACCCAGAAAATGAGCTTCTATTTGTCTCTCTTCAAATACAGAATGGTTTAATGTTATTATAAATCAGATAGCACTAAAAATAATAACTATCAGGTGCACTGTATTATTATAGTAATTTATAATGCACAGTACAACTCTTCTAGTGTGATGAATTATCTTCCTAATGATGGCTCTACCATAATATATCAACTAGAAGATACTTCTAAGTTCAGAGAATAATAGGCCTCAGCATTACATGATTTTTATTCCCAAAAATTTTATCAGGAGAAATATTCAGTATTCCTTTTCACATATTTTTTTCTTCTTAGTGCATATAGCATTGATATACACTATTATTATTATTTAATCCTGGATCTTCAATAAAAGCACCAGTGAGTAGAGATTAATAATGCAAATCTGAAGTCCAGAACTCTTGGGCACCCATAACATTACTGTGGAGGGCAGACATTAAGGTGTTCCCAGTAATCCCCATTTCCTGGTGTCCACTCCTTGTACAATCTCCTCCTCTAGAGTGTGGCTTGGACTTGCTGCTAACCAATGGAATATGGAGAAGATGATAGCCTATCACTGCCATTATTATGTTATCTTACATGGCCAAGGTCATGGGATGTCACTCTTGTGATTATATTGCATAAAATTCCACCTTGCTAGCAAAAGTGCTTGAGAGGTGCCATCTTCCTTGCTATCTTTAAAGAAAGAAGCCACCTACCATGAATTCTAAAGCTGAAAAAAGATGAATCCTTCCAACAACCAGAGGGAACTTGGAAGCAAATCCTTTCCCAGTCATTCTGATGAGACTGCAGCCCCAACCTATACCTTGCTTCCAACCTGTAGGACTGTAAAGAAGAGAAACCAGCTTATTCATACCCCAACTGTTAGACAAGAAATGTATATTTTAAATCACTGTATTTGTGAAATTAGTTACACAGTAACAGAAAATTAATACAATTTCACGAAATAGAACTTATCCTAAAGTTCTGATATAAAGTTATCTATATGGAATTCCTCTTGGAAGTTATCAAAACAATTTCATAGCCTGTCAGGTATTTAGGGGAGGGAGGGGCAGGAAAAATGTGTATCTAAGGCCTTAACAATTCAAAAAACATTCACTGACAAACAATTTATTACATGCTGAGGTAACATATATGAATAGGATATGTTTCCAGTTTTCAGAGAAGTTATAATGTACTAGAGAAGAGAAACTCAGAAACAAGATTATTTAAACATATATTATAGTATTATCAGAGAGTATAGAAAATGGGCAAAGAGGGGAGGTGCAGGGACAGATGGCATCCTCGGTGAGATAATTCTGAAATGGGAGTTGGCATGCAGGGGAAGAAAGGAAACAAGACTTGGTGAATTTCTATGCACGAAGAAATTAATAGTGATCAGAACAACAACTAAACTGTATTTATACATCCTTTGCGAGGTACCAGGTATTGTTCTAAATACGTTGTTTAATTTCCACATCAAGGATATAGATAATTGGCCTCATTTTATAGATGAGGATACTGAGAGTTTAAGGAACAGCTAATTAGTGATAAGAATAGGATTCATTCCTTTAACTTCTCCATAACTTCTAGATCTATGTGCTCCTCCTACTATAGCATAAGTCTCTGTGGAAAGCCTCTTCTGACCTGCTTCTCCCCTGCCCTTTTAAACTGCATGCACCCTGCATTTCCATCTTTAAATCACTGATGATGATCTATTACAATTAGTGTATAATTCATTTGTCCCTGAATAGAATGTAAACAAGTTTGGCAGCTGGAATTCTCCAAATCATCTTTGGTCTCTTGTTTCTATCACAAGCCCTGAAATAATAGTGATTAGTAAATGGTGAATGGATGACGCATGTTTAAGGTCTTTAGGTGCAAAAACATGGTCATTTTACTTGTAACTGTCCATGAAGATTACTTCTAAAAAGAAAGTCTCCATATTTCCAGGAGTTTGATTCATTCTTTTTATACTCATTTTTAGTAATACAAACAAGGAGATGAACAGCTAAATGAAAGATGGATAGAAAAGTAGATATAAATATATATATGTAGAGAGAGAGAGGTGATTGATAGACAGGTAGATAACTATACCTGAGAAACAGCAAAGAATGCTTCAGGGGAGTATATACTGATGCCCAGCCAGCTTTACTTGGTGTTTACTCCATGCCACGCAGTATTCTAAATTCTTGATGGGATTTTTCATTTAACCTTTACAAGAGCCCTATGAGAGAGATGCTTATCCTATTACCCATAGGAGGACAGTGAAGACGCCAGAGGTTCACAGCTTGTGCTCAGTCACAGAGCTTGAGAGTGAAATTGTAACCCATGCAGTCAATCCAATGTTCACGTCTGTGCCCTTAACCCCTACATACACTGTCTCCTGCTTAGTTTTATAGTCTGCTTTCCTGTTTTTTGTTTCTGTTGATTGTCATGAATCAATTACATTCTAAGTAGGAGTAATTTGAGGCCTTTCTGGACCAGTATGTGAGTCAGTGAGGTTCAAAAAGAAAATAGGCCTTAATGATTATAGTTGAATGGTGACCTCCCAAAATTATGTTCATATATTAACTTATGTAAACTGAATGTGACTTTATTTGGAAAAAGGATCTTTGCAGATGTAATTAACTTAAGGATTTTGAGATGAGATTATCCTGGATTACCTGTGTGGGCCCTAGATCCAATGACCAGTGTCCTTATAAAAGCCAGAAGAGAATACACTCACGTGGAAGACAGGGCCATGTAAAGACAAAGGTAGAGATTGGAGTGATACAGCCACACCCTTGGAGCTCCCTGGAGCTGGAAGGGGCCAAGGAGGATTCTACCTTAAAGCCTTTGGAGGGAGCACAACCCTGCTGACATCTTGATTTCAGACTTATAGCCACAAGAACTGAGAAAGAATAAATTTCTGTTGTTTTAAGCCATTCATTATTATGGCAATCCGAGGAAGCTAATACACTTGACTATTCTTATATGGTCAATAGCCCATTTCCATAGATATTCTTTGTTCCTACTCACAATATTATCTTCCTTGGCAGAAAACTGAAAGTTATACTCTAGATTAACCTGCACTTCAGGTGGTCCTTGAACACTGAAAAATAGTATATTTTTTTCTGAGAAAACAGTCCATATGCATCCAATTCTCAAAGCGACCTTGAAGGTACATCAGACCCATTGATTTTGAATCAGAAAATGCACATCACAGAATGGCCAGAAGACAAACACTGAGAAAAATAGCTTTCTTTGGGTCTAACCTTTGGAGAATTCTGTGCTTCTTGGAAATGAGTAGTAATGGTCAATAACCCAATTCCATAGATAAGATGGAAAGAATACTAATAAAAAGTCTCCCAAAGTGGGTGACCTAGAACACACACATTTATTTTTGTAAATAAACTTAAATATTGTGTACTTTATGTTCAATATTAGAGAGAGAACATGGTACTGAAGACACCCTTCAGGTCTGGATGGTCCTGGGTTCACTTTTACTTGCAGCACCTGCTGCCTATATAAACATAAAGAAATTTACTAATCTCTTTAAACCCTTTTTTACCCTTCATTTTCAAAATAGACTGTGCACCCCTACCAGGTTTGTGAGGATTAGAAATAATGCATACAAAACCGAAACAAAAATATGGCACTTTTAACAAAACAACAATAGGAGTTGAACATATACATAAACATTGTGCTTGTGTCTAACAATACTCTAATTATCCAACTCAGAAATCCATTAATTTAGGCTTATGAAAATATGTATTAATGCCTCCTGACAACAGCAATGAGATTCTTTCTAAATCAGCCACTGTTATAGGGAAGGGAACCTTCTGTCTCAAACTTAACCTCTAAATCATAAAGTGCCATTAGATTTTGCTTCTGGAATTTGGACAGATTGTTGGTACAACACATCACATCTCAGCTACTGTGGAGATAGTGTCAACATTCTGTTGATGATTTTGCTCAAGTCCTCGTAATGACAGCCTCATTTTAAGGCTGTGATGAGGAAATCAATGATATCTGATTTAGGAAGTCCTTCAAAGTCTAGTCCTTATCTTGTAAAATTCAGTTTACAAAACTCAGTTGGGCCTTTTAATCACTTTTATTAATCCAGTTTAAGAGTTTAAAGTACCCCCCCAAGTGGTCCTTAATTAATGGCTAATATAAATGCACGAGCATGCATGCACTTGGACTGCAACTGAAAGTTAACAAATGCACCTGTATCTTGGGATTTGATAATGACATTCCTTCTGTGGACAGCTGATTGAGACAATGCACATAGTAGTTATTTACAAACTGCAAATAAACCACAAAGGTATATCAGTTGATCTTACTGATTCCTATCCTTTAATTTGTCTTTACTGATTCCCCCTCATTTTCAGAATATTCTACTTGGGCGAGAGAAAAACCACCATAGAGTAGGATAAAGACAAGAGTGTCCATCAACACTTCTATAATTCCTAAAGTATAGTCATTTTATATTTTTAGAAAAGCTAATTAGCTTATTAAAGACCATATATTTCTTAGGAAATATTTCTCAAAGTTTCTTCCAAAGGTCTTTTAAATTGATAGTATGTTTTTGCCTATGGTTAAGCCATTGAGGTGTAAATAAAAGTTTTCTCTCATCGAATTCGTCTATTGTTTCTTCTTGATTCATTCTAATAGTTGCATCATACATCATTCATTTTAGTACATCTTACCAAAGGCAGCAGCTGGAACACTATTTCACACCAATTTTGCCAAATGATTTCGCAAAAGAAAGGACATGATGGCTTAATCACAAATATCTGTGGAGAAATCAGAAAGTAATAAGGAAGTGAAAGTTACAATAGAAATGGTAAATTTAAAAGAAGAATTAAACTATCATAATAATAAGTATCTACCTGTTGATATTTATAAATACAATAGCCATTCTCCTTGAGGACTGAAGGGCTGTGGTAACCAGCAGTGAGCCATGTGCCGCTCTTCACATTCAAATTCATTAAAAGTAAATGAGATTTAAAATTCACTTCCTTGGTTGCACTAGTCACTCACATTCAAGTGCTCAGGGCCACATGAGGCTAATGGCTTCCATATTGGGCAGTGTAATACCGACCACATCCTTCATTGCAGAAAGCTCTACAGCACAGAGGTGCTATGGAGGGAAAATGGTACCCTCTTCCACTGACTTTCATTGCTTATGTTAGAAAATGAGAAGCAGCAAGATTTCGTTATAAGATGAACTTTTTTCCACTTAAGTTCTTAAAATAGTCCATCTTCTTTCAAACATACTTTTCAGCACATTGCATAAATGACCCCTGAAATTATAGGGTTGACAGTCTTGCAGAAACCATAATTGTTTCCTAGCAATAGTGTGTAAAATAATATGAAACCATTCAGAGTGATTAAAACACCCTCAACAAATTTATATAGAAATAATCCACAGAGTTGACTGCTGTAAGTCCCCTTTAGCATCATGCTTTTTTCATATTTACATACATATACATGTTACTTTGGCACTTTGATTAGTTTGGAATGAGAGAGCCAAGGGGCTCTCCTTCCTGGAAAAAACAAACATGAAACAAAACCTCTTTTGTCTTTTACCCATTGTCACCAAAAACAAATAAGTGATACAAATGGTTCTTTTACTCGTTTTAAAAGTAGAGCCAGAAATTATGTGAAGTTGAGACTCTTGAATTATTCATGTGTTCTGATTGAATGGGATCATTATCTCTGGCCTTACAAGGTAATAAATACTGTCTAGTGCCTGGATACTGTTTTGATGTAATAGTGTCAGGAAAAAGAAAAAACAACTGACTTCTTTGCAAGCTTGGGCCTAAAGCAGAGAGGAGCTCCCTGGTAAATTCATTGAAAAACTGTATGTGTATATATATGTGTGTGCACATGTACATTTCTACCTACAAATAAGAAATATCTTAGAGAATTCTATTAATCAGTCTTCTCTCAATCTTTCCAAAAGCATTTTAACCTAAACATGCAACTAAAGGGGTGTACAGTGGCTCAGTGGTGTGGTGCTTACTGCCATTTTTCTCTTCTTTCCCTTTTCTCATCTACTATATAGCATGTAAAAGTATTTCAGAAAATTCAGATGGAGGCTGAGTAAATGATTATGCTATCTAATCGTTTGCCAGTGAGCAGTCAAATAATCTTAAATTATAGACCACTGGGTTTTTTCCCCCCAGATTGATTTCAATGAGTGAATTTGCTTGAGTTTAATATCACCATAAACCAGAAGGAGTATAGAAAGCCTGAACTAAGGTTGTGCTCTTAAAAACAATCACAGAAAAATGTGCATTTGTAGAAGGTTTGAAAGCATGGAGATAAATGTAGTTGACAGTTGGCTTCAGAGAAACTAAAATTAGAGGTGGACTATGTTACAAAATATCTTCATTGGCTAATAGTTATTGAAATGTAGCAGAATACGTTAGACATCAGAGAAAAATATTACTGACCATGCTCATTTGTTTAACAAAATACACACTGCCTTTTCTTTCTTTAGAACACCACTTTTTTTTTTTCAAGTGATCTTGAGTCTGTTAAGGGTATAAGAACACCCAACAAAGAGCCGTTAGCAATTCAGTAGTTTGCCAAACCTACCCAAGACCTTTTAGTCTTTCCTTTGAGACAGCCGGCTCAGTCTTACACAGAATGTATAGGTTTTCCAGACCACTTTTCTCAACATTTAACACAAGCTAATAAATCATGCAATTTAATTAAGTTTTTTAACAGGAATTAAAGTGTGTGAATCATCTATTGGAATGGGTGTGAATACTATTTCAATAATGCTGCACGAGTAGAGCTGTCTGCCTTTTTCTAGTAGAGCAAGCAGTGGAGGACAGGGAAGTTTTTTTTTTAAGTAAATACCCTTTATTAACCAGTGTAATGAATCCTTACTTATGATTTCATTGTATTTTTCGATATAATGGCCCAGGAATTTTCTTCTTAGATCAAAGAAAACAAATTTGAATTTGGAGCACAAAGAAGAATGTCAGAGGTGGATAAATTATAGTATTCTATTTGCAACTATTAATATTTCTACCTTGGTCTGTTAGAAACAGGAAGTGTCCCCCCAAAGGGTGAAAATTAGGCATTTCATGCCTTTGCCTCCTGGAAGACAAAAACTGCCAAATTTTTGCCTGTCAGCATGCTAGGTATTGATCTGACAGTCCACCTATGTTCTAATTCCACAAGTCCAGCATGGCTGGCAGGACATTCACAACATGCCTGTCCTCTAACAGGGCCTTTGGCGCTCAGCTTCCCCTGTTCACTTGCACTGTGAGAGGATGCACACAAGACAGATAATGTGGATGCAAGGCAGTGCCTGTGGATACACTCAGCAGGATCCAAGGAGCATCACCAGTGTTCTCAATAATTTGCTATTAGTATTTCAGAAAAAGTGAGGAATGCACTATTGAGAGATAAAAACACATTTTATAAGGAAAATATACACAATATATATTTTTATGTTGGATTCAAAAGGGTCACACAGCGCTGTAGAAGAGCATGCAAGAAAGAAAGCAACAGCATGATTCGTGAAACTTCTAAATCACTCCATACAGAGAGTTTGCTCAACTGTGAAAGTGTGATGGGTGGAAATGAAAAAATTAGGTGCAGAGGAAGACAAGAAAGGATGGAATTCTGCTCTTGTCATATTCCCATGTACTTTTACATTATTCTTTGTTTTCCTCTTATAATACAGAAATTTGGTGGACTATTCACAGTTAAAATTCCAACTGTATGCAGAATTTTCAGTCATGAGACCCTGGACCAGTCACTGTCTTAGAGTAGCTCGTGTGCAGTTAGCGTTGCCCCTTCCCCCCCAACACCTTCAATACATGCCCTTGCTCATCAGCTGTCCACTGGGTTCTCCAAAACAATTATGGAAAGGTATGTGCATGCATATTTAAAGTGTGTATATTTATAATCCAATACTAAGTTTACAGAGGCATATATAAACTGAGAGCCATGCCACTGTCACTGGGAAGATGGAGGCTTACTACTTCTGTAGGATTTTACCCTCAGATATTTGAACTCTGTAATATGTTCCATTTGCTGCCATCTATGGAACCATTGTTTCCACGTTTACTACTTGATATTCCTTTAATGGAATACTCCACTTCCTGTCCCATCAGGGGCACATCCTCATCTAGAAATGCTCTCCTTCAGTTTTCTGGCACCAAGTGCTGGCACATAAAGATCTAAACCTAAAGGATGAGGAAGGAAACCGGGTTTTCAATAGTAGTACTAATTTTTTTTCTCATTCTTCTTTGCTCCCTATTAACCATTACCCTAGTTTTCCTTGTTGGTCATTAATTAAACTAATTTTTGGTATAAGCATATACTAGATATAATGCAGCCAATAAAATTGATGCCATAAATGAATATCAATGTAGAAATATGCTCATAACCTAAAAGCCCAAATTACAAAACAGCACACACAGTTTAAACCTTCCCTGTAGTCAAAACATATGTGCATTGGTTATAGAATAGTATAAAAGGACACAAATGAACATAATGAATATACATACATATGCATATATATATGTCTGAGCAATGGGATTGTGGTTGTTTCTAGTTAAGCCTTTTTTTTGTTTACCTATATTATTAACTTTCCAACAGTGACTAAGAATTACTTTTATAATATTACCAAAATCACTAATATTGTTTCAAACTATAGAAATGTACCAAACTTTTTCATTATATCTGAATAATACAAAGCCACAACCATGTATCTCACATTTCACTATGTGATAAAAAATTCACTTGTCATCATTAATTTGAAGATATAAATGAGCTGTATGTGGTACTAGTAAATGCTTTGAACTTAATAAGAAAACCCAGATTCCAGTCTCATCCTTAACTATCTGTATAACACGGCAAACTTACATAACATCTCAAGTCATGTTTCCATATTTGTAAACGAGAGGGCTGGACTAGAGGTTGAGAATGTCCCTTCACTCTGAATCTCTGTGATCATTGAATATCACATATAAGATTTGAATTCTCTAAATAGGTAGGCGTTTATATTTGGGGGAATCATACTCCTCACAGGTAATAAAGCTACTAATGTGCCTGCATTAAAAACTGTCAAATGCCTATCATCAGGAAACCCCAAATAAAAAATAGTAAAGCAAATACCACTTGAACACTTACTATGTTCCAGGCTCTGTACAAACTTATTTACATGATTTAACTTAAATCCCCAAAGCAAGTCTAGAATTATGGCATAATTATTTTCACTGTTTTAAAGATAAAGACATCCTGACATTCTCCTATGAGGTAGAATAGTAAATGAATATGCTTTTTTTCCAAGAAGGAAAAATGACAAACAATCGTGAAAGTAAATAGGTGGGGATTCATCTTTCCAATAGGTTGATTTTATACAAGACATTCATTAAAGTAAAAAATTCTGGAGTTTTGCTTTTCCTCATAGTCTCATCCATTGATGAGAATATAATTAAAGTGTGAGAGACCTCTAGCTCTAAAATTAAATGATTATTTAGGCTGGTATTTAGAAAAGGCAGTTCAAGGAAGAATGTATATGGTAGGTCCAAGAATGTGAGAGAGGAAGTTAGTGAGAAAGCATTTTCTCTTCAGTTGTCTCAGATCTTAAGTGTGTCCTTTACCAACAGTCAAATCAGTGTGGTAGCCTGCAATGCAATTCCTAGAGTGGCCACTAGATGTCAGGCATAAAGTCTAGGTGGGCAGTTAAACGGTGACCCTTTCTTTTATGGCCTGCTTTCAAAAGGGAAATTATTCCTTGCTGTCCTCTTCATTTTGCCTTATGATGTGGCACAACAAAATACAATACCATGTGTAACCCATACACTACCAAATCTTTAAGTTGGTGAATCCCTAGACAGTGAAGAACAGACCTGTACATGCCCCACAAAAACGCTTAAGAAATACTTGTCAGTTGGTTGTTGAAGGTCTTCTTCATGGATTTTGGATTGATTATGGAGGGCTTCCCTCCTAAGTTCTCATGATTTTGATGGTCTCCCTGGGTTCACCTATGGTAAGCACACAGGGAAACCCTCAGAGCCTAGTAATGGAGACTCACGTTGGCCATGGTCACTCTGTATATACATGCATTCGACATTTGAAATGCCCATGGCTGTCTCTGCCTTCGTTTCCTCTCTGTAAAGAGGGAGAAAGAGTAGCTACATCTTTCCCTACCACTTGGCTATTGAGAATAGAAAGGCAGTTAGCTGCCTTCAACGTTTCCAAAAGAAAGCATCATTTCAATATCCTAGTGAACAAACTTCTAAAATGAGAGGTTATCTTTCAATTAGAATTCATGTCAAAATTAAAGTTCAGATCAGATGGTTTATCACAGATCAAGACTCAGAGATGAAGAAAAATTCCCCTGAATAGGACATGTGGTTAGGGCAGAGCCAGTCGTAAGTTTCTAGACAGGGGTTGTAATCAGGAAAGTGTGCGGTAGGAAAGGTATGGAGGTCTAAGGATGCTGGATGTTGGCATTTCAGAGGTCTGCCACAGGCATCTGAGAACCAGTTACGAGGCTTGAAGCTGGAAGACTAGATTTCAGCCTCCGGGAAGGCTGGCAGAAGCAAGCTGGGCAGGGAGAAACAGAACCAATCCAGCAGTGATGCTGAGGTCAGTAACAAGAAAGGGATCTGTATGCATTTGACAAGGTGACAGAACAGTTTCTAGAACTAAGTACATGGTCATAGCAGGATATCAACTAGAAAGGCGGTACAAACTATTTCAATGGTTATTAAACCATCAAATTATTAACTTAAACCATGCAGATTCCATCTGGCAAGGAATTAGATCGATCTCACAGCTGGGAAAGGTGTAAGTCTGTCACAGGTGACCTACAAGTGTGAATATTGGAAGAAACGGAGTTCGGAAATCAAATATTCTCAAAATTTTCCAGGAGCCCTCTTCACATGCTAGGAACGATGGTAGTTCAATAAAAGCAAAAACTTGGCCCCTTAATTTAATTAAAGGCAGTGGGTAGATAAATTACTTAAAAATATTTTACCCTAGTTAAAAATTAATGGCCTCTTTTAAGCTAAATTTCTCGTGCTTCTCATTTCTAGGAATATCACAATGATATAGTCAGAAAGAAATCTACTCGTTAGGTTTTTGTGCATGTTGATGTCACTATAGCTCTAATGGTTTCTGGTATCCTCACAAGGGGTATTAGACTCATCAAGCATAAGGAAGAGGGAGAAACAATCTTCCATAAACTGTGAATAGCTTCTAGCATGTACTGCCAGAGCCACATTCCTTTTTTCCATTATTTCCTATTGAGAGGCAAAATAATATATTACAATGAGACAAATAGGTTTGTTTAAAAGTTGAATTTTTCACTTACCAGGTATGTAATTACTAGAAATTTTTCACTTAGAGACCCAGTTTTTGTAGCTGTTAAATGGGAATAAATGTGTTTAACCTAAGGGATTATTGGGAGAGTAAGAAGGTGCTCAGTCACATGGGTAGTACACACTAAGGGATTATTGTTATTCTAGTGGGTTATGATCCTCACACACTGAGTTCACGTAGACCTAATCATTAACATCCAATAAATATACACATGTCTATAGCTAAATATTATGGAATTTGAATGAGCCCAAGTTACTTCTTATAAACTTCATTTTTCCCCCTCTATAGGATGGGTTTACTGGAGATGCCACAGAAATTTGAAGAGTATTTTTAAAACCAGCTGGCCCTCTACCTTCCCACAGGACTATCTCAGCTCCCTAAAAGGAGCCGTTCAAAGCTTACCTGAGGGACCCAGTAGTCCTGGAAATGGCTAAGAGCAGTGCCAGTGGCAGGCCAATGTCTAGTCCTAACCCCACAGGCTGAAATTGAAGGAAATAACCTGGTGTCCACAGGTTTCCTCTTTGCCTTAAGACCGCCCATACTGAGCTAAGGAAACTCACCAATTGCTGAACAATGATACATGTAAAGTTGATGGAAAACACCTCAAAATGAACAGTGCTGACTGCACAATACTGAAAGCCATCCTAGAATATGAATCAGGCTAAAACCCAAACAGTTACTCCACATACTAATATCCATAGTGACATGGAATTAACCTCTCATTTTCTGTTTGGACCTTAATCACGATACCTAGGAAAAGCCGGGATGTTTCACTCTGCCCCGTCTTATTTCCTATATTAGAAGGAAAGGATAGTTTAGGAGGATAAAATTGGTGAGACTAGGTTCCTCAGGGTAGTCAGATTATTGTAAAAGTTGACTAATTGGTTTATAACTTGTTTGATCATTTACTTAGCATAAACTTTAAGAAACTACTGGACACTTCCTGGTGACACTTGAAATAACTCAAAGTTAATTAATCCATGAGAATGATGTTATTTTATACCATCACACTGCTCCTCCCCCATGCAACAC
This sequence comes from Smutsia gigantea, assembly GCA_032199065.1. NCBI lineage: Eukaryota > Metazoa > Chordata > Mammalia > Pholidota > Manidae > Smutsia > Smutsia gigantea. The sequence goes on from JAVSCE010009941.1 coordinate 273,223, forward strand.
ACAAACACACCCACACACAAACACAGACATGCATGTATTTTCCAGCACTCACACAGGCACATCACATACCTTTCAACAACCCAAAATCATTTTCAACACTTGGCCAAGTGGGATTGCTACCATTCATCTGGGAAAAGCTTAGGGTTTCATGGCTAACATAAACTACCTAAATTTTAAAACTTATCACCCATGTGGAATATGAAGTCTGAAAAGACATCTTGCTAAAGGATTCCACAGGCAGGTGAGTTTACATTTCTTTTATTCATCACTAGGTGACTATTTCAATCCCTACAGCTATTATTTCTAAATGTCTCGCTCTCTTCTGGCTGCCAGTCAAATGCCCCAGATCCTTGACACTTCTAAAGGATCTTAACTTCTCTCATTACCAAAATCACTAAAAGTCATTCCTTCAAATTCCCTGCTCTTGACCTCAAAGCATCTCTATGACTACATTCTCTGGGAGGATGAGGTGATCTTTCCCCACTCAAGGTCTAGCCCCACCACCACACCCTAAGAAGATTCTAAATGACTCTGTCTTATTCTCTCTGGCATTTTGCCATCAGCTTGCCTTCACAGACTAGGTAACTGACAGGTGATCTACACCTTGGTGTGGCCAAGGATGGAATTTGAACAACTTGATTTCTGAATCTTATCCTCTCCTCCAGCCCCCAAAATGCTCATCTCCCCAGATTCTTTTCTCAGTGTGTGGCACTACCACATCCACCCATTTCTCAGGGGAGAAGCCAGAAGTCCCCAAAATATCTCTACGTTATGTGGCCCTTACTGTATACCAGATGCTTTTCAAAGCATTTTACATGTATTTGCTATTTAAACCTTTCAACCACCCTATCGGAGTTGGTACTATTAACATACCAATTATACTGATGAGAAAAAAAAATGAGACACAGACATTTCGGAACTTTTCCAAGGCCGTATGGCCAGTCCAATTTCAGAGGCGTTGCCTGTAAGCGCCATAGCCACTCCCTGCGCGACTCTTTCTTCATCGCTCTGACCAACTCCTGTGTGTCCTGCCTCCATATAGTTGTCTTTTCATCTCCATTCATCTCTGTTCCCATGTACTCAGAGCAGGACTTCATTTTTAACAGCTGTCTAACTGATTTCTCTGCCTCTAGGTTTTCTGTTTCTTTTCCTTCTGGTCCATCTCTAAAAGGCACAGCTCTGATTATTTCCCTGTGCCTCTCAATATTATCTAAGAGCATGCCCTTTCCTTCTGAGTTAAACAAACATACCTCAGTGGCCTGACATTGATGTTTCTAGCATCATTATCTCTATACTGTATCTTCTTAGGCTCCTTCAGTTACTCCAACCTAGAGTATTTGCTTTTCCCATGAGTTTTCAATCCTATGTTCTATTTTCTCCTAAGCACTGGCCCCATATCAGCTGTGCAGAATATACCGTACTTCTCACCTGGGAAGAATATATTGTGCTCCCAAACTGCACTATATACTGTGCTTCTCCTAAACCAAAGCCTAATGATGGATGGAGGTTTCAAATCTGGCTTCAGATAGAATTCCAGGCAGTTGAGGGGATGACTGTTTCTCCTTTCCCTTGCCTGTAGCACCTTAAATTCCAAATCTTGCTGGCCAAGGTGGAGCCCAGGCAGGCCAATAAGTGTGCGCCCTCCCCTTGTTCCTGTCAGCCCCCAGTTTTCAGGGGGCAGGTCTGAAAGCCATTCTGATTTCCTCTGCCCTTCGATTCAACAGTTGCAGCACCCAGTTTTACCCCCAAGTCCATGATGTCTTCTTTGTAATTCTCCCCAACCTATATTTCCTTCCTCAGATGCGAATGTTTTTAGGCCACTGATGCGTTACCCAGACCAAGAATGAACTTTCCCCTTGTCTTGTACTGTGCAAATATCCAGCAGGGGATTCCAGCTTGATTCCTCTTTCTCTTAGTCTCCACGAGTTCTTTCTCCTGTGACTCTGTCTTCCGTTTGCTCTCAATGCACCACCTAGGGGGGTGGTTCAGGCCGACAATATGCTAGGGATTAATAATGACTCTGCACATGATCTCAGACATGAATTCCCTGCACCCACCTCAGCTAGGTAAAGCTGGTGATACTCTGTTCACATTTCAAAGCCTATCTCATTTGCCATCTTTCTAGGGAAGACCTCAATTCAGACCATTTAATAAATCCCTCTTTCTTTGTTCTCTGAGCATTTAACTGTGTACCAGCACTACACTACATACTTCATGTGTTTTGCACATTTAATCTTTACCAGGAGAAGGGCATCATTACTGAGCCTACATTTTCAGATGTGATACTGAGGTCCAAGGAGTTAAGCGGCACCATCAGGGCCATACTGACTTGAGATTAAACTCAGGTCCATTTGACTTTTAAATTTCATACAGTAAATTGCAGAATGTTCTGTTTTATGTAGTTGTGTGCTACTGCTATCTTACCCCTTTATTTGGGGGCCCTATAATGGCAGATACCCTATCTTTCTCCGTTTTGTTTCCACCTAGAGCAGCTAATAGTGTCTTGAACACAGTAGTGCCTCAGCAAATATTTATTGAGTTGCGTAATTGACAATAAAGCATTTGAGGCTCAGAAAGAGTGGGTCAGTCTTTACACTCATTTTCTGAGTTTTCAGAAATTATTCTTTCCAGGTACATAAACAAAACAATGTACATTCTCTCTCTCTCTCTTTCTGTCGTTCAAAGATCCTGGATTTGGAAGTCAGACATATTTGACAGTTGAAATGAAATGCACCAAGGCAGGAGTAAAGCTCCTGCATTTTTATGTCACGGATACCATTTGACCAACTCAATTGGAACTCTATTTTTATCTTAGTAAATCTTTCAACTAGAGGCAACAGAGGATAGGGATAAAATGGAGAATAAATAGTCCAAATTCTCATGGAACAATTTAGAATTTGTGAAAATCTAGGTGTAGAGGAAAACTAGGTCCATAGTTTCTCTTTTTTCTCTCCATAGAAGGGAGAAATGCAAGGCAAGGAAGACTAGTGAGCAAACGAGCAGCACAAGGCACGCTGAACAGAAATGTTTATCTGACCACTTAAGAAAGCACCCTGAATTCAAATACTTTGAGAGCATCTTTCCAAGTGCAAGAGGCTAGTCAAACTTTAAGGAGAGCCTTTGGCTGTTGCGGCCGATGCTCTGCTTTTCCAATTACAAACAATTTTCACCTGCTCATGAAAGTAGGGCTTCTGTACAGCTCTTGGATTCAATTCAATTCAATTAAATAGGTATTTATTGAATGTCTGTTCTGTGCCAAACTGGGCCACTGTGTTCAGTGCTTTGTTCAATTACCTATGTGTCCTGGACAAAAATAAACTGTTTCTTCCAAAGATCCTGTGATTCAGATATTCACACTAATCTTGACCGGGTTTCACTTCAGTGAACCTAAACTGATGACATTTTATTTGGGAGGTTTTAGGGGGGTGAGGTGAAGAACTCGTGTAAACCAGTGATGGAAACACATGAACTGCTGAGGTTTCTGACAGAGAGAACAGCGCCCCCTTCCTCATTTGCCTTCTGGGCCTCTGAGGAAGTCTTAGCTTGTTAGCACATTGTCTGATTTTTACACAAAGACACATTGTACCCCAGTGCAGCAGTAAACTAGCCTCGAGAATCAATAAAAAACAACCCAAGTGTTAATGTGGCATCATGCCAAAATCCATTTATTTCATAATATGTTAAATATTGAGCTTAGACTTACCGAAATGTCTGTGAGCCGCTCCTATTAAAATGAGAATTTAGTAGGTAGAGCTGTCAGACACCTGAAGAAAAAGAACCATGAGCAGTAAGTTGCTTGTGTATTTCATTGACTTGAAAGGAGTACTTTTTAGGTAGGTCTTCACTATGTGTATTCACATAAGCTGGATTTGGGAGATTAAAATAAAAATAAACATAAAAATGACTAACCATTTTCCAGGAAAATAACTAATATCTGGTAATTTACTCTTTCAAAGTGCAGAATGCTGGAAGTCTGCACAAACAGTAACTTTGTAAAATCACTATTGTCATATCTCTTCTAAACCATTGTGGGTAATTGCTATGAAAATGTGAAATGCCTCTTTTTTTCCTCCTAGCGCATAGCACATGACAACCCTTCAGTCTTTTGCAAGTTTGGTGCGAATGGTACCAGTCAAAGCATTCAATGAGACCCGCAGACATTAGTATTAGCCATTATCTATAACACTTCTGGACCAAAATAACAAATAATATGCCTGGAGGTGCTGCCTTTTGTGACTGCTAGTTTCCCTGCATGGCATATGCCTAGAGAGTCTCAGATGAGAGGTGATTGCACAAAACTGTGATTGTGAGATGACTTAGCAGAACCCGTGATGATGTCCTAATGGCCTCCCACTGGGGGGAGCAGTAGTAATTGTTTGTCAGGGGAGGGAACACATCTGTAAGAAGGCTTCTTCTGCAGACCAAGCAGCCATGTGGAAAGGGAAAGTGCCCAGGGCCAGGAGGCGACAGTGGAGAAAATGCACAGGTTGAGATGATACAGGAGGAGCTACAGGGTTAGGGATGGGGGCAAGGAGGAGCCGATGGAGTAAGATTGAAGTTGGTGTGCTTTGGAAAGCAATACAAACAATTCGTTAAAAATGAAATGCCTGCCTCCTAGCGTTACCAGTTTCTTCTGGCAACCTTGAATCATAATGAAGATGTGACAGTGAAATACTAGGGAAGAAATTAGAGTACCGAACAGGGAGAGGGCTTGCATATAATTTTGCATTCCTAGATGTGTTTTCAACGTTTGGATGTTCTTTCAATAGGAGTCCTTTCAATGTTATATTTTACGTTCGATAGCTCCTTTTGTTCATTGCTTACCCTAGTGATCTGAAACGAATCACTGTTTTTAAAACCATACTTTTAAAATCAATGCAAAGCTATTGAATTTCCATGCATTAGAAACATCAATGTCATATCATACAATTGAAGGATACTTCATCGCCCTGTTTGCGGCTGCACTAAGCATCCTCCATTTGATCAGAAATAAGCAAGGGCAAGTGAGCTAATTAATGCTGCCAAATGCTAATTGCCTCTACCTTTTATCCTGGGTCTAAATTATGATTTTATCTAATTTCTGAGCAACTGAAATGCTCATGCCAGGAGAGTCTGTCATTATTAAAATATAAATCAATGCATAAAAGCATATCGGCCTATGGGAAGGACTGTAAAAAAATTTAATGCCCTCCACAAACAGCTGTGTTCCTGACCTAGCAGTTTTTTTTTTGTTTTGCTTTCCTGACAGGCTACCAGATTGTATCTATTTTAGTACTTCTAGCACATCTGAAGATGTTTCCAACAATGTAGATTTTTAAATAAATTTTACCAAGCAATTGCTCTCTTTAAAGTAAAACAAATTTCACGCAAGTTGATTTTCCTCCCTACTTCACTTCTCATGGCTAAAATATGATCTGCTATTTAATCTCAGATTAAATGCAATGGGGGTTTTTAGTTTAGCGATATAGAATAGTGTTAGGGATTTTCATATCAACATGAGACCCATGGAACTTGGGAGGTACTGTGTAATGTGAGAGTTTGTGCAAAAATTGCCTCTTGCTTCTGTTACTTAGAAGGTCTTTAACCATCAACAGCCTTTTGCAGTCAGCGGCATCAATAATTACCATGAGGGTGCTGATGTACAGGTGAATTCCACAATGGGAAGGAAGTAGAGGAAGGTGAAGTGAAGGAGGAAACAGACCCATGCTTGTGTCACTCAAGAAAGCACATTAAGATTTAGGGAAACCATGAAGGGGTTTCTCAGGATGAAGACTTCAGTGCTAAACAAAGTTCCAGGCAAGCTGGGACAGGCTGGTCAGCCTATGGATTGTAATTCCACATGTGAGCCCATGTAATATAGACCAAATGCAAGGGGACCTTTCATTGCCTTATAATTTCTCACACTTCAGAATTTCTGGCTTCAATAGCCTGCCATTAACTAAAATTTCTCGTACCTTTGCTGAAAGCTACTCTAAAACCCATATATTTTTTTCACAGTAACAATCATCTATTTATTTCTTTCTGTTAATCCCATTGTAACTCTGGGACTGGGTGGGAGGATTATATTTCCAGCCTGGGGCAAATAACCTTTGAAACCAAATTGAAACCAAAATCAGTCAAAGGGAGAAATAAAGTGGGAGAAACCCATTTATTGCTTACAAGCAGTCATCCACTTCTGTTCGCCTGTGTCTCTCATGACCCGACTGCAAAAAGGACCCCCACCTAACCTCTCTGGTCCAGCTATGCCCTCTCTCCCCCTTGTAATCACCTATTGATATGGAGATGGACTACTTTTCTCCATCCCTTAGGATACCTACTGATAGGGAGATGTGCTAATGCCAGCGAGAGATTCTGGAAATATTGCAATTTTACCTACACCCATTAAAACTAATTCAATATCCATGCTTCAAGTTTCAAGATAATTACTTCTACTGCTTTCTTTCTATATTAAAACCACGAGAAAGAGTAATTCTTTTGTAATCCTGAATGGGCATGTTGTTTTGAATGCAGTTGTAGCCTGGACACCCAAGAACAAAAGAGATTTGTCCTGGGCATGGAGGGTCATTACAAGCAAGCTATTACCTTCAAAAATAGACATGTCCACTGGTGGTACATATATCATATTAAAGATAACTAGATTGTATTTGTTTAATAGGAAAAAGAGTCTCAAGACAGATTATATATGCTTGAATTTGTAACAACATCATCAACCAAAGCATTACTCTCGTCTTTTTAATCACCACTCATCGATTTTTCCTTGATTATGATGTATTATAAAAGAGACTCTACAGAAGTGAGAGTAGTATCTGAGTCTACTGACAAGGTTTTTCTAACATTGCTGTTAAGCTGAGGCATTACTTCTGTATGGTTAATTTTGATATAGGTATAATATCTGACATGTTCAGTCACTATATGTGGCTGGGTTTAAGTACAAGTCAGTGTCTGAATTTGAAGTGTGAGCCAGATCCATTCATAGACAGGACCCAAACAGCCTCAGAGTGTGTCAAATTACTTCAAAATGCACACTTGAGACATCAGTGTAAGTAAGAACTCATGTAAGGACATGAAAAATCCGTAAGGATAGAAATAAAACTTCAAATTCATTCTTGATAGAAGTACATACATGTACAATCTTAAAAAAAAATAGCTTCCAACACACTTTGAAATGTCATAAATAAGAAAGCATGTGGCATAGTTTTTCAGAAGTTCAAAGCATTCCACTGCCCTCTCAGAAATGGCAACAGATGCTTCCTTATAAGCTATGTATTCATCTCTATTTTTGGCTGCTCTTAATGTAGATCAAGATCTTATCTTGTATTATATTAGTGGCATGGATGGATCACTTGGGACAGATCCAATGGCTCCAGCTTTCATTAGATGAGGACTTTACTGCCAGATTCCTCTCACTAAAATGCTGTTTTCATCATGTCCCTCCACAGACCAATATCTTTAGTGACTCTACACTGCACATGAAATAAGAGTCCAGACTTCTTGTCCTCATTGTCAACCTGATCTCAAAGTACTTTCTTTATTTTGTCCTTTTAAACGATTCCCTTCATTGTGAAAGAATATTACCACATTGCAGATGCTCTGATGAATTCTCGTATAACTGATATCTCAGTTCGCTGAAGAGTACGTGAATGGCCCTAAACTGAACCTTGATAGTTAAGCGTTCTGGGTGTGTATGCTTTTGTTTCTTTGCCTATTTTTAGTCACTAGCAATGACTACATACATACTAAATGCTCAAGAACAAATGTTCATCTCCCACTGCCCATGTAATTCTTTTACAATTTGGCTATTTTTAGTGGATGTCAGTTGTCTCAAATTTTTATTTTTGTCATATGTGTCAAAGGAACATAAATTCTGAACCTGTCAGGTCATGTCCTGCAAACATGTAGATAGGTGCTCTGAAAAAACCAACCACCTCCCCGCTAGCTTACCTATTTGTATAACCTATTCTTCATCTTAAAAACGTATCTATTTTTATAACCCAGGAATTGATTTATCAGATGAAATCAAGAAGTTTGAATAATATTGAAAATTCCAATGTTTTTGAAGATTGATTTATATACACTCAGTTACTTTCCATTCATGCATTAATCAATTCAACAAATACTCATGAACTATCATGTGTCAGGTTGACCCAAGGAATGTATCAGTGAACACGACCCAATCCTTGCCTTCAAGTTGCCTACAGTCCAGTGAAATAGACAGGTAAGGAGGGCACTACTTGATACAGTGAAGCAATATTTTCCAGATGACCAATGCAAGATGTTACCAAATCATACATGATAAAAGAGCCATTCAAAGTGCTAGATATACCAATGGATAGATGTATGTGTGTGTGTGTGTATACATAAGAAGCAAGAGCACAGAAGTTTCCTTGATATGGTTTTGCATACCTTATTGCAAATAACATTTAAGAAACCATCATTTGTCAAATTTTCTAAGTATCCAAGAAGAATATCCACAATTATCTGAAAAGGCTATTAAATTCTCCTTCTAAAGCCTCCTATTTTCTTCATGTATTTCAACCACTGAGAACCTACCTTCTGTTCAGCCAAATATTAAAAAGATATGCAAAAATGTAAAAAAAAAAGAAGCCATTAAAGTGAAATGTGATCACTGCTCTGAAGCTGAAACATGCCTATCTGGCCACCTGACCCTATCTTAGGAAGTCCAGAAGCATTCCTCATTCCATTCAGCATATACATGTTGAACTCTTACCATAGTGTTGGCACTTTGCTGACAGTAGGTATATAGTGGTGATAAATGTGAATAATTATTACTTTGTAACCCCCAGTGACAGCTAACAAATAATGCAAATTCCAGAGTAGGTTTTTCATCTCTAGAGGTTGTTGATGTGCAAAGACGTGTTTTACCTACACTCCTCATCTTATAAGGTTGCAACTGTGTCCCCCAGTAGACATTTGTCTAGTCTTAATGTCAATCTTCACCTGTAGAGCTCAACACTTAGTATCTACCAAAGGAAGAAAGTAAGAGGTAATCACAGTTTTTATACAACTTTACCTTCACTCATTTATTTCAGGAGCCACTATTTTTAATGTTCTTCACCAAGTGAGGTGTACTTTGTAAGATTCTAACTGCTCATCATGTTTTGATCATTCTGTACCATAACTGGATCAATATCATGTTTATGATGCTTAATCTAAAACAGAAGCTTTCAAGCCCTGGCTTTGAGAGTTTTAAAGGTAGCAAAAACGAAAGTGCAGAAAGGTTGTCCTCAACTTAATAGGCAACCCTACAAAGGGAACATTGGGCCTCTCCCCCTATGAGAGCCTGGTCTCCTACATTTAGTCTGAGGTCCACCTGGTGTTGCAGCCAGAAACTTTGCCCAGCACTTCTAACAGTTGCCAAAGCATTTGCTGCACAGTTGCAGGACTGAATGTTTATTTATACTTGCAAAGGAAGTCGTCTGCTGCAGAATAAGCTCAGGTACTATTCACAGGCGCTTTCCAGTTTGTTAGGGAAGCCCAGACCTGCAGCGGCCCCCAGGGATGCTCCAGTCTCAGCTCATATCACAAGTATGCCTCCTTGCTAGGCTCTGCAACTCAAGTTTCATTATTTGAGTGGGACTTGGCCTGGAAGCATTCCTTGCCTTTGTAGCCAAGGGAAACTCAGGTCCTGATCTGTCACCACCTCTGAGTATCTGCCTTTTGAAAACTGGCTCCACCCATTCCCTATTTTGGCCTCTGATTTCAGGTGAGGCATTCAGCTTGTACCACTATGGCTACCTTCATGGGGTAACCCCTATGGCTCTTTGCATGTGAATATATTGTGATCAAATCTCAATCTTAGAAAGATAAGCAAATCATTACCATTTATTAATCATGGCTAATTAGAGTAACCAAAACCTCAAAGTAATTGCAGGCCAGAGACAGACTTTTCAAGTGGGTTTAATTTCCAATTAAAAAAGGTTGTCTACTGATACCCCTAACAACTTGGATGAATCTCAAAGGCATTAGGCTGAACAAAGAAAGTCACTCTTAAAAGGTTACATACTGTATGATTCCATTCCTGTGACATTCTCAAAAAAACAAAACTACAGAGATGGAGAAGAGATCACTGGTTGTTAGGCCATGGAGTGGGGCAAGGGGATGACTCTAAGGTGATAGAAGGAGAGAGTTTTGGGGGTGATGGAAGTCCTCCACGCTGTGGTAGTGGTTACATGAATCCATACATGTGTTAAAATTTTGTAGGACTACACACAAAATAAAACCACCACCACAAACCAATAAGTGCATGTAAAAATTAGTGAAATTTGAGTCGTCTATAGTTCGCTTAATAATGTAATAATATCAAGTTACTTATTTTGATAATTCTAACATTCTCTGGGATGACATCACTGGCGGAAACTGGGTGAAGGATACACCTTCACTATTTTTGCACCTTCTGTAAAAGCCTAAATTGGTTTCAAAATAAATTTTTAAGTAGGAAATAGCAAGAGCCTCATTTTCAGTGATTAGATAGTTATGGTCTTATATTTAAAATGAAGATATGATCACTAGAACTTAATAAAAAGAGGTGATTGCAGAATTGCAAAGGACTATCAGTTGGGCATGGTCTTTGATACAGAGTCATCACTCCTACGACTGACAGCAATATGGACCACACTCATTTCTGCCTGTGGTTTGGGCTTTTCCATTACCCAGCTGAATTCCTATGCCTGCTTGTCAGACTTAAAGATCCACCCCTTAAAGTCAACCAGCTGAAAATGTCACTGGTTATTCCCCCACACCCTTTCTTGCCCCTGCTTCCTGCCCCTGCAATGGTACTCTTCCATTGCTTTTTCCTACCTCAGTTGGGAGGGAACGGACAGAAAACAGAACTGTGAGCTATCCTCAATGACTCTTTCATTCCCCACATCCAATTTGAACTAAGTCCCTCTATTTACATCTCTTAGATGCATGCTGCACTCTCACCTTCCATCCCATCCGCACTACCAAAGCATTTCCTTAACTGTCCTGTTTCAATAGCCTATGAGTAGGATCCTCAATTCCAATGACATAATCAAAGATATCAGGGTGATCTTTGAACATGTAGTTCTGATTCCATTGTTCAGAACCCTATTGCTTACTAAACTGGAGTGCAGCCTGCTTTGCATACAAGACAGACTCTTAAAAATCTGTCCCTTACCTACCTTTGTAATCTAAAAATCAACTCCCTTTTGAAATGTACTCTTCAGAAACACTCAGCTTCTTATGATACCTTACAGAAAACATTAGTTCCTTCTCACAAACTCTTTTCTGTCCCAAATTCTCTCTTATTGTCTTCTTCCTGGAGAACCCCTATTCATTTCCCAAACCCTGGCACAATGACAACTTTCTCTAACATCCCACCATAAAAATTAAGTATCCCTTCATTACCTTGCATGTATTTCTACTACTAAACATATATTTTACATGCCAACTCTCCTTCTCTTTGTGAACTCTGAATCTAACTGTGACTCTTTCAGCTTTGTATTCCTGGTGCCTAGTGTATAATATAGTGGGTTTCAGTAAATGGACTATTGAATAAATTAATGAATGATTAATGAATGTTTCCATGTCTCTCTAAAGCCATGTACTTAATGATAGAAGTGAATGGTATATAATAAAATGTTTAATATTGAATACACTCTAGCTTAGAGGACTTCTTTATCTTTATCTACTGCTTTTGTAACTAAACACATAAATAATAAAATAAACCATATTACTTGATAGCTGTTAAGTTGGAGCTGTTGAACTCTACAGTTCTTCTCTAGAGAAAAGGAGTATTTTCAGCATTTTATGTATTGGAAGGAATTTACCCAGAAAAAAGACATTAGTTACCCATCTTGGACGTTCACTGGGTTGCATCTGTTTTGAAGTTACATTTGCCTTCCACCAACCCTGTTGCTGGGAAAGGAAATACAATGTGCTGATAATGAATCAATAATATGTTGACACTGTGCATGGGGATTAATCAAGAGCCCTCATTCTCTTTCAGGACAATTTCAAGCTGCCAGTAATCAGCAGAGGCATGTGAGCTGGAGAGCAAGCCAAGCACACACTTGATGGGAGCAATCAAGCTATACAGGGCGATCTCTCCTCAGTGAGATTCAGAAAGGGCTTCTAGGCCCCAGGCTGGAAATGCATACAAACTTAGGTTAAATACCAATCCCCTCATTCTCTCTTTGGGTCAACTAGTCCACATGCAAATTACTTAACCTTGAGTTGCTTCTTTTGTAATGGGGACACTAAGTTACCTTTTCCTTTATACTTGAGAGGAATATCTAATTAAAATAAAGATTTTTCCTCTGCATTTGGATATAAATGCTTAATTCTTTTAGCTGGCCATTTTATCACTTCTTGCTTTCTCATTATGTATAGAATAAATATCAACTTCATAGAATAGAGTAAACCATTACAGCTCTGATTAAAGTGACCCTAACAATCTGGTGTTGATTGCCTCCTTCGGGGAGAATTCATTGATAAATAATAATATGAGGACACAAAAGATACTGCTTTAGCAGCGCTTCTGGAAAACGATACCTATAAGTAAGGCAATATAAAACTGATGAAAAAGTTTGTTCTTGTTTTTATTTTCCCACTAAAACTTATATGAAGACAAAATATTCATTCTATTAAAACTCTCTAATTTTACACATGAGGAAGTGTAAAACTAGACAAGTTAAAGGGACTCTCCCAGTGCCACCAAGTTAGTTGTTTCCAGAATGTTAATTCTGTTGAGCCATCTGTGTTCACAGAACTTACCTGCATCTTCTCAGCTTTACTGACTATTGCTCTCCAGGCCTGATTCCCTATCTGAACAGGCAGAGTTCTCATTCAATACTAAATGTTCCCTTGGCCTGAAATGTGGATTGCATCAACCTCTGATCCCAGCCAGAAAAGACTTCTAGTCTTGGCCTCTCCTATTTATATTCTGGTAACTAGCATCCCTGCTGAATATTTTCCAGATGTGCAAGATGTCTTCTATATTATCTTGTAGACCTGTTTCTATGCATTTCCACCCTACTCTGTGTCCCAGGAGGCTGATGAATATGGACTGCACCAGTGTCCAAATTTTTCTGGATTCTGGCTCCAAATTCAGCTAATTGGGAGCACCCACAGGAGATAGAGAAAGGAGGAGAGTAAACTCACAATAGTCATTCCCACAGTTCTCTCCCTGCAGGGTCAACTCTCTTAGCCAAGGGTCACAGCACCCACTGGGTGTGCCCTCACTGGGCATACAGTCACTGCTACACTATCACTTGTAGTTTCTTTATATTATTCTCACACCTTTATAACTAATTCTCTTCTAATTACCCACTTTCTTTCTGGTTTGGACCCAAGCTAAAACATGAAGGGACGAAAAAGGAGTAGAATACAAAACACTAGAAAAATAAAATAATGTATGGTCTGCTCATTACTGTTTCACCTGTATTCCATCTTATTTTCCAAAATCATGTTTACTGGCAATGCAAACTCTATGCAGAGACACTTTATTATCTCTATACTATGCTGTTCTCCTTATTAAAATGTTGCTTAAAAATATGTAACACTAAGCCTAAGCAATAATTGGTCACATGTGTATCGTACCATATGTTACAATGCAGAGCACATCAAATCATTTTACTTAGCTCTTTTGTGATAATTCTTGTCTCCTAAAATATTAAAATGTGGAAATGCCCTTAAAAGAAACTTTTGACATGCTATTGCCTAATTGGATGTATTCTTATTAAAGATGCTGACATTTTCATTATATGTATACAATAATTCTCTAAATCAGTTACAAAACTGATTAATAGCATAGAATTGAATTAGTCTTCTGAGGAAGGACATTATCTGCTCCCCAACTTTTAAAGTTATATTTCAGAAACCTTCATATAAGAATGAGCTCATGATTGAGGGGCTCAAGTATGATTTTCAAAAAATTCAAAACATAACTCTCATATAAGCATAAAATGAACATAGAGCAAAGATTTAATTAATTTATTTATCATATGTATTTATTAATCAATCTTAATTTCCAGTAAGATGGAAAGGATAGTTCAAAGGAGATTTTGAGAAACAGAGACCTGTGTAATGACAAGGCGCTTTCCTTGGTCTAATTCTAGTCTGTCTCCTCTAAGACCTCTAGACACTGACCTTGGGTTTTCATGCCCATCCTTGTGAGGCGTGTATCACGTAGTTGTAGCAAGAATTTTGGTAAGTCAGTTTAAGAGGAACGACCACCTTCAATATTTGATCACTCACAATATCTGATCACAATCCTTATGTTTTACCTGCTGCCATAGTGCTATCTGACCACCCTGGCCTGACTTCAGCCACTCTCCTGCTAGGTCGTTTTAACAAAATCTCCTCTAACCTTGATATCCTCTTAGTAATGTCCTATCCACCGACTTCTTACCCGGCTGCTTGGCTATAAACTCCCATTTGTTCCTTGTATTTGGAGTTGAACCTAATTTCTCTCTGATGTACTATAAAACCTCACCGCAGTGGTCCCTGGGAAAGTCTTCCTTCCCATTCCTTAAGTGTCACAATAATTTTTTTAAACAACAGTCAGTCAGTCAAAGGAATACTGAAATGGATTTGCTAATAGATAAAAAACTGCTTAATGTCCTATAGAGAAATAAAATTATAACATTTGTCATCATCTTTTCTACCAGCCAGAAACACACATGATGAAAGGTAAACGGAAAATAGTAAAACATGATTAAGTAGCAAATAGTTAATAGTTAAGATGCATTCTCTCATGAAATTTAAAAATTCCGGCATAAGTCTGTTAAACAATGACCCTGAAAACTCTTTCAGTCATTCTCTGCTTTATTTACAAGTTTGGGATAATTTTTATTAACAAAAGTTGTTGACACTTTATGGAACATGAACTTGGGCTGCATGAAGTTATTAGTAAGCCTATGCCACCCTCTACATTTTCATTTACGGAAATCAAAATGAAGGCAAAATCCTACAGAAGGATATTACGGTAAAAATCTCCTTTGGTATTTTATTAAAAATGCCTTTCTGTGACTTAAGATTCCTATGCTGTCCTACATCTCTTACCTATCTCAGGTCAGAATATGCAGTATAAATGAAATTTATGAGAGTCTTCCTTTTCTATACAACTTTAATGAGTTTCTTTTAGACATACTTCTTTGAATAACTAAATTATCAGAGTGTATATATAGCTTTTCTTCCATCTATGCCGACTGCAACTTTTCTCACATATGGCAAGTTATCTTTCTTAAAAATTGATTTCACTTGACACAGACTTTAAAACAACCACCTGCTTCTAGAAAGAGTTTTAAGGTTCTTCTTACTCAGATTTTTCTTAATTTTCTAAATATTTTTCCCTTTGGAGTCTTTTTGACACTGTTTAACATAGAAAAATAGTTTATAAACACAGGATTTTCGCCAAAAGTAAAGTATTACATAAAACTCAAGAAAATGTGAATAACCAGTTACAAATGTGAAAAAGAAAATATTCCACAGAAATTAAAAAGTAATAGCTACAATAAATAATACTTACCATATGTCCAGAATAGTGATGAGCCCATTACATATCATAATAGCTGATCTTCATACTAATTCTGCATCCTCTGGCTCCAGGAAGTAAAAAGTAACAAATCCAGCCTCACACAGCTAAAAAGTACATGTGGGATGCAAACTCTGTGGATTGCTTTCCACTACACCAAGCTGTCTTCCTAAGAAATAATATAGTCTACATTTTAGCTATAAATTACAGTGGCACTAAGAGAAAACCAATTTCTGACTGTCCATTGACTCTCAAGTGTAACGCCTTCTCTGCTTTGTTGGTTCTGGAAATAAGTTCCTCATGAAAATAAAATGAGAATAGGCCCTTTCATTACCATTAAAAAAAAACCTTAGTCACTTAGTAGAATCTTCCATATCTTTTGAATTTTTTTACAAATATTTCATTAATAATGTGACTGTAACAGAAATAACACCCTTCAAATACTCTGCCTTGCAAAAAGGAAGCTCTCTGTTTCTTCTAAAATTTTGAGATCACACCTAAAATGTTTTGCTTTCCTGCAAAAGCAGGCTTTTTCTCAGTTTTCACCTGCTGTGAGAATTATTCCTACATTATGATTAGTTCAGATAAATGAATGGCAAGATTGCTCTTCAGATTTTACTTTTTAAAGCTCATTTACATGATGGTCTATGATGACGTGGTTATTAACAGTTTTGGGGCAATTAATTAGGGTGTTGGTGGAGCTGTTAGCACAAAATAAAGCTAAGAGGTTATTTTAGTAAATCTGTCTGCTCAGGAGACATGATGGTAGCCATTGATCCACACTAACTGAGTGGATAATCCACTGCACCTCTCACACTACTTTATTTGGTGGGCACCATATTATCTGATAAAATTTTTTAAAATTTCAAAGTGTGGCATTTTGGTATCCTTCAAACTGCTACGATATTCCTCTTCCCTTTCTCCTCAAAGCTATGAAGTACTGATTTTGTGTGGCTGCTTTCTCTCTCTGCAGAAGCTCTCTCCTTTGTTTCATTACAGGCTCCATCCTAGCCAAGCATACCCTAGTCAAGCCTCCAGTGATAGCTCAGGAGACTGAAATGTCTTTCTGTGGCCCAGGATTTCTCAACCTCCTTATACATTCTCCTCCCCTTTTCCAGCTACTCCTCTAGGACTTCCCAATATCAATTCCTATTTCCTTCCTGGGCCCTAGCCCAGGGCTGTCGGATGGGAGCTTCAGCTCCTGGTTCTCTACAATATGTGAGTACAAGTGACACATGGACTTTCAGGCTTAGCCAATCAAAAGCCTCTGCCCAGGTTCCCACTCTCTGTCCCTCTGTCACAGCACCCCTGAAGGAGCCATGAGTCTGTTGAGCCATCACGTGGAAGATGGCTGTCCCGAAGTGTCACCTAGACTCACAGAGCACTTTGCCTTAATGGGAAATAGATTTTGCTGTGTTGTGCCACTGAGACTATTTAATATTATAGCACAATTTAGCTTACCCTACTAATGCACCTTGAAAAGAACTTGAAGAAAGAACTCTGCGGCTTCTCGGCTTATTGATTCAGGAGCCCCTTATCCATGTATATTTCTAACCCTCACAACACTATGCATGTGACTGCAAAGATTTATTGCAATTCAGATAAAGGTCAACAAAATTTTTTCAGCTTTTTTGAAGAATAATTGACAAAACTGTAATATATTTAAAGTGTACATCATGATGATCTGATACATGGGGGACAAATGTTTTTAACCAGAATTTATAGATAACAAATTGAGAGTAGAGAAAAACATTATTTTAAAAGCTGGCTGTAGTTTGAACTGGCTGTACCAATAAAGCAGAGGAAATTTCTCTTAAAGAAATAATGGCTTTTGTTTGAAAATAATCAGCTTCAGGACCTTGTTGTTATGAAAGGCAAGTTCCCACCCCAAACTCTCACACACACATATACACACACAGACACACAGCATTTGGACAGATTTCTAAATTACTTTGCTTAAAAAGTGACTGGAACTTTTAATGTCCATTCAGTGGGACCCTGGGATTGGGGGAGCAGGAAGGAGTCGGGCGAAGGCACTTGTGAGTGACATAGAGTAAAATTCAGTCAGAAGACTGAGGACCCTGACAAATTCCAGGTGGAGACAAGGGATGAAAACCATTGGAATCGTCAGTTCATCAGGCCCCGTTCTAAGCTGTTCTACACTTGACTGTGATCCCCCTCGGTGGTCTGCAAACTTCAGGAAGACTCTGTCACATTAGAACACTGGATCTAGCTTTTGAAAGCTTAATATCTATTGGATGTTTCCATGACTT
The DNA here is from genome assembly GCA_032199065.1 of Smutsia gigantea. Classification (NCBI taxonomy): domain Eukaryota; kingdom Metazoa; phylum Chordata; class Mammalia; order Pholidota; family Manidae; genus Smutsia; species Smutsia gigantea. The sequence goes on from JAVSCE010009941.1 coordinate 291,013, forward strand.
GCATGACTTTGTTGGTAGTGGACAGGTCTTGTTTGTGCCTGTCCATCTTCTAATCTCTATCTACTAAGAGGTGTGCAAGCTGGAATACCTTTGATAAGTTTTAAATGGGTTACATATGAATACCAAGCAAAGAGGCACTGATGACTATGGCCCCTCTGAACCTCTTAACCTTCTCATTCCACCTCTCCAGACATTTATGAATGAATAATTTTAAATTAATTAATTACTCAATCAGTGAGCCTTCCAACAATCAATTCTGACTAATTTTCCTTCCACTAAACAAAAAAAAAAAAAGAAAAGGAAAAAAAAAGCCTGTCACCACTATAAGTAAATTAATGCAGCATTAGGAAATATTAAAGACCAAGAAAGGAGAAAATAGGTGTAAAATAGACAGTCTTTCCTCTGGGAAATAATTATGTTTCAATTTGTCCTTGCCCTCTCTCAGTCATACAACTACAGGACCTCAGACAGGTCACAATTAAATCACTACTATTGAACTGCACATCCTCTATCAAATATAGGAGTCAACCTTCTATGTATCTTTAATCCTCTTTGAAATCTTTAATGGACTTTTTGTCAGAAGAAACACAATCAAAAAGGGAACAGAAAAAAAGAAAAATCATCTTAAAAAAAGAACATAGTGTGGCTAGAGGTTTTTGTCTTGTCGTGGACATAACATAAGTAAAATGCAGTATAGGTCAGCCAAACATTTTTGGCCTAAAAATTCCTTACCATTTCAAAGTCTCTTCCAGGGGAGTCATGGTTTGGATGGTTAAGTTGCAATATGGCATCCTCTTGTACTGCAGCTGGGCGAAGCAGCCTAAATGGCCACTTATTTTTACATTTAAGAATCCAAGTATCTTTAATTCACAACTATCCTGTGACATTTAATAAAATCAAGGCTACTTTGAAAATATCGCACACTAATATTTATTTTCAACTGCATAATCCTCATTAACAGGAAATAAAGGCAACATTCTTTATAAAAGGATAATCTGCACAATGAAAATCCTTTCTTTTACAATGAAATTCTTATTTAGATGTATAGAAAAAAGTATGCCTTATAAAATATGACACTACCTCCTCTCAGTTCAGTTCATAAAATCCCTCTTTTTATAGGCATTTCTATTCAAGTATACACACAAACATTTCCATGCATTTATTTTACATGGAAATTATTTTAAATCATGAATTATTGACACAATATACTTTTACTTTATGCAAGATGTTTTCACTAGAGAAAAAATATTTATGGTTATGGTGCACAAAAATTGAATTTCTTTCAATTCCCAGTCATGTTTTACTCTTTGAATTTCATCACTTTAATATTTGGCATTTCTGTGGCCTCAAAAAACTAGAATCATTTAAGATTTAATGAAGAGCTATTTACCTCTTAAATCTTCTTCCCTTGAGTAATGAAATAATTACCTCCCCATAATCATGGAAACGTGAAACTTGAATCTCAAATTAAGTTGTTGTGAGAAGGGTTAGTGATGCTGCATAGGTGATCACCATGGTAACATTTGGAAATGGCACTGATGTCAAGCCAAGTGCGCAGTATTTCTTTTCCCACAAGAAGCCAACCAGGGACTGGAGATGAACTCTTGCATTGTCTCAGGAAAATGACTGAAAGCTAACATTTACTGGGTCTCTCACTGGAGTATATACATCACCATTTTATATTATTCTCAGAGGAAGATGATTTTAAAATACAACAACATAGTCTCAATAGTTTTAATTAAAATTGCCTTGTAATGTCTTATCACCATGGTGTGTGTATGTGTGTGTGTGTGTACTTGTACATTCAAATGAGACTTGGCCCTGAGGAAAAACATGATGATTCTAAGAAGGGAATTTTTCAAAGCTTTATTCACATAATGGAGATAATTAAATAATTAGACATCCTCTAAAATACCAGAGCAAGTTAATTCATTTTTAACAGCAAGGATTAGGAAGGATCCATAAATCCTAAGGAGAATATGATTTACTTGGAACTGAGGAGGAATAATTAGCATCACTCTGGCCCTGGCATGTTTGTGTGTATGTGTGTGTGTGTGTGTGTGTGTGTGCACTTGTGTAAAAGCACATCCTATTTTAATTTCAGAGTATATGAACACACTAACTTGCACTGCATAGGGAAGAAACAAACCAACATAAGTTAAAAAAAACTAATGTAAAATGTGTGTACACAATTTAGCATCATAATTTTCAAGTATATATTGTAATTTAAATTGGGATTACTTATAGCCCTTCCAAGAGAAAGAGTTCCTACAATAAGTACATAATTACTAATTTTAATTAGCATACTAAATATTTGTACACAATGGAGTGCTGGTAAAGTGCTTGAACAAAGTTTGTTTACCTAAGTATATAAACATTGCCCTGGCAATCTTGCTCATATTTTATTTAAGAATATTAAATAAACATTGTAACAACGCATGAAAACTTATACATTTAGAATATAGTAACATTATGTAAGAATATAGCAATTTATAACAAATGCAATACCAAATATTTTCTACAACCCCTGAAAAGGTAAGCTTCTACCCATCTCACCAATTCATCTATTTATTTAGTCAATCAACCAATCAACCCAACATTCTTAAGTACCTCCTATCAAGGGCCATGGTAAGTGTTGCAGATATAAAGAAGAATGGCAATAGACACAGTCATCTTGGAGCTTAAGTTTCACTGGTAAAAACAATAATCAAATATTCACACAAATAAATGTAAAATCACAATTGTAGCAAGTTTTTAATCAATGAAAAGAACAGGGTGGTCCATAAACCACTAGAGTAGAAAGAGATAACCCATGAAGAGCCATCAGGACAAACTTCCCTAAGAATGTCAAGCTGAAATGGGAAAGGAAACAGAAATGTGCTGTATCTTATCCTCCAAGGTGTGGAATGAAATTTCTGAAGCCTATGATAGTGATATTAATTTATGTATCTTTTTCTATTAGTGAAGTTGAATATTTTCCTGTAGGCTTTTGTAATGTTTGACCTTGTCAATTATTTTGCTATTTTTCTGACACTGTCCTTCCCTCATTCCCTACCTGGGCCAATACTCCTTTTGAAGACTTGGTAGAAATGCACAAAGAACACTAGCAAAATTCTATGCTTGTTGACTATTCCACAAATATTTGTTATTTACCTACAATTATGGATTGAATTGGGTGCCCTCAAAAAAGGTATGTTAAAATCTTAACTCCCAGAACCTCAGAATGTGACCTGATTGGAAAAAGGGTTATGGCAGATATAATTAGTTGAGATGAAATTTTACTGGTGCAAATGACTGATGTCCTTATGAGAGGACAGCCTTGTAGAGACAAAAACAAAAACAAAAACATCACACATAGACAGAAAGTCAGTCATGTGCTGAGGAAGGCAGAGATTGGAGCTATGCAGCTGCAAACCAAGGAACACCCAAGGTTGCTGGCAAACCATTGGAAGTTGGGAAGAGTCGCAGGGATTCCCCAACAGGTCTCAGAGGGAGCACGGCCCTGCAACACCTTGATTTTTGTTTTCTCTTCTCCAGAACTATGAGACGATACAATCCTATTGCTTTAAGCCTCCCAGTTTTTGGCACTTTATTACAGCAACCATAAAGAACTAATAGTAGCAGTCCCTATTCTAGGCACTGAGCAGATTGACTGACACTGTATGAAATGCAGCAACATAAAAAGACTGGCCCTTGCCTCACAAGCGCTTCCAATAGATATGTACATGAACTAACGAGGATAATGAACAACATACTACTTTTTGATGAATATGTTGTAGAAACTACAGTATACATATATATATATGAATTTATAATATAACACATTAAGAAAACACATTGGAGATACTTCAATATAAATGGAGTACAGGGACCTTTGGGGCACACATCTTCACTAAACAAGAACTCAAATGATGTCCCAAATATAATGCAGTCGCCCTCATGATAAAAGAACAGAATTAAAGTAGAATTTCTGGCCACAGTCAACACTAAGAAAATATCATGTACAATTAAAAGAGTCCATACACACATAGATAGAGATTTAGTCAATTACAAATCCCCCTGCTTCTAGAGATTGAGGTCAAACACTTTAGGTTGTATGAATAATGGTGTAGTAATTTAATTGCTAATTCCATTTTAACATATATTAAAATAATAGACTATAATGGAAACGATATGGGAGTAGACATAATAAAACGTGGTAATTTATAATGTAAATAAAGGCACTGAGTGGCATACACAGTGGGCCAAATTCTGCTCTTCCATGCACACACAGGGGTCCTATTAACTTTAGAATTAGCTGTGTTCACTCACATGAGTAAGATGATTCTCAAAAGAAGTCCTTTTTTCTGAATGAACTATCTGATAGAGATTTATATATTTACATATAAAATTTTTCACAGTTTTTTTCTAGTCGTGCCTGGAGTTAGTGAACTTATATCAATTCGCTATATTTTTTTAATTGGCTTTTGTGTTAGACTGCAAAAATGACCTGAAATTCCTCCTCTCCCCCTATGCATGCCCTTTGCAATGTAATTTCATAGCTTCTCCCATTAAGAGGTAAAGACTTTTTCTCAGCCTTGTGTACCTGAGCTTGGCCTTGTAACTTGCTCTGGCCAATGGAATGTTAGAAGACACATAAATAATGTTTACTTATTGGGGATTGCCCTTTTTTGCTGCTAGGAAGCCTTCTGCCTCCTGGAAGCTGAGAGACCATGAGGAGAGAAAATTTCCTAGCTTCCTAGACATTCCAGTTGAGGCCCTAGATAATTTAGTCCCACTGCAGTCAACCCAAACCAGAAAAATGCCCAGCTAACCCACAACAACATGAAAAAGTTTTTTTTTTTTTAGCAATTTAGTATTGGAATAGTTGGTTGGACAGCAAAAGCTGATGTAAACAACTCTAAAAATCGCTGCTTTTAAACTAACTATGTATTAGGAATGCCTACTATGTATTAGGTAATTTATTAAGTATTTTGCCTGCTATTTCTAAAGTTTCAACTGAAATATGGTTATTTTTATCTTCATTTTTATCAAGAAGGAAACTTTCCAAACATTGCATAGAGTTAATGAATTGGGTTAAACGTAGTCTGGGCCAACTCCGAAATCCCAGCTTTCCATTTTACCATGCCTTGTCTTTAAAAGAATTAGCTTAGCCTTCTCATGGTGCACTTATTCATCTATTAATAGTTTCAAGAAGTCCCTTGATTGTTGCACCAAAAATTATCACAATTATTAACTCATATTCACCTTTCTGTTTGAGTCTATTTGTTCAATAAGTTAAGGTTTCTTTAATCTCAGGCAATTCACGATTGGTCTTGTAGGATACCCGTGTTTGTAGGTAATAACCTGATATGAGAAATGAGGGCCTAAGCAAAAAATGAGTATGTCAAATGGAACACTCAGTGTAATTCAAGGAACTTCAAGAAGAGTTGGCTATCTGCCTTTGATGGCATATGGTATAAAGTGAAGAATTCTTAGTGACTATTGGTTATTGGATTTATAGCCTGGGGTAATATTACAGATTATTCTGAAATAAACAATAATAATGATAGACAATTGCATAACACTTTCATAATTTTGTTCAGGATATAGTAAGTTCAAACTGAGTACTTATTGCAGCATCTCTAACAAATCAATCACCTCCCAGGTGAGAGGACACTCTGATAAACTGACACAGGTAAGTTCATTAGCCACTTGTAACATTAACCAACAGGCCAAGTACACTAGCTACTTATGCACTACTGTAACAAATTACAGACAGATTAACAGGATAAAAGTAAACAAATTTAAATTTTAATACAATGTACCCAAGGGCATCACAGAAAAATATGAATACCCCAAAAAAGGTGAGATTTGAGAATTTATGTACCTTCTGATGGGTAAAGGAAACAGGGATGTAGGCAGCTTGGAGGAGAGTACATGATTTCCAGAAAATGAAGATGAATGAAAGATGAATGGAATCTGGGGAGAATAGATGGGAGGTGCAGTAGTGTGTAACAAGGTTTGTCTAGCTAGGTTTCCTCTTCTCTGATAGGAATCAGTCCTCCTTGGTTGATGAAATTCCCAGGGAGGGGATTTGTGATAATTGAGGCCCTTTCAGAGGTTTGGGCTTTAGGCAGATAAAGAGAGCTCAGAAAAAGCCTCTCCCTGCATTTGCTGTTTTTTAAAGTGACTTCAGCTCAAAATTAAAAAAAACATATCAAAGCTGCATATTTTGGGGTGGTATATCCTGAACTACTTCACAAATGAAGCAGACAATTGAAGGGGAGCAGAATGTGTTTCCCTAAAATATGCCACTTTGGCATGTGGATTATTTTGAGCTGAAAGCAATCAAGACCCACCACACTCAAGAACTTTTCTCTCTCCTGAACTACCCAAAAGAATATAGATGGAGACATGGTTCAGAGAGAAAGCTATTACCAGATACAACTTCTGTCTGTGTGACCCATCTGTAAGTCAGGGCAAACAATTAATTACCAAACATCTGCTTTTCTTAGCGTCCCGTGAATCACTGTCCTCCCCTTGGAAGCCCGAGCCCCCCATCCCAGTCCTTCGCACAGGATGGCTGTAAGCCGCAACTGCCCAGCTTGCCCTTGGGTCTCATATTTTTATAGGGGTTCTATATGTATGAAATTAAATTTGTTTTTCTCCTGTTGACCTGTTTTATGTCAATTTAATTATTAGACCAGCCAAAGAACCTAGAAGGGTAGAAGGAAAATTTTTCCTCCCCAACACAATCAACACACAAACCTGCAAGAAAAATTTCAGAGTGGTGAATCATGAGCAGAAAATGAAAGTAGGGTGATAATAAAAAGTAACAAGTGTAGTTGTTCTAAACTGGGTAGTGCTGGAAGGTGTCTGTCAGGAGGGGACTCTTTAGCTAAGATCTGAAAACTAAGAAGGGACCAGGAATGAAAAGATCAGGTATGAGAGTATTCTAAATGTATGGACAGCTAGTGCAAAAGCCCCAGCTTGGAAATTATATTGGTGTACTAGTTTTCTAGCACTGCTATAAGAAAGTACCACCAAACTGGGTGGTTAAAACAATAGGAATTTATTGTCCTATGGTTCTGGAGGCTAGATGTCCAAGATAAGCAGAGCTAGTTTATTCTGAGGACTAAGAGAAGGAATCTGTTCCATATCTCTCTCCAAGTCTCTGGTGGTTTGTTGGCAATGCTTGGCATTCGTAGGCTTGTGGAAACATTACCCTGATCTCTGCCTACAACTTAATGTGGCATGGGTACAGATTTGTGCCCAAATTTCCCTTTTATAAGGAAACCAGTCATAATGGATTACAGGCCCACACTACTTCAGATGACTATCTTAGATTAAGTAATCACATTTGTAATGATCCTGTTTCCAAATAAGGTCACATTTTTAAGGTGCTAGAGGTTAGGACTTCAACATATGAATTTTGAGAGGATACAATTCAACCCACAGCAGTGGTTTGAGGAATGGCAAGAAGGCCAGAGAGACAAGAGTGGTGTGGATGAGTCTTCCTCTGGTGATTTCTGGCTTACTTAACTAATTATGATGTTTTATTATCTCAAATCAGTATAGCAATAGACAACTAACTGGCTTGCATATCGGGAAGTACAGGGGTGGGATGCAATTCCAGTTTTCCCTCAGTATCCTCAATGTTAATTTTTCCTTGCTGTATGATCTTTATCCCCAGGTTTAGACAACAGAATAAATGGCTTCAACAGGAAGAAGGGCCTTACATCCACCCATGACAACATGCAGAGGAAGAGAGACAATAAGCTCTTAAAGGCCACCCTAAATAATGCAGAAAACCTCTCTCTCCTCCACCTCAGTGGTCCCAAATGAGCCTCATGGCCATTCTTGAATCATTGGCAAAGGAGATGGGTTAATATAGCTATGTGCAGCTCTGTAGCTGGAAGTGCCGAGGCAAGGGAATGAATAGATGTTGAATGGAGACCTAACTGGAGAGGAAGAAGGGAAACATGATGCTCAACAGACAGCTAATAGTCTCCACTACATTAACCAAGCAACACTTTGTTCTTATGGAGGAACAGTTCCTGAATGCGCATGTATTTCCCAAGTTTATGACGTCCTGTAGGTACTAATCAGACCCTGGGCATCTTTCATACTTAATGTCCTCTTTATATGGTCAATTTCATTTTTCAACTTAACAAAATGTTCCTGAGAACTACTATAAAACAAATAGGTAATGAGAATACAAAGATGAACCAGACACAATCATTGAACTTGAGAAACTCACAGTCTAGTGTGGAAGGCTGAATATAAGCAGATAAATACAATCCAGTGCAGTGAATCCATGGGAGGGATTCACACAGAAAGCTAAGAAATGGCCACTGACACAGTATGGGAATTAAAGGAATGCTTCCTAGAAGAGATGACATCATAGCCATGTCTAAAAGAATAATTAAGAATTAAAAAAGCAAAGAAGGTGAGAATGGGACTGGAAAAGGGCACATGAAACTAGGGGAAGAGTAGGAGCTGTTCAATGGTGAATTGAGAATAATTTAGAATTAATAGACAGAAAATTCAGGGCATAAGAAGCTGCATCTAAGACTAGAGAAGAAAATATTGGCAGGGTCAGAGTTCTGTGACTTGTATGCCAGGTTAAGAGGGCTGAGCTTAGGGAGCATGGGGCAAATTGAAGTTCCTATGGCCAGGATCTTCACATGAACCTGAACTACTCAATGATTTAACTGGCCTACTGCTAGGCTACTGCTTCCACACCCATAGGCAGTAAGCTATTATTGACTGAGTCACTGTACATAAAGAGCTCTGCCCAGCGCTCTTGGTGGATGCAGAGACAAAGGAGGATTACAGACCTGCAGACTGTTGAATGCAGACGTAATTCTATTTCTCGACCTACCCTTTTACCCCATGAATGTTCCATTGTCATTCCTCAGTCTCACTGAATCCATAGGGAACTTGCCTGGGGCTGAAACCCCTAGGCAAGACAATTGACAATGTCAGCAGGATTCACTGTTCCCCGAGGAACAGAACAGGCTGCCCTTATGGGAGAGGTGCTTCAGCGGGCTGCCCCTGTGAATGGGGAGACGGTGGATTGTCCCCCAATGGGTATGTGGTCTGAGGTGGCTTGCCTCCTAGGGGGCTGGGGCCCACCCCAGGACTGGAGGCAGGTGGAGGTGACACCTGAGGCAGTAGGGGTGACCCTTGGTATAATAATTAAATCCTTTAGGAAACAGAGTAGCCATGAGACAGCAGGGACTGTTGATTGTCTGTTTCTCACAGTATTAAAAAGGTCTACAGGTGAGAAGAACATGCTCCTGAAAGAGACACAAGAAATGGCAGCATGAGAATGCGAGCTGTGAACTGCTGTGGATTCACTGAAGACTGAAATGGTGTTGATACGAGAGGAGGCAGCATAAGAATGCCAGCTGCAAGGTGCTGTGGAGGAAGTAAATGTTTTGTTAAAAAATGAAATGGTGTTGCTGAGAGGTACTGTGGAAGAGGTAAAGGCCATGAAGGAGAAGGACAGACCCCTGCAAGAAGCACAAGAAGAGGCACTGTGAGAACATGAGCTGTGAGGTCCAGTGGAGGAGGTAAAAGCAGGGTGATTTACCATCCTCCCTCAGCAGAGTCCTGTCCGTCACTTAGGGCAGCACGTAAGTGAGGTTACCCATATAGTAGCAGACTTGGTAGAGGCTGAAGCAATGAAAGCATGGCAAGAAATAAGGTTTGCTACTTAAAGGAAGAACTTAAAGGGCCCTGTGAAGGTTGCAAGGACCCAGATGTGGGTTGATTTAATACAGGAAGAAGCAGACAGAAGGAAATTAGATGGGAAGTCAAATAGAGTCTCACTGGAGCTGTGGCAACAACTGAAACTGGAGCAGCAGTTCTAGCCACTGAGAATGAAGAGGCAGAGGCCAGAGACAGAGCCACAAGTCTGGCCTGTGTGTTGCAAGACTTCCTGCTGGAGAGTGAGCCAACCTCACCTGAACTCACTCAGGAGGATGATTGGGGGACACAGTTTGATTGAAGGAAAGGTCGAGGTACCTTCCCTGAGGGACCAGGGGTAGACCGGAGGTAACATGTTGAAATAGCTATCCATTGGTCCCCAGAGAACATACAGTATGTCCTAGCTTTGGTAGACACAGAAGCTGAATGTTCACTGATTTATGGCAACTCTGAGTGGTTTCCTGGGACACCTGCTATTATACCTGGATATGGGATAAGGCTATCAGAGTGAAACAAGCCCAACTCTTTTTTGGAAATAGGGCATCTACCCCTAAAGGAGTATACTGTGTATACCTCTCAAATTCCTGAATATATATTGGGGATAGATATCCTGTAGGACCTATGGTTTCAGTCCACTGCAGATGAGTTCAGACTAAGGATACATGTGACACAGGCAGTTTGGAGGGGACATGCTAAGCACCCACCCATACCTTTGCCTGTGCCTCAGTGGCTGACTAATACCAAACAATACAAATTGCCTGGAGGGCATAAAGAAATTGAAGAAACCCTCCAGGAACTGGAGATATTATAAAGCTCACCCATAGTCCTTTCAATTCTCCAGTGTGGCCAGTAAAAAAGCTGGATGGCTCCTGGTATATGACCGTGGATTACAGAGAAAGTTATACCCCCTATCCATGCTGCCATCCCCTCTATTGCAGACCTGATAGATACCCTCAGTCATGAACTAGGAACATACCATTATGTTTTAGATCTTGCTAATGCCTTCTTTTCCATTGACATAGAGCAGGAAAGTCAGGAACAGTTTGCCTTCATGTGAGGAAAGGGTGGCAATGGACTTTCACTGCCCTTCCACAGGGATACCTCCCCAGCCCCACCATCTGTCATGGATTTGTGGCCCAGGTATGTTGGCTAGAAGGAAAGCCTGACTCTGATGTGACCCAATGCTTACCTCAGCATTTGTTGCATGCAGAGCAAAAGACAATATGAGCTGTAGCCTATCAGTGGGGCTTGCCTTTGACTTTTGAAGAAGTCAGCAGAGCCTGGCAGGAGTGCATCATATGCTCTAAAAGGAACTTACACCGAGTTCCACATTAACATGGAACAATAGCTAAGTGGCTGATACCCCTTGTCAGGTGGCAGATAGACTATATTGGGACTCTGCCCATGTCATAAGGGTACCAATATGCCATGACTTGTGTGGACATAGCTACTGGATGTCTTGTTGCTTTTCCTACCCGTTGTGCAGACCAACAGATGGCCAAAAGAGGTCTGGAGTGTCTCTTTGCAGCAGCTGACCACAGGTAACTGAAAGTGATCAAGGCACCCATTTTACTGGACATGCACTACAAGAATGGGTGCAACAGTTAGGAATCAAATAGAAGTTTCATGTGCCATACAATCTTATTGCAGCAGACATGATAGAGAGGTACAATGGTTTGTTAAAATCTGGACTGAAGTCAGACACCAATAGTCTATGGGGAGGGTCAGTCTGCTTGTGGACAGTGCTGTGGTGTTTGAACGAGAAACCCCAAAAGGGAGCCCTGAGCCCCATAGACATGTTAACACATATGGCTGCCTCCCCTATACAACTGCAAGTACAAGCCAAGGAGGAATCATTGAAACCAAGATTTTGCCACCAGAATAATATCTTGCTGCCAGCACCAACTGCACTAAACCCTGGAGAGTCTATTGAGTGGACATGGCCTCGGACATTTCAACACATGGACCAGTAATGGCTGGCCCTCCTGGCATCTTGGAGACAAGGCCTGGAAGCTGGCCTCCTGTGTATTACTGGAGTAACAGCAGAGTCTCCCCCAAAGATCAGAGTAGTATATCCTAAATGGCCAGAAAGTAGGAGCATCTTACCAGGGAGTTTTGTTTTATAATTATGGTCAGTGCATGCACCTCCAGTAGTACTCTATACAGGCCCCTCAGCAACCCCCACAGGGAGAGGGGTAAAGGTATGGTATAAATCCTTAAGCCTGAGGAGGTTATTTCAGCTATATTCTATTTCTCTATCTATCGCCGTGAGAACAAGCTAGGTAATAAGCTCTTTTACCCTATGAAAGTTCCATTGTCATTCCTCAGTCTCACTGAATCCATAGTGAACTCACATGGGACTGAAACCCATTGGCAAGGCAGGGAGACACTTAGGTATTAGGCAGGGGTAACACTGTCCAGGATTACAGAGAAATGAGAAGTCCAGACAAAAAGATACTAGTAGGGATCTAGAGAAGGGGGCAGATTTAAAAAATATTAAATGAAGAATTAATGATCAATTGGCTGGAGAAAGAGAAGAGAGGAATCTAGGATTCTTCCCAGCATAAAAGAGGTAAAACTTTTCCTCTGCTCTCTTAAATTTGGTGCTTGGAGCCTGCAAATTAACTTAATCTTTTGGATGGATTAACAGGAGAAAAGACATACAAATTATATTTCTAGTTTATGTGTACAGAGGTGTTCCACAAAAAAAGAAGTGAAAACTCAAAGTGCCATTTAGACCCCAGGGGCTTACATACCATTTTAACAGAGGGAAATAAATTGTGAAGTGACTAGACAGAGGAAAAGGGGTGGGGAGTTGTGGATAAATTGTGGGGAGTAAATTCTCAGAAGGTAACTAGGAAATGTATGGTAGATAAGGGTTGTTTAGTAAGGTGTACTATGCAAACTCATCTTTCTCAGGTGAAAATGGTTAACTCCAATGATTAAGAATCTATGACTAAGAGTTATTCCCTCTTCCTCGTATGCGGAGGTGGGGGAGGTGGGAGTAGATCTTTATAAGCGGAAATTTACTTTACAAATGGAAATTTACTTTGCAAAAGGAAAATTATGCCTTGCTTTTTAGGCAGAGAGAGGGAGGGCAGAGAGTTCTTTCTGTGTTTGCTGTTTCTTAATTGCATTCAGCCCCAAATAATCCTATGCTAAAATGACATATTATGGGGATGGTACATTCTTAACCTGTTCATCAGAGTCCTGTCCATGTCCCTGTTAGATGATGCTGTCACTAACAGAAGAAGAATTTAATGTCGGAAGAGGAGCCAGTTTAGATGGAAGATAATGAATTCATTTGGGGCCCTGTTGGCCAAATGTGCCTGTGAGATCTTCATGGGGAACTTACTGGGGAGAGAACAATGAGTCTGAGCTCAAGGGAGAGATCTCAGTTAGAGGCATAGATTTGGAAGAAAGTGCTTTTAGGTAGTGATTAAAATCATGATATGGTTAAGATCCCCGAGGGAGTTTTATGTTCAATGGCATAAAAAGAGCAATGAGGCAAATAAAAAAACAAACCAACAAAACTAGGAAGGATTTAAAAGGAGAAAGAGGAAAACATTAAAGAGTCAGAAAAACAATGACTGTAACAATAATTCCCAAAACTTAAAAAAAAAAATTGACCATGTGTCTCAGATTGTGCTAAGCAATTGGCAGATACCAACTTATTTAAGACAACAGCTCTGGGAGGTAGCAGTTGTACTGTTATCATCATCCCTATTTTCCAGATAAGGAGACTGAGGCTGTACAGGTAGTAAGAAGTTAGATGCAGATCCAATCTGCTTTGTCTCAGAGGCCACCCTCTTAACTGAAAAATTACTTTTGTACTTGTATATAGCTTTTCTGACAATTAACAAAACAGGAACTACAAATCTCTAATGAAATTCTGGAATAGTTCACCCTCACTAGCAATCAAATAGATGTATTATAAATATGATACTTTTTCATTTTAACACTTGGCATAGTTACTGTACAATAATAATGTCTAATTTTTGAAAGACTATCTTGAAGAAAGGAATTATCACACACTATTCTTGGGAAACTATTTCGTGTAACAATTTGATCCTGGTGATATGAATAGCTTGGAAACATCTGAGCTGCATTGCAATATCATTCCAAATAGGGAAATTGGAAATATCTAAATTTCCAGCAATGGTTGGATTATTAAGTAAATCTTGGTACATGGGATATAATACAACTATTAAAATGTTGGATATGCTATGCTCTCAGTGATGGGGAAATACATGATAGTGATACATTGAAAAAGAAGACTGTGAAATTGTGTATGTTATTAAGGTTTAAACAATGAAAAGTATACCAAGAAAAGCAAGAAGGGTCAAAATATTAATAGGGTCTATCTCTAGATGGTAAGATTTCTCAATTCTATGTTACTGTTATTTCTCCATAAATATGGAGATCCTTTTATTTCCTTTCTAATAAAAAGCACCACAGTTCAGAAAATGTTAGAACATTCCTCTCTAATGGAGCAGGATGGAGGAGACCAAGGTAAAGGGTACAGTAAGTCCCTGCTGACCCAGGAGAGTCCCACTGTGACCTTGGGTGGGTAACTTGACTAAACCCTAGACTGATTGGAGCAGTGAAATGCAAGACCAGAACAGTCTCCCTCTCTCCCCGGGTTACTACTCTTGACTTACAGATGAGACACAGGAAGAGGTCTCACCCTCCTGGTCCTGGGTCTCAGACGGCCCATGGCTCCAGGCTCTGACACAGGTAGAGGAAGGCCCTATTCCTCCGAATCCCATTCCTTATACCACAGGTTCCCAAAAATGAATAAGTGAATTAATGCTTCAAAAAGGAGGAAACCCAAAGGGGTAAAGGGTGTTAAGGGGTCATCTATTCCCCATGACTGCTCTTTACAGTTGAGGACTGTAAAGTTTGGAGGAACTGAACATCATGAACTCCTTTAGCCTTACAATAGGGTATTCTGAACGTTTGCATGATATTATTGAGGTTGAGTTGCTGAGATTTTTCTCCACTTTAACCCTAAAACCATCTGACTCATTTTACCAATCCTTAACCCATCCTCTACAAAAAACCCTGTGGAACTTCTTTCCTCTTCAGAGAAGCATTTCTTCCTCTAGGGAACAGCTCTGGTCACTTCTCAACCTTGGGTTACTCTCAGTTAGTCAAGTTCTTACAATTCTACAACCTCGAAGAGCATTCAAACAATCTCATAATTTACCTTTAACAAAACCACAGAAGGGCCAGCCAGGGCCCATCACTGAAGGCCCAGCCAACAATAAGGCCTGGTACATACCCGGCACCCCAGACACTGAAGGAATTCCAAGCCCAGTTCACTACTGTCCTCTCGCCACTCCTGCTTTCCCTGGATACTGAAAGCCAGGCAGGCTTTGAGGGCTCTGGCTAGCCAGGAGCTTCCCTATTCTTGGATTGGAGGGCAAAGTTCATCCTGAGCACGGAGGAACTGGAGACAAGCAACTTACTGCAGTTGGATAAGGGAAGAACTGGTGTGTCTACTCAACATCTAAGTCAGTTTGGTAAATTTTATTTGAATTCTGGGCTAGGGAAAGGCTCTAGCTATGGTTTTAGGGCATTGTCAGAGGCAAGCTCACTCACCAGAATCCCCCCAGCCAGGGCCTGCTCATGGTTACACTATTAAGGCCCACACATGTCTCTAATCTCCAGGAAGTCTAGCCTCTATGGAGGACTTAGACTCCTTGAGGAGAAGCACCAGATGAGAGGCTGCATCCTCAAATATGGAGGCTCTGCCTTTCCTTCAGCACTGAGAATAACCCAACAGGCCAACACCTGCTACCAACCTCATTCTGCCTCCTGTAGCCACTGCCTTGAAAAGCCAGGTCATCCTCCTTTGTAGGGAGGAGCCCTTGTCACCCTTACCAGTCACATCTCATTTTCTTGGTACTCCTCTATACCGCATAGGTGTTAATTTTATAATAGATCATTAGAATACATTTCCTCAATAGAATATAAGCTCCTCAATAGAATGTAATCTCTCTTGCTTTAATTTTAACTGTAGGAAGGCAGAGGTTTTATGTGTTTTATTTATCATTGTATCCTCATGTAGTTACAAAATGAATGATTAAAAGAAACTAGTTTTTAAAAAGAAGTTACTTGGAATGGTACCAACAGGAAGGCCACATATTTACTTGAAAAAATGTGTAGACATACAAATTTAATAAAACTGTAGAAGTGTATTCTGAGTGAAAAGTACAGTGGCACTCTGCAATAAATCAAATATTCATTATAAAATTAGGAGGTTAGCACATAAGTACAACAAGCTTATGCTTAAGCAAAATTTTTAGATATTCACCAATGGCTAATGTAATTGGCCATTGCAAAGAATTTCCAGAATGGTGTGTTATTAGGGGATTTCTGTTGCTAGATCATGGAGGGAAGGTGCACTTCTCCCTGCGTGTTTATCAGCGTGGCAAGCATGCATGGAGCTCCTCAGGCAAGGGTCTCTTTGGTCACCATGCTGTCTCCTCTTAGTTCTCACTGTTTTGCTGCAGGACAACATCCCTGCACAGAGCCTGCATCCCCACCAGGACTGTCAGAAATACCTTGTGGCATCATAAACCATCATCTGGTGGAACATCTGGTGCTGACGACAGCCTAGAGAAATATACAGATGTGGGGGCCAGCAACTCAAGTGGCAATCATTTCAATTATACAACCGCATCTGGGTGGGGTGCTGGGTGCTGGCTCTCAGGATGCATCGCTGAGAGGCATATGAAGAGGGTAGCCTCATGCATGCTGCAATGACCACTGAAGCATATCACTCTAAGTCACAGAGGGAAAGATTCATCGTGTTATACTTATCTGATTAGCAGTACGTGTCAATTACGTTGGTGTTTTGCCTGAAAGTCAGGATAAAACTGTATGCTTGCTATGGAGTGGCAGACATATTTTCCCTTGGGTGATCACAGGGAAAGAGCCCCAAAGTGCATTTGATTAATATGCTATATTCACGGGTTTGCTTTCCAAGGCTTTTATTTCTTTTAAGTGAACTGGTATGTGGGAACCTTGCAAAAACCAAGACTTTTTTACAAAGTTCTTTTGTTCATTCTATGAGGGAGATGACAGATGTTGGAATAAGTGAAATCACACTTGAGTTTTGTATAAAAACACCTTAGATAAGTTGTGTTTTTGCACTACTAATATTATTATGCTTGGCAGTGTTTATCTTCAAAGACTTCATTTCCAGTTTAACCTTTAATTTAGGACAAAGTTGAGGACATTCAATCTAAAGAGATTGACAGAGGAGAAAATGAAACTGAAGGTAATTAATAACGTATAAACCAATGACTTCAAGTGTACACAAAACAATGCTAAATCAGATTTCCAAAAGTGAGCTTTCTCTAGATGTCTCTAAAATGATAGTGACCCAATTCCTAACACAAAAGTTAAAACTAGTCATCCATTCATTCAAGTATTATTAAATGATAATTACATGCAAAATACTGATTCCAAGATGAAGAAATCAACTCTCAAAAGACATAAAAGGGAGGCAAGAAGAAAAACATTTACCTAGAAAGCTGTGGCAAAAGTCCAGTTATCCCACATAGCCTTCTGGTTACTTGGTTATTTAAAACTCAAGTAAATAAATCTTAAATATTTTACTTCAATTAAAAAGTTAAAAATTTACCTTTATTCACCAATCTTTTGCTTTAGAACAAAGGTCCTTCCTCTGAGTATAAATTTGGTGTTTGGACTAAGTTTTCCTTAACAACTTTAAAACATTTCAAAAGTAAGAACTTGAAAATGCTTCTAAAATAATCTAAGCATAGGATCCTTTTAGATTTTTGTAATCCTACAGCCTCCTCTCAGCACAATAATCTTGTCTTCAATATATCTTCTTCCAAAGAAAAATTTTTGCAATTCATATTTATGAAGTCTTCCCGGGGCAATCTACTTAGTTTTCATGGAAACAACAAATGCTTTGATATGTATTTTTCACTTATATAATGTTTAATCATATTTTGTAATTATAAGAGCACAACAGATATATATATACAGGCATGGAAACTTACACATATGACTCACACACTCAGTTAGTAGGGGAAGAAATGAGGGTGCATCTTGAGAATAACCTTTTAGAATGCAGAGGCATTGGTTAATATGTTTTATAAAGGGAATAGAGATCACTGGGCAAGGTGGCCAATTTGCTGGGATATTCTCCAAGAAAATCAAGCACCAGCTAGTGCAGAATAATGGTTCTTTTGGACTCTCTGTCCATAAAAAAGAATACTTTCTATGTTGGTAAAATCTAGAGATAATTTGATCTCCAGTCTTTCTAAAAAAGACTCTGGAATCAAAATCAATACTGAAATAAATATGTACCAAGCTGTAGTGCTAATGGCTTTGTCAAACAGCTGTAAGATATAAGTTGTACCTTCATAACAATGGAAATATTAGCATTTTCAGAGGGGCAGCCCATCCAAAAGGAAGATACAAGGAACAAGGTGATTGTACACTGGTAGAACAATGGTCCTTTTAAGAGAACAAAATATATGCTACGGCAGATAAGTCTCATAATTAGAGAATATTAGAATCACAGAAAGAAATTTGCTGACCAACTGAATAATCCAATATATGTTTACTAGATTGTGAGTCTTCCTTACTGTACTGGGAGCTTAAGAGCCTGGATTCAATTTCCTTCCTTGTTATATTTCTAGCACATGGGACACTGCCTTGCACATGGAAGTCCCTCAAAAATGTCAGGATGAATGTATTAAACATTACCACGATGTCAGAGGGAAGTTGTCTCTCATGCATACAGTATGCCGTTACCTTACCTGGATGTTAATAAAGATCACAGGAGATATCTGTCACACAGCCACAAACACTTTGTTGCCGTGACCAAGTGCCTAGGGTGGAATTAAACAGGTGTGAATCAATAGCAGAGCCATGTTATGACATCTATAGAGTTCAGTGGTTCTCCAGCTGAGATAATCATTTTTACATTTGAATCATCTATGGAAGACTCATTGGGAAGATGCTCTGCTATACTATTTAAAACAAAATAGGCACAGCTATTTGGTTTATCCATAAATTATAACCTTCACATGTCATTCAGTATTATGATGACATGTTTCTCAATTTTTTTCTAAGTTTTCCTCACTCATGGTTTGCTTTCTTTAATTCACATAGATGGTCAGTGTGTTGTGGACAATAGGGGTGGCTCATGTTCCCGAAGTGGCCTGTCTGTTGGTGCTTTATTCAGTTTAAGACCTCTCAGGTTGTGAAACAGGGAGTGGAATCTTGGCATTACTCCATCTTTGGTACGTATGGTTCAATAGTAGAGAGATTTTGGATGTTCTTCTTGGCTTAGTGTCAGAGAGAGGTTTTATCTTAACAGAGATCACTGCATAGGCCTTCTGGTTACCCACTAAGCAAACCTGGTCATTTTAATAAGGACTAATTTATTTCATACACTCATTTCAATATCTTTAACAATTTTCATATTCAACTCAGCTAGTCTGTTTTCTTCATGGACTTACACATGTTAGATAAAAACCTGCTAGATATGGAATAACCTTAAATTAGTATACCCTGTTTTATCACTCATGGACTAGTCAGGAAAACAGAAACCATCTTAAATCTTATAAAGAACTATTTCAACATGAAGGATTATTAAGGTAGGCTGAAAAGCACCCCAAAGATTAGCAACAGCTAAAAGTCATTACAACTCCTAGGGTTGGAGGACAGTGGGAAAAAATGGTGTTGCCAGAATCCAGAAGCAGGCTAATGGATGACTGCAAGGGCCTCTCTGCTCCATGAAAGAACTAGGAGGCAGATGCTCTGCAACAGGCCCTATGGCAAAGAGAGAAATGAGCCATTTCAGGGACACCAAAAGCAATGGAAAGATGGAAAGAAACATCCTCACTTCTCTCACCCTCCCATGGTCAAGACTACCTTGTAAGCCTTGAAGCCTAAGAAGGAGCAGGGCCTTGCAAATGTATTTCAGTGTGATGAAGGAAAGAGAGAAAGGGCAGGTAATGAATCCAGGAATAAATAAACTGGCACAGAAAACATGAGGCCTTCTTTTATTATTCATTTTTATCTATCATAAGAAATAAATTAAACTTTATTGATATTTAATATTTGGGTTGACTTCGACACCATCACTCAGTTTCTATGTCAAATGGACATGTGTCCTTTACATAATGTGATGAATGAGTGTGAGGCAAACAGAACACCCAGGGCAGGTCGTTGTGGGGTGGGAGACTTACTCTTCCACCTGCTTTTAGCATGCTGCACCATTCTGCAGCGTGTTTTGCCTGAGTATATGGATCACGAGTTGCTGGAGCTGATTCTGACTACAGTTGCCCACACATCATGACACTGAGTTAAAAAGACTGACAAAAAAATTGGCCAATACTAATAAGTCCTGACTGGAGTGAGAGATTGTGAACCTATGTTTCATAGTGCTGGTGAAAAGTGGGGGTTTTTTCCTTGTAATAAAATTTATTTACTCAGAAACTTCATTTTTAAGTAGTGCTGAAATTTATTAGCTTTTTTGATGAAATGCAAGGCTGAGGTTTACTTCAAGATATTTGATTTAAAAGAAAACTTATATTTCAGAATAACTTAGAATAAAATTTTCTGTTATAATAACTAAATAATCCAGACCCTCCTTTCCAATAAGGACTGTTTTCAGATTTACACTTGTTTTACATCTTATATCCCACCAGTTTTTTTTTCCTATGTTCATTTCAATCCCCTTGATATTGTTTATAAGGATTAATGTTATCTATAAATATTTTCTGTACACATTTGGATTTCAAAGTGTAAAGTTTTCTTGTGGACTGTAGCTATCATTCTTCAAACCAAATTAATTAGCAATGTACAACTTCACTGGTTCTTGGGATGTCAAGAACCGTGGAGAATCTGAGGTATATACTACTATACTTGCAACCTAAAACGTTAGCCTGGAAAAGTTGTACAGAGGCTGGCCGAAGGCATGAGACTCCCAGTTCAGAGAAAAAGGACTTTATTACTTAAGGAACGGCAGGCAGCAAAAGCTTCATGTTTCCTTCTGGTTCACCTTGCTCCCCAAATCCTACTGGGGTGATACTGAGCAGTCCAGGGAGAGTCTGCCTATGCAGTGGGTTTGTATCAGAGTTGAGGAAACCCAAGCCTAGTAAACCCAGTCCTTTATACAGCAAAGGACTATGAACAAAACTGACCAAACTTTGTCCTGGAGGTAGACGTAATCTGTATTATACTGGACAGCAATGGACGTGCCCGCTACTCCAGAAAGAAACATTGTCTTCCAAAGTTATTCACCACATAAACATCCTTGAAAAGAAAGTTCTGAACAAAAGATAGTCAGTGCCTCTGCTCACACAAAGTATGGAAACAGGAGATCCATGAAGAACTGTCTTCCAGAACTCACTTGCCCATATTGTAAATTCCTAATTCGGGGGTGTATGGGTGGAGAGAGTGAGAAAAACAGAGTTATTAGATTCATTCTGTGTGTCTCCTTTTGTGTAAAGGATTCTTAAGTATGTATTATTAATCATGTTTAGTAATAATGCATACACATAATTAAGAAAAAAATATATATATATTAGAAATGTGTTACCCTGCAAAAAAAAAAATGTTTTACCCGTAGAAGTGTTAAGATCAGTAAAAGTTTGGAGATAATTACTATTTCAACCAATCACTTTCCTGATGACTAGTGTTATTGCAACCACATTTATTTAACATTTCATATAAATGCATTAAGTGTTACTATGTCACCTGTGGCCTCAAGGAATGTTTATTCTACTTATAAATTCTTAATTTGTTAATGTCTTCAGAACTTGGCTTTAGAAACATCAGTTATTTAGATTTCTCTTGAAAAACCTGTACAGGAGCATTTTTCTTTAGCAATGGCAGATATTACATGAAAATTTTGTCAATGAATTTGGTGAAATTAATCTCTTATCTGTTTAACAAATCATTTTTAAGCTTTGCATTTTTAAGGTAAATATTACTAGTTATAACCAGAAAGAAAGACAATGGTTCTCTCCAGGCAAGTCACCATTAAAGCTCACCACATGAGCCAACCTGTCTGATAGACTAGAAAAATCACTGAAATTTCACAAATCACTCACTTTTATTTGATATATATATATATATATTTTTTTTTTTACAATATTTCCTTTTTGATAGTTCTAAATAAAATAAGCCTACTTTAAAAATGAGTTATTTGCTAAAGTGCCTTTTTTTAAAAACAGGATTCCAGAAAGTTCTGAGGATTGAAATGTAGTCATTCATTTTGCTGCTCTTTTATTAAACATCAGCTTTGTGTATCTGTATACAGTCTGAAAGCCTCCAGATCTAAATATAATCAGTATCACATGACTGAAGAATGGGCCAATTGTATGCAGATCTAGGATCCATCACTGGAAAGCTAATGCCCTCCTTGTTGAAAGGATATAATCATTTTGAAGTATCTTCTTTGTTTTTTTTTTTAAGAGAATGTCAAAAAAGCAGAGTCTAATTTTATGTGCCTGGGAGTAGCTATCTAAGCTTCAGGCAATACAAACGCTGCTATTTACTGGGAGTAAAAGCTCTGCATAATTAACAAACATCATCAGCCTTACAGTTCCTGCAGAATGAGGTAAGTTCCTTGCCTGAAGGCTGCTCTCATCCTAGTAAGTCTGTTTACCCTGTCCAAGATTGGATTAGTTTAATTATTATGAAAAAGACTGCTAAGATCTTACAGCCTAATTATGCAAATGTTTCTAAATGTTCACAAAAGTAATTTATTTATTTGGAGATAAATGAATCTGTTTTGTCATAAAACAGATTGCAGTCCTGGCAATGGACAAGTGGGGTTATGTAGCCTTGGGCAAATCTTTCACCGCAAATATCAGTGGGATCCCTAGATTACAACATTTAAAAATACATAAATGTTTTTAGCAGGTTTTTATTGTTTTTGTAAATTATAGTAATCCCAGAAAGAACTATCACAGGTTTGATACTCACCAACCTTGTTATGAAAACATGGTTTCTCAGCAGAAGCATTTAAAAGATGCTAACAGCTAAAACATTCCTGGTAGACCTATTAAGGTACACCTGTTTTATTATGCTTAGAGCAGATATATTCACAATACTGTTGTCTTTTTCCCCTCTTCCTAGTAACATCATAGTTTAAGGAATTCTTAAAAGAAATATTGGAAACAGATGGTAGAATATATATCCAGATCATTTTACCTGTAAAAATTGTAATGCATTTTAAATAAGTTAAACCAATGCATCTGTCTGAAGTGACTTCTAAGTCAGCTTTCAAAGTAACAAAAAATACTTTAGTATATAATTTAGCTGAAGCTTGTGAACTTGGAAACACACATTTTAAGCCTACCAAGTATCTGAATCTAATAGTTTTATAGCATTACCAGTATCATTAATAATCCTTAGTTATGTCTTAAAATAATCCAAATGAGCTTAGTTACCCAGAGCTTCAAATTTTGACTTCAGAAAACGTATAAAAATGTGCACAAGTTTAAGGATCTTCAGCAAAAAGGAGAAAAAGAAAAAAATTTTCAAGAAGTGGGCCAAGTACTTGATTAGGGAATTTGTAGGTGGATATATATTGTTCTTTATGTTACTCTTCTTGTCTGACATTAGTTCTTCTTCTGAAAATAGAGCCCATTTAGTCTGGGGTAACCCATTCTCTAGGTCTGATTGAGAGGGAGTGTGACTCCATCTCTGCACCATCCTACCACAAGGGTGCTCACATGACCTAAATTAAGCCCATTCCAAGACTTACCTACCAGCAGCTCTCAGAGAATTATGATAATGATAGAGATAGAATAATAATGCTTTGCCATATAAAAAACCATCATTTATTGAGTACTTTCTATATGCTGGATACTATGATCAGCTCTTCATGTGCATAACCTCATTTAATCCTCAACTGCTTTTCCACTGAGGCTGAAAAACTGGGTATCATCAGCCCACCTATAGGAAGTCTGACAAAGAGATGGTGCTCTAATGACATTTTTTAAGGGCAAAGACAGCATATTCTTGGACTGGACTTGTCATTTGCAGTTAGGAATCCTCATGTCATGAATGTTGTGCTCTTACAGATTCTAAAATGGGGATTGAGTCATTAGCTGTGGTTGACCATACCATAAGGAGCCATGTCCTGACCTCTGGACAAATGCAGATAAATTAGAGAAATCTTGAACTTGGAAACATGCAGAATTTGAACACCAGAAAAAGGGTGTGTGTATTTCAGAGTCCATATGGTAGTTACTATATATTATGTTTTTAAAAGCATAGATGTAAGGAAAAGTGGGGGGAGGGTGCATATATTCTGGACAATCCACAGTGAAATGCAAAGGAATCTGCTGTTGTGAGGTGTCAGCAAACTTTTCCACCTATGTTGGCAAACAAACCCTGCTTCCATGTGGGGTACTGATTCCATGTTTGAGTTCAAAAGAGATTGCCCTAGTTCCCGGCACTCTTCCATAAGCCTGGGCTCACAGCCCAATCTAGATAAATCAGATTCTCTACTAGGAATTCTCTGCCAGATGAAACAGGGAAGAAATAATTTTTCAGCTGACGTTGTTAAGCTGGCTTGATGTGGGTCTTTGAGGTGGCAGGTGGGGTGTGCTTTGGCTATCTTGCTCCATTTATGAGAAATTCGGTTGGGAAGAGAAGCAACCGGCCAAGGGAAGTGTTGAGCCCTTGGGTCTAGCCATGGCTGAAATCAGGTCTCTCGCTGGACTTTTCAGGTATTTTAGTCAATAGCTCCCTTTTCTGATTACACTAGCTGGAGTTTGATTCCTCTCACTAGCTTCTTTTCCTTTTCGAACCTGAAGCATATGGGGACAGCCACTTCTTAGGGCATTGGTCAGAAACCTGTACTTCCAGTCTTTTGCATTTCCTGTACCTTCAACGACAAATGATATTGCAAATTTGGGGGAGAAATCTCAACAGCAAAAGACAATACCTATATAAATACACAGAAGTATTTCTTTCAGTCAGGAAAGCCAGTCTCTCCTGCTTCCTAGGCACTATTATTTTTTTCTTTTTTCCAGACTAATGCCTGTTCTAAGAGTTAGAATAGCTGTTCATATTTCTGTAAATATAGGGAAGTGTTCTTTCTCTGTATTCTTAAATATATATCCTATTATAGAGAATATAGTTTATTAAAAAGAGGTGTGTTTGAAATAATGGAGTTTGACTTCTGTGTGTGTGTTTAAATTAACTGCTATTTAAATAAGCAGGACAATGGGTCTATAGGGAGATTCCAGCTAAAGTCTTCTTATGTATTAAATGGATGGTATGAATAATGAGCTTAACAGACTTCTCTGATGTCACCATTATCTTGGTTATTGAAGCCATTAGAAACTGTTTGCTGTCAGTGAAATGATAATATCTCAGGCGCACCTGCTTTATAATTATTCATTTGAAGCAAGATCATTAACATATTTCTTAAGTCATTTACAGACAACTTGACTTAAAATTAACAATTTTTTTCTCTATAAAAAATTAATAATGTAGAGAAAATATGGGTACACAGAAATTCTATATAATTCAAATAACTAGGCATCAAAAGATCTACAATTTGTGTGACTTATCTTTACATAATTAACAGTTGAGATTCATTAGCAGTTATGATATCTAAGAAGTTTCCAAAATAATACACGAATAATTGCAGTGGACAAATTAATTCAGACTTCTTATTCAGCAGAATACTTTAATCAGTTAAAGGTATTTATTATAAAATAGTAATGATATCTAATCAGTAGAGTTTCAATGGCTTAATGAAATTACAGCTCTTAGCACACTGCATGGCACATAGTAACCACTCAGTTAATTATTGTAATATTAATTATGATATACTCAGTTCTATTGGGTTATGAAAATACAAAATATATTTTTGTCTCAAAGAATTTATAGGCTAACAGAGAAAACAAACAAAAGTGCACAATTATATAGATAATTTTCATAAATAGTACCAATATACTTACCTACTTTTAGTTGTTTTTTATTATGTGCCATGCATTGACCTAAGTGCTTCACTTGGGTGTATTAATTTATTCTTCAAAATATACATACAAGGTTAGTACTATTAATATCTCTAGTTCATGCACAAGGAAAATGAGATATAGAGAAGTTAAGTGTGGATAAAATGAAGGTCCCTGTTGCCAGGATTCTCACCTGGCCCTGGTTGGCTAGCTCACTACACACGTGTGAGCAATGCATCGTTATTGACTCTATATAGAGAGCCCTGCCCAGTGTTCTGGGAGACATGGTGGCACGGCTGCAAGGCTACAGGAGAGCAGAGCAGAGGCTGGAGTGGTGGCAGTGCCAAGGACAGAGGCCCAGAGGACAGCTGTGCGGGAAGAGAGGCCCAGAGTCAGAGACCGGCTTGCTGCATGCAGACTTGCTCTGAGTGAATGGGATTTTAGTGATTTATCTGCCACCGTGGAAATAAAGTTGGGTATAACCCTTTCACCTCAAGAATCTTCTACTGTCATTCATTTGGTCACACTGAATCTATAGTGAACTTGCCCAGGGCTGAAACCCATTAGCAAGACATTAAGTAACAGTTAAGTCACACAGCTAGGAAACAGTCAATCCAAGATTTGATTCGAGGTAGTTGACTACAGTCAGTTGACTTACCTCCCATTGCTTCATAAACTGAGAGGCCAACTGCTTAAGGCAGTGATTCTAAGCATTAGCGAGCATCAGAAACACCTGGGAGCCTTGTTAAACCACAGATGCAAGAGCCAAACTTCCCAAATTCCCAGTTGAGGAAGTCTGGGTTGAGGCTGAAAATCTGCATTTCACACAGGGTCCCAGGTGACACAGATGCTGCTGGCTCTAGATCTACACTTTGGGACCTGCTGGCCTAAGCAATGTAGCAGAAGAGGAAAAAGAAGTCCATCAGCAAGGGGCTTAGAACTTCCTTTAGTGCAGATTAAGCTACTGATATCTGGACTAATGAAACCTTGGTTGGTACTGGGGAGTCTTTGGAAAAGTCAGTCTCTCCTGCTTTGTAGGCACTATTATTTTTACTTTGTTCTAGACTTCAGTGCCTATTCTAAGAGTTACAGCAAAACAAAAACTATGGTTCTTTTGAGATGACTTATTTGGGAAGGGTTTTATAATTATGACCCAGGGATACAAACTTGGAAAAATGGGTTTATGCATGTTCATATAAGGGATGAAATAGGTAATCAGTAGGTTCAGTGACTGAAAGCATGAAAGCTTCTCCATGAGATCATTTCCAAGAAAAAAATCATATATTTATTCATTCATTGATTCAACAGGTATTTATTAAGAACTGTTAATAAATAGTCACTGCTCCCATGAAATTTACATTTTAGGAGGAGGAACTGGCAACAAATTTCTAATATGTTGGTATTAATAAGCTATGCAGAAAATTAAATCAGGGCAGAGGATCTGAGAGAAAATGGAAATTGTATGGCCAGGATTCTCACCTCCCCTGATTCTAATATCACCCATTGTACGCATAAAAGGGCCTACTTGTATACCTGTGAGCAGCGGGATGGTTACCAGCCCATAGAGCTGCCTAGAGCAAACTGTCAGTCAGGGAAGTACCAGCCCAGGGAAGGGGTGGAGGGAAACCACACAAGCACCTCCGTGTAATTGGTGGGCATCAGCCAGTCACTATAGAGACCTGCCCACAGATCCTCGCAGTGCCAGGGATGGGGAAGCAGAGAGCTTAGGGAGCCCCAAGAGGAATCGAGAGAGAAGCTGCAGCCCTGGTGCTAGGAAGGGAGAAGAGAGCCCCATGCTGGGGAGCAGGAAAGAGCAGTGCCCAGAGCGAGCAGGGACTGTAGCCAGACCAGAGACAGAAATGGGCTTGCTACCTGAATATAGCCTGGTGACCTTTGTAAGAATAAAACTCGGTATGAGCCCCTTTTAACTCTTAACACTCCATTGTCATTAGTTGGTCTCATTGAATGCATGGTGCACTTGCCCAGAGTGGGGCACCTCCCTTTCCCCACTCCGAGAGCAGCAGGGTGGGAATGCATTAAACAACAAATCAGAGAAAGCTTCTCTTATAAGGTAATATTTGGGAGAGACCAGAATGAAGCAAGAAAGAGAGTCACACAGAAAGAGCTAGAAATAAGAGGTTTCTAAGTAAGAACATCCCTAATGCAAGATAATTGCCTCCTAGAGAATAAGGAAGGAGGCTAAGGTAGAATGGAAGAGATAAGACTAAGGAATTAGCCAGAAAGAGAACATCATGTCTTGTAAGCCAAGGTAAATATTTTATTTTATTGTTAGGTGGGAAACCACTAGAATGTTTTGAACAGATCAGGGTCATGCTGCCTTTGGCACGGAAGGAAAAAAAAGAACTGTAGACGACAAGGGCAAAGTCAGAGAGACCAGTTAGAGAGCAACTGTAAAAATTCAGGCAAGAGCTGATGACTGGGTCAGGATGATAGCAGAAAAAGCATTAAGAAGTGTCTGTATCCTGAAAATACTTTTATGTTTGATCCAACAGGATTTATTAATGGATTGTATATTGAGTGTTAAGAAAAATATGCAAACTAGGAAATAAGGAAAAGGAATGTTTTATGGGGCAAAGTCTGACCAAAATGTTATCTAGGTGTATGTACTTTGGATTAAAGGTCCTAGGCTTAGTGAGGTTACATGTTTCCTTGTAGACTTCTGTCCAGTACAGATGCTAATAATTCCTTTATAGTGGAAAAGATAACCCCAAAAGTTACTGTTTATTGTTCTATGATATATTAATCAGTTTTATATCTAATACAGAAATATTTTCCTAATATTTCTTACTTGGTCTGCTTATAAGTACATCTTACTGGTTCACTCATCAATATGTCTTTGACACATATTCATTTTATACTTTCACAAGAGCCATGCTTTTTACTTTTGAATATTATACTTTAACTGAATAAGAGAGTGGCAAAAGTCAAGGATGATACCATGGTTATTGTTTGAGCATTTAAAAGAGGGCAGTTACCATTTTCTCAGTTGAGAAAGTATGCCAATGGAGCAGGATGAGGTAGTGGGTAAGAAGGTCTCCATTGATTTTAGTCATTTACATTTTTATTTTGGAGCCAATCAATTAGCAGAGTCAGATATTCAGGTGAGAGACCCAGGCTAGAGAAATAAAATGGGGACAGATCATATAGATGATATTCAGAGCCATAGACTGCATGAGATTACCTAAGCATGAGTATAAATAGAAGTTTAAAAGAATGTCCTTGGACTTATTCCTGGAACAGTCCAATGCTTAAAGATTTAGAACATGAGGAGGAGGTAGCAAAGAGCTCTGATAAGGGAAAGCCACAAAATTGAGAGTGCTGGCCCAAAAACAACAGAAGAAACAGTTCCAAGGAGATTGACAACTTATGTCAAATGAAGATAATAAGATCCAGTACAATAAGGATAGAAATTGACCCATTGGCTTTGGCACCCTGAAACCTTGACCAGAGCAGTTGGGGTCCATGATGAAGACGAAAGCCAAATTGATGAAGTGATGTAAAGAGAAACAGAGAAAAACAGAAACAGAAACTGTATAATGAATACCTTGGAGTATAGTTATATAGTTATACAGTCACACAGTAAGATATTACAAAGGAATTGAAATCAACATAACTAGAGGTACAAAGAAGAATATGGAAGGATCTTAAAAATATAATATTGAATGAAAAAGCAAGACACAAGAGTACCTGCCACATGTATTAAATGTTCAACACTGAGCAGAACATATAATAACCATTTATGAATGTCTATATTGGTAGTCAAACTATAAAAGCAGGAAAATTATTACCATAAAGTCAAGATAGTGGTTCCCTCTTGGGAAAAGGAAAAGGAATGGGACTGAGAAAGTATCCATAAGAGGCCTGCTGGGATGCTGACAATGTTCTATTTCTTGTCTTAGGTGATGATTATCCCTCATAATTATTCTTAGATATTATTCATCTACATTTTCTCTGCAGTGTTTTCATTGTGTGCCATATTTCACAATAAAATAATTTTTTTAAATATAATTTATTTTATTATCATTAATTTACAATTACATGTGCGATATTATGATTATTAAACTACCCCTTCATCAGGTCCCCCCCACCAACCCCATTACAGTCACTGTCCATCAGCGTAGTGAGATGCTATAGAATCACTACTTGTCTTCTCTGAGTTGTACTGCCCTCCCCGTGCCCCCCCAACATTACATCTGCTAATCGTAATGCCCCTTTTTCCCTCTTATCCCTCCCTTCCCGCCCATTTTCCCCAGTCCCTTTCCCTTTGGTAACTATTAGTCCGTTCTTGGGTTCTGTGAGTCTTGTGCTGTTTTGTTCCTTCAGTTTTTTTCTTTGTTCTTATACTCCACATATGAGTGAAATCATTTGATACTTGTCTTTTTCGGCTTGGCTTATTTCACTGAGCATAATACCCTCTAGCTCCATCCATGTTGTTGCAAATGGTAGGATTTGTTTTCTTCTTATGGCTGAATAATATTCCATTGTGTATATGTACCACATCTTCTTTATCCATTCATCTACTGATGGACACTTAGGTTGCTTCCATTTCTTGGCTATTGTAAATAGTGCTGCAATAAACATAGGGGTGCATCTGTCCTTTTCAAATTGGGCTGCTGCATTCTTAGGGTAAATTCCTAGGAGTGGAATTCCTGGGTCAAATGGTATTTCTATTTTGAGTTTTTTGAGGAACCTCCATACTGCTTTCCACAATGGTTGAACTAATTTGCAGTCCCACCAGCAGTGTAGGAGGGTTCCCTTTTCTCCACATCCTCGCCAACATTTGTTGTTGTTTGTGTTTTGGATGTTGGCCATCCTCACTGCTGTGAGGTGATATCTCATTGTGGTTTTAATCTGCTTTTCTCTGATGATTAGCGATGTGGAGCATCTTTTCATGTGCCTGTTGGCCATCTGAATTTCTTCTATGGAGAAGTGTCTATTCATGTCCTCTGCCCATTTCTTAATTGGATTATTTGCTTTCTGTTTGTTAAGGTGCATGAGTTCTTTATATATTTTTGGATGTCAACCCTTTATCAGATACGTTTTTTATGAATATATTCTCCCATACTGTAGGATGTCTTTTTGTTCTACTGATGGTGTCCTTTGCTGTACAGAAGCTTTTCAGCTTGATATAGTCCCACTTGTTCATTTTTGCTTTTGTTTCCCTTTCCCGGGGAGATATGTTCATGAAGAAGTTGCTCATGTTTATGTCCAAGAGATTTTGCCTATGTTTTTTTCTAAGAGTTTTATGGTTTCATGACTTACATTCAGGTCTTTGATCCACCTTGAGTTTACCTTTGTGTATGGGGCTAGACAGTAGTCAGTTTCATTCTCTTACATGTAGCTGTCCAGTTTTTCCAACACCAGCTGCTGAAGAGGCTGTCATCTCCCCATTGTATATCCAAGGCTCCTTTATCAAATATTAATTGACTGTATATGTTTGGGTTAATGTTTGGATTTTCCATTCTGTTCCACTGGTCTGTGGGTCTGTTTTTGTGCCAATACCAAATTGTCTTGATTACTGTGGCTTTGTAGTAGAGCTTGAAGTCAGAGAGTGTAATTCCCCCTGTTTTATTCCTCCTTCTCAGGATTGATTTGGCTATTCGGGGTCTTTTGTGGTTCCATATGAATTTTAGAATTATTTGTTCCAGTTCATTGAAGAAAGCTGTTGGTAGTTTGATAGGATTGCATTGAATCTGTAGATTGCTTTAGGTAGTATAGCCATTTTGACAATATTTATTCTTCCTAGCCAAGAGCACAGGATGCATTTCCATTTGTTAGTGTCCTCTCTAATTTCTCTTAGGAGTGTCTTGTAGTTTTCAGAGTACAGGTCTTTCACTTCCTTCGTTAGGTTTATTCCTAGGTATTTTATTCTTTTTGATGCAATTGTGAATGGAATTGTTTTCTGATTTCTCTTTCTGTTAGTTCATCATTAGTTTATAGGAAAGCAACAGATTTCTGTGTGTTAATTTTGTATCCTGCAACTTTGCTGAATTCAGATATTAGTTCTAGTAGTTTTGGAATGGAATCTTTAGGGTTTTTTATGTACAGTATCATGTCACCTGCAAATAGTGACAATTTGACTTCTTCTTTACCGATCTGGATGCCTTGTATGTCTTTGCTTTGTCTGATTGCTGTGGCTAGGACCTCCAGTACTATGTTGAATACCAGTGGAGAGAGTGGGCATCCTTGTCTTGTTCCCGATCTTAGATGAAAAGCTTTCAGCGTCTTGCCGTTAAGTATGATGTTAGCTGTGGGTTTGTCATATATAGCCTTTATGATGTTGAGGTACTTGCCCTCTATACCCATTTTGTTGAGAGTTTTAATCATGAATGGATGCTGAAGTTTGTCAAATGCTTTCTCAGCATCTATGGAGATGATCATGTGGTTTTGTTCTTCTTTTTGTTGATTTGGTGGATGATGTTGATGGATTTTCGAATGTTGTACCATCCTTGCATCCCTGGGATGAATCCCACTTGATCATGGTGTATGATCCTCTTGATGTATTTTTGAATTCGGTTTGCTAATATTTTGTTGAGTATTTTTGCATCTACGTTCATCAGGGATATTGGTCTGTAATTTTCTTTTTGGGTGAGGTCTTTGCCTGGTTTTGGTATTAGAGTGATGCTGGCTTCATAGAATGAGTTTGGAAGTATTCCCTCCTCTTCTATTTTTTGGAAAACTTTAAGGAGAATCGGTGGTATTTCTTCTCTATATGTCTGGTAGAATTCAGAGGTGAATCCATCAGGCCCGGGGGTTTTGTTCTTGGGTAGTTTTTTGATTACCAATTCGATTTCATCGCTGGTGATTGGTCTGTTTAATTTTTCTGTTTCTTGCTTGGTCAGTCTTGGAAGGTTGTATTTTTCTAAGAAGTTGTCCATTTCTTCCATGTTTTCCAGCTTGTTAGCATATAGATTCTCATAATATTCTCTTATGATTCTTTGTATTTCTGTGGGGTCCGTCGTGATTTTTCCTTTCTCATTTCTAATTGTGTTTATGTGTGTAGATTCTCTTTTTCTCTTAATGAGTCTGCCTAGGGGGTTATCTATTTTGTTTATTTTTTCAAAGAACCAGCTCTTGGTTTTATTGATTTTTTCTATTGTTTTATTCTTCTCAATTTTATTTATTTCTTCTCTAATCTTTTTTATGTCCCTCCTTCTGGTGACTTTGGGCCTCATTTGTTCTTCTTTTCCAATTTCAGTAATTGTGTCTTTAGACTATTCATTTGGGAATGTTCTTCCTTCTTTAAATAGGCCTGGATTGCAATATACTTTCCTCTTAGAACTGCCTTTGCTGCGTCCCACAGAAGTTGTGGCTTTGTGTTGTTGTTATCATTAGTCTCCATATATTCTTTTGATTTGTTTTGATTTGGTCGTTAACCCATTGATTAATTAGGAAGTGTTGTTAAGTCTCCATGTATTTGTGAGCCTTTCTGATTTCTTTCTAAAATTTATTTCTAGTTTCATACCTTTGTGATCTGAGAAGCTGGTTGGTACAATTTCAATCTTTTTGAATTTACCGAGGTTCTTTTTGTGGCCTAATATATGATCTATTCTTGAAAATTATCCATGTACACTTGAGAAGAATGTGTATCCTGTTGCTGTTGGATGGAGTATTCTGTAGATGTCCGTTAGGTCCATCTGTTCTAATATGTTGTTCAGTGCCTCTGTCTCTTTACTTATTTTCTGTCTGGTTGATCTGTCCTTTGGAGTGAGTGGTGTGTTGGAAGTCTCCTAAAATGAATGCATTGCATTCTATTTCCCCCTTTAATTCTGTTAGTATTTGTTTCACATATGTAGGTGATCCTGTATTGGGTGCATATATATTTATAATGGTTATATCTTCTTGTTGGACTGACCCCTTTATCATTATGTAATGTCCTTCTTTATCTTTTGCTACTTTCTTCGTTTTGAAGTCTATTTTGTCTGATACAAGTACTGCAACACCTGCTTTTTTCTCTTTGTTGTTTGCATGAAATATCTTTTTCCATCCCTTCACTTTTAGTCTTTGTATATCTTTGGATTTGGGGTGAGTTTCTTGTAGGCAGCATATAGATGGGTCTTGCTTTTTTATCCATTCTGTTACTCTGTGTCTTTTGGTTGGTGCATTTGGTCCATTTACATTTAGGGTGATTATTGATAGGTATGTACTTATTGCCATTGCTGGCTTTAGATTCGTGGTTACCTAGGGTTCAAGTGTTGCTTCTTTACTATCTGACAATCTAACTTAACTTTCTTGTTAAGTTATTGTAAACACAGTCTATGTTTCTTTATTTCTCTCCCTTCTTATTCCTCCTCCTCCATTCTTTCTATAGTAGGTGTTTTATTCTTTGCCTTTAGTTAGTATTTGGATGGTCTGCTTTCTTTGCTATGATTTTTTTTTCTCTGGTGACGTGTTTTTAGCCTTAGGTGTGCTTCCATCTAGAGCAGTCCATTTAAGATATCCTGTAGTGGTGGTTTATGAGAGGCAACCTCTCTTAACTTTCGTTTATCTGGAAATTGTTTAATCCCTCCATCATATTTAAATGATAATCGTGCTGGATACAATATTCTTGGTTCGAGGCCCTTCTGTTTCATTTCGTTAAATATATCATGCCATTCTCTTCTGGCCTGTAAGGTTTCTGTTGAGAAGTCTGATGATAGTCTGATGGGTTTTCCTTTGTAGGTGATCTTTTTTCTCTCTCTAGCTGCCTTTAATACCCTGTCTTTATCTTTGATCTTTGCCATCTTAATTATTATGTGTCTTGGTGTTGTCTTCCTTGGGTCCCTTGTGTTGGGAGATCTATGAGCTTCGGTGGACTGCGAGACTACTTCCTTCCCCAGCGAGGGAAAGTTTTCAGCAATTATTTCTTCAAAGACACTTTCTATCCCTTTTTCTCTCTCTTCTTCCTCTGGTACTCCTATAATGCGAATATTGTTCCGTTTGGATTGGTCACACAGTTCTCTTAATATTCTTTCATTCCTAGAAATCCTTTTATCTCTCTCTGCCTCAGCTGCTCTGTACTCCTGTTCTCTGTTTTCTATTCCATTAACAGTCTCTTGCATCTCATCCATTCTGCTGTTAAGCCCGTCGATCGCTTGTCCGATTTCTGTATTGTCTTTCCTCAGTTCCCTCACTTCCTCCCTCAGCTCTTGCACATTTCTCTGTAGGTCCATCAGCATGGTTATGACTTTTATTCTGAATTCTTTTTCAGGGAGGCTGTGCATTTCCATCCCTTCAGACTCCCTCTCTGGGGTTGTCTGGTTGATTTTGGTCTGAACCATATTCCTCTGTCTTTTCATGGCTGTATAATTGGTCACTGATAGTTGCCACCTATTTCAGCTGGGCTCTTTAAGACTTTAAAAAGAGAAGAAAAAATAAAAGAGAAAAAAAAGAAAAAAAAAGAAAGAATGAAAGAAAAAAAGAAAGAAAAGAAAAAACAAAAACAAAAACAAAACAAAAAACAAACAAAACAAAAAAAACAGAAAAAAATGCCCACCGAACGTAGATTCTGTGGGAATGCTCTAGGTGGCGCTATTGCCCCACTATTCCACAGCTGTGACTGTGCGGCTCTGCAGGGCCCTTTATCGCTCAGGCAGGGGTGGGAACAAATAGGAGGCTGTTGACCTCAGTGAAAAGTGTAAGTATGGCTACGCTTCCTCAGTCGCCAGCTAAGGCATCTGAAACTCCCCAGGACTCCCAGCCTGCTGGGCTGAGTGTGCTGGGGCGATACGGCTCCTCCGCTGGGCTCCTGTCTCTTTAAGACCGCTGAAGAAAGCGCGCGATTTTTTTTTTCCTTCCCGGGAGCCGGCTGCAAGCCCCCTGGTGCGTTCCCCGCTCAGATCCTGCCCCTCTGTCTCTCCAATCTCCGCTGCACTGCGCAATGTGGGTCAGCGCTCCCCGCGCAGATCACCGGGGCTGGCTACTTCGCGGGGTGTGCTTCCACTCCCTCCCGGCTCTGAATCCTCTCCTCCCGCTGGTGCGCTGGGTTGGGGGAGTGCTTGGGTCCCGCCGGGTCGCGGCTCCGTTTCTTACCCGCCTCTTGGGGTGCCGAGTCCTCTCGGGTGTAGCTGCACACTGTGCGCTTTCCTGTGTATTCTCGTCTCTCTTTTAGGAATAGATGTATTTTCTGTGTTTTTTTAGATAAATATAGTGTTGGGAGGAGATTTCTGCTGCCCTGCTCACACCGCCATCTTCCCGGAAGTCTCCTGGTTTCCACTGTCTTATCATTCATAACATAATATTAGAATTTCAAGTTCCCTTTGGGATGCCTCTCGATGAATTGTAAGCTGTGTGATGGTGAGACCCGCATATTTCTTTCTTTACCACTGAAGCATCGGAAACTATTACGGTGCCTGGTACTTTCTTTAAGCTCAAGTATATTTGTTGGTTAATAAATAAAGGATGGAAAGAATGAATGGGATATATTTAACCTGGAATTGCTTTGTTTATAGATGAAGCTACATATTTTTAAAAGCAGTTTTTCATAATGAAATGTTCCCTCAAAGAAAACTCAAGTAGCAGAGAAAAATAACAAACAGCCTACATTCAAGAGACCATGAAAAAAAGCTGAGAGCAGGGAGAATATCTAGACATACTATTTGCTCATTTACTGAGAATCTCAGTTTCAATATCTTTCCCATTTTTTCTGAAGTTGAAAAAATTTGGTTCCCATAAGAAAGCTAGTTAGAATCCTCCTTAGAGTCTACATTGAAGTAGGTAAAAAAATCCCTATACTCCAGTATCACTTTTTGTGCTCTATTTTATTGAATTTATTCATCTTCCTTTATACTTACATTTATTCATTCACTATTTATCATGCACCAGACATTGTTCTACCTGCAGCCACAATGATTAGGTACCAGGTAAGTACATCCATAGAGTATGAATGTATATTTAATAAAGAGAAGTAACTTCTGACATTAAAATATTCTTTTAATTTAAATTATAAAAATCAATTCATCATACTATGTAAAGGGTCATTAGCATAAGATGATGACATTAGCAAAACAATGTGATTCTGAAGCCTACAAGGAAATTTGAAAATATGGTGTTATATTCATCACTTACCCCTTAGATGTCAAGTGACCCATTGCTTTTATATTCCTAAAATAGTTATATATCACAATATTACAGATTATAACCAACATATTATCAACATTTATGGCACTATATAAGAATGAGCAGGGTTATTAATGAAACATTAGAATTTAGTTATAGGTAATGAACTAATATACAAGTAATATATGTATTTTATTTGGATACTTTCCTCACTAAATGGTGATAATAGAAGTGCTTATCACTGTGTTTTTATTATAAAGACTACTCCTCAATACCAATACATTTTTATTTATTTCATTTTTTTGTATTAGTATGAAAGCTTATAAATCCATACACATGGATGAAGTCATAAAATTAATTTGGTAGAATGTTCCAAATAAGTAAAGATTTATCTTATGTTAGGTTTTTATTCCACTGCTTGCATTCATTTCTGTTCCTTTCAATACAAAATCTAAGATTTATAGCAGTTCCTATTTTCTTTATCCCATAAGTATTTCTTGCTTAGATCTTCCAAAACGTTCTTCTGTCCTTTGCCTCAATTGAATCAGTATGGGGCTTCAGGAACATTTATTTGTCAGCTGAAATAGATTTCCTACTACATAAATTTTTAATGGCATCTTTCATCTGGATATTTCTCAAGGTATAGATTAATGGGTTTAACATAGGGGTTATCATAGTGTAGAATACAGAAACTGCCTTATCAATTGATAAAGTAGCTGTAGGTCTCAGGTACACAAATATGCAGGGAACAAGGAATAAGACCACAGCTGTGATGTGGGAGACACAGGTGGAGAGGGCTTTTTGCCTCGCGTCCAAGCTATGGTTCCGTAAAGAGCGCAGTATGACCACATAAGAGCCCATCAACAGGAGGAAGTTTAACAGACAGATGAAGCCACTGTTGGCAGCAATGAAGAGCCCTAGAGTGTGGGTATCAGTGCAGGCAAGATTGAGCAAGGGAATCAGGTCACACGTGAAGTGATCTATGACGTTAGGGCCACAGAAGGGTAATCGGAAGATGAAGAGGACCTGTATGGTTGCATGAAGAAAGGCGCCCACCCACACCACTCCCACTAGCAGGCCACACACCCGCCGATTCATGATGGTTGTATAGTGCAGGGGCTTGCAGATGGCCACATAGCGGTCATAGGCCATCACAGTCAGCAGGATGGCATCAGCAGCTCCAAATAAGTGTCCTCCAAAGATCTGGGTCATGCACCCATTGAAAAGGATGGTCTTCTTTTCACGGAGTGAATCCACAATCACTTTAGGGGTACATACACAGGAATAGCAGGCATCAATAAAGGAGAGACAGGCCAGGAAGAAGTACATGGGGGTTTCCAATAATGGGCTGGCGGTGATGGTGACCAAGATGAGCACATTTCCTACCATAGAAATGATGTAGATGAGAAAAAACACAACAAATATGATTCTCTGCATCTTTGGATTCTCTGTGAGCCCCAGCAGAACAAACTCTGTCACATTGTTCTTATTCTCCGTGTATTTCATATTTCTTTATTACGTTACCTGAAAAAAAATCACTGCTTATCAACACAACCTTGAGTTTATTAAGCTTCTCCATCTAACATATAATAACTACCTAGATTCTATTGAAAAGTGTATTCTTATGAGGCTTTTTGAGATCATAAGTAGGTTCTGAGTACCTGAATACTACTTAAAGTATCTCCTCAGTAAAGGTTCTGTTAAGAGTGTGGACATGAGCATCTTTGGCGAACACAGAAGCACTACGTCATTTGTGAACACTTGGTCATCATGTCTAAGATGTCTAAGAGCCTAACTTGAAGTAGTAGGTTGCATGGATCCTGGCTGCAGAGTAAGAAAAGGGAGGTAGAATATGGATCTAAAGGCTATGAATGCAAAGCTAAGTAGTTTTCCATGTATTTCTTGGAAATGGGGAACCACGGACGGCAATTAAAAGTGTGAGTGGAAAGATGAAGAGGAATTTGAGGAAGGGGGAATTTTGGATATAACTCTCCTAAAGATCTTTGTATGTCTTCGATGAACTGGGCTGAGTTTCAGTAAAAGGATGGAAAGCAGGGACAGGAAACCTAGTATCAGATGATAATCCACATGAAGTCTCACAATGTACTGGTAATAGGGATTAAATGGAAAAATACAGGAGCTACTGTGAAGAATTTATAATGCATGCAGTCTAAATCTGATAAAAAATCTAATCAATATACTGTTAATAATAGATTGGGATGTGCATGGCATGGTAGCCATGTAAGTTTGTATTATTTCACCCATTTGGCGGATGTGAAAACAATCTGAGAGACCACTTTAATAATAATAATAATGACAATATTAACTAAATCGTACTGAACACTTACTGAGCTCTAATTAGTTTTGCAGACATTTGGTTATTGAATTCTCACTACAAACCTGAGAAATGATTACTGCTATCATTTTTATTCTTATTTTAAAGAGTAGGAAATAATGGCATAGAACAGTTAAGTGTCCTGCTCAAGATAAAGCAGGTAATAAAAGACCGAGCTAAGATTAGATTAGATTATACTTAACATTTTCTTCCACCAGATTCTTAATCTATACCCTCCACTGTCATGTTATAATGAGCAATGTTGAACTAGCAATCTCCTTTTGATATGACCATAATAATTATTATTACCTTAAAACCATTTCAGAGACAATTGTACATGAAGCAATTTCTTCAAGATGCACACACACACACACACACACACACACACATATTAGAATCCCTATATACTAATAAACATGTGCTGCTGCTTTCAGTGAAGGTCACTTTTACCTTGGCCTCTCCCTCAGCCCCTTTTCCCCTTCCCCAGTTGCCCTCCATGGCATGGGCCCCAGACTCCTCTGCAAAATGTTGAAATTGACAACCATAGTGGTTGTGTATTGGTTTACTGGAAACTGCCTTTTCCACTTGTAACTTCTTTTTCCAGGGGTGCATTTCATGTCACCCTTAAAACTTCTTTCCTCATCTATAAAATGAGAATAAAATGTATACCTGACAGGTTGTTATGAGAATTAATAAAGGAAAGATACGTATGAACATATTCTCCACACTGCCGTGGACACTAAACACTGTCATCTATTATATGATTGCGTATGCACTGAGCAGACAGGGAGATCTGACATTTGGGTGATGATACAGAGACGCATTTAACAGTGTGATAAGTGCAGGAAGATTCATCTCCAATTTTCCTTTTAAAGAAGTCACAGAGATGTATATTTTGCATAGTACTTTATCCTAGAAAGGGTGCTCTATGTTCATGCTTAGACTAAACAATTGATTATGTGTCATTTGATATTCATATATATATCTTTTCTGTGTGTGAAATGTGTTTCTATTTTGTTTTCAGTCTCATTATTAGTCTTGAATGTATTAAATCGGAGGCCTCATTTGGGCAAAAGAATGGTGTCTGGTATAATCAAGCTGTGTCCTCCAAGTTACTTAATCTCTGTGAGTCCCAAATTCTTTATCTCTGAAATTAGGTTAATCATATTTCCAACTATCTTTTGAAGAATTAGGGTGAGGATAAAATGTGCTATTACTGTATTTTAACAGTGCTGAAACACAAATATTATATATATATGAATATATTTTTTCATATATATATGTATATATATATATATATATATATATATATATATATGAAGTAAAAATCTTTGAGATTCATCTGTCCCATTAAAAAACTTACCTTTTAGACATAGATTAACTTAATGAAGTTCAGGGTGTTCACAAACATCTTCAAACTAACCTCTTCTTAAAATAAGTGACTTTCAATATGAAAGATATGACATACTCAGAAATAAACTGCTCAAATTATTCAATATCAACACTTGTTAGGAGAATGTTCCATCTAGCCTGTAGTCTCAGAATATTTTCATAGAAAACCTGGCATTGTATTTAGAATGGATGTGTTTGAAACAGTATAGATAAACTATCTTCTATGGATGGCTCTTTTCCCATAGGCAAGAGAAAGAACGTGTGGAGGAGACACATTCAGATGGGTCATTTCACCCGTGATGAATCTTGCTCTGCAGATGTGGTCAACAAAAATCATTTCATCTTGCACTTAATGGGTATTTAAGGAGGTTTTCATTAAGGACCTTGTCTTGTAGCTGCTACCTTCCCTCCTAGGAATTAATTACCTCCTCTGATGGAAAGGCTTTGTCTTAGAAACAGGTATTCTGGAGACATATGTTTGATAAACTCTCACTTTTGAATTTGAATGGGGAATTATGTTTCCTGCACTTGGAACCAAAACATCTGTAATTCCCCTTTCTCTGTCTAAATCTGAGCTTCTAAGAAAGCTGAATGTCATGGGAATAGCAAGGTGGCACGATTCCAGCGAGGAGTCCTGTGATGGGTGCAGATGTAATTTTGAAGATCTTGATGCCAAAAGCTGTTTTTTACATTCATCAGAAGGTTATGCAAATAAACAGAAACTAAGTTATCTTTGGGACCCATGGTATGGTCAGTATGGAAAAGCAGACAATGTTAAATGGGGAAAGATGTCAAAACACAAGAGTCTAATTTCAAACATAAGAATTGTCCACATTCTTGTTCCTTGGTAGTTAGTTATTTCCCTTTTAGTATTTCTACTAGGTATTTGTCAGAAATAACTGTGGTTTTAGTTTGCTTTCCTTGATGTCTAATGATGTTGAGCATTTTTTCATGCTATTATTGCCTAGTTGTATATCTTTTTAAAAATAAGTTTCAGAAGTTTCTCTTAATGTCATTTATCCCCAATTTTAAAATAGCAGTTCTGGGTTTCCTTTTACTAAGTTGTAAGCGTTCATTAAATATTCTAGACACACTTTTTCAGTTACATATATGTCTTATCTATATAAATACATAGACATTATATATGTTTATATATAATTTAAAGGCATAAGTTATATACAAAAATATAAATTTTGTATTGAGGGAGATGGGAAATTGAGAGCGGTG
Organism: Smutsia gigantea; assembly: GCA_032199065.1. Classification (NCBI taxonomy): domain Eukaryota; kingdom Metazoa; phylum Chordata; class Mammalia; order Pholidota; family Manidae; genus Smutsia; species Smutsia gigantea. Next base: position 332,701 of record JAVSCE010009941.1, read on the forward strand.
TGAGAAGTGAAGCAGAAACGTCCTCCAAAAACTACATAGAACATGAAAAGAGGGAAAATACACTAATCCTGAAAGAGGACTACAGAACAGATTGTCTACATCTGGGGAAAAGAGAAGACCTCACGGAAAAGGGTAAAGTAGCAGAGCCACAGTCTGGAGGGATCCAAGCCCTCCCCGAACCCCAGCCCACAGGCGGGAGGAAAAGAAATAGAGCAGGGAAGGAGTAGAAGCCCAGGACTGCTGAACACCCAGCCCTGGAGATCTGCTCCATGAGCATGAGTGCACATTACATGGTGCTCTGGAGATCAGAGGAGTTGGAAAACAAAGACTGTTGGAATAGTGGCAGAGACTGAGTTCCCACCACTTGTGGAGAACAGGTAACACAGCCAGCCTCCCTGGGGCACAAGAAAAGTGGGCACTTGAAAGACTTCCCAGCAGTGAGAGGGGTGCTAAAGGGGCAAAGATTTCCCAGAGCTTGCTGTTCATGAGCAGCAGGTGGACAAAATTGTCCTGGCACACTCAGCCCAGCAGGTTGGGAACTCTCAGCAGCTTCAGACACTCCACCCCTATGGCGGCAATGTAGCCCCCAGGTCCCACACTGCAGTACGCAGCCTGCCCTCTTTCCTCCTGACAGGCACTGGTCCCACTCACCTGCTGCACCTACCATCATACCAGGCTAGCTCAGTAGTGGCCCCATCTACAGCAGCTGTAGGGGCACAGCATAGAGTCTCCTCCCTGAGTGCTTGGCCCACTGGACCTGGCAGTGGAGTCAAGCACTGCAGCTGGGAAGGCAAGAGCTCTTTCCTCCTGGCAGGCACCTGTCCTGCTCACCTGAGACCCCCGACGCTGCTACAGATGCCTAGCAGCTCCAGAAAATAGAGCATCTTGGCACTAGAGAGCATCTCCTACATAAATCTATTATCATATAAGAAACACTAAAAACAAAAATAAAATAAGGAGGTAGGGGAATTTTGTCCAAACAAAAATTCAAGAAAGAACTCCAGGAAGAGGGCGTAGTAAAATGGAAATCACCAATCTTCTTGATAATTATTTCAAACTAAAAATTATAAACATGCTCATGGAGCTACAGAGAAATATTCAAGATCTTAGGGAAGACTTCAAGAAAGAGGGAAAAACTTTGTAAAATACAGTATATGAAATGAAGCATACTATGGAGGGATTTAAAAGTAGATTATATGAAGTAAAGGAGAGAGTAAATAAAACTCAGAGAACAGGAAAACAAAGAAGCTGAGGCACAGAGAGAAAAAAGGATCTCTAGGAATCAAAGAATAATAAGAGAACTGTGTGACCAATCCAAATGGAATCATATTTGCATTATAGGGGTATCCGGAAGAAGGAGAGAGAAAAAGGGATAGAAAGTCTTTTTAAGGAAATAATTGCTGAAAATATCCCCAGTATGAGGAAGGAAATAGTCCCTCAGGTCACAGAAGTGCAGAGATCTCCCAACACAAGGAACCCTAGGAGGACAACACCAAGACATATAATAAATAAAATGGCAAAGATCAAGGACAAAGAGAGTGTTGAAAGAAGCCATAGAGAGAAAAGAGATCCCTTAAAAAGGTAACCACACCTGGCTATCATCAGACTTCTCAGCAGAAACCTTACAGGCGAGAAAGGATTGGCATGGTGTATTTAACGCAATGAAACAGAAGGGCCTCCAACCAAGAATACTCTACTCAGCAAGATTACCATTTAAATGTGAAGCAATGGTTAAACAATTTCCAGATAAGCAAAAGTTGAGGGAATTTACCACCCACAATCCATCTCTACAGTGTATCTTAAAGGGACTTCTCTAGAAGCACCGTTCTCCTAAGGCTAAATAGCTGTCACCAGAGAAAATAAAAACAAGGAACAACAAATGCTGGCGAGGATGCAGAGAAAGGGGAACCCTTCTACACTGTTGGTGGGTATGTAAATTAATTCAACCATTGTTGAACATATTATGGAGGATCCTCAAAAAATTAAAAATAGAAATACCATTTGACTCAGGAATTCCACTCCTGGGAATTTACCCAAAGAATATAATTTCTCAGATTCAAAAAGACATATGCACCCCTATTTTTATTGAAAGCACTATTTACAATAGCCAAGATATGGAAGCAACTGAAGTGTCCATCAGTAGATGAATGGATAAAGAAGATGTGATACTTATACACAATGTAATATTATTCATCCATTGAAAGAAAAGAAATCCTACCATTTGCAACAACATGGATGGAGCTAGAGAGTATTATGCTCAGTGAAATAAGCCAGGTGGAGAAAGACAAGTACCAAATGATTTCACCTATCTGTGGAGTGTAACAACAAAGCAAAACTGGAGGAACAAAAAATAGCAGCAGACTCACAGACTCCAAGAAGAAACTAGAAGTAACAAAAGGGGAGGGATTGGGGAACGTGGGTGAGCAGGGAGGAATAAGAGGATTAAGGGGCATTATAATTAGCACACACAATATACGTAAATCATGGTTCAGGAAGTACAGCATGGAAAGACAAGTAATGACTCTATAGCATCTTACTACAATGATAGTGTCTGCAATTGTGGGTGTTTGGACTTGGTAATATAGGTGAATGTTGAAACCATAATGTTGTTTATATGAAACCTTCATAAGATTGTATATCAATGATACCTTAATTTACAAAAAGGTTAATCAAGGAAGATATATGAGTAGTAAATCATCACATGGAAAAGATGCTTATATTCACTAGCAATGTACATTAAAACCATAATGAGATACCACCCAATTCCTATTAGTGAGGCTAAGATTATAAAGATTGACGATACTAAATGCTGGTGAAGATGGTGAGCAACTGGAATTCTCATACACTGCTGGTGGGAATATAAAAGGGTATAGCCACTTTGGTAAACAAATTGGTTGTTTCTTATAAACTTAAACATACCTTTACAATGTGTTCCAGCAATTCTACTCCTAGGAATTTACCCAAGAGAAATGAAAAACATGTTCTGAAAGACTTGTTCTTGAATGTTAACATCTTAATTTGAAAATAGTCACAAACTGTAAATTGTCCCCAAATTCAATAGTTTGGGAATGGATAAACAAGCTGTGTTATATCCATACAATGGCACACACACACAAAAATGACTTACTGATATAATAACATTGAAGAATCTCAAAAGTATTATGCTCAGTGAAAGAATACAGAAATGAAGACCCAAATACCATATTATTCCACTTACATAAAATTCAAGAAAAGGCAAAATTCCAGGAATCAGAAAGCAAATTAGTAGTTGCCAGATAGTAGGGACTGGGAGAGATTGACTGTAAAGAGACATAAGGGAATTATGCAAAGAGACATTTTTGGAGTGATGGAAATATTCTATGTTATGATCATGGTGGTAGTTACACAACTGTATACGTTAGTCCAAACTTGAATTAGGTACATAGAACAATGTGAATTCTGTAAACAAAGCGGGATCTAAAGGAAGCAGGTTCAGTCAAAACAAATTTGTAAGGAATAATTTTTTAATTTAAATTTTAATAATAATAATAAATAATAAATAATGATAATTTAAAATTTTTATTAAAATAAAATTTTGGTTTATATAGAGAGTTTTCATCTAGGCTGTGGATTGCCTTTTATTTTTTAAAATGATGTTTTCTGATGAGCAGATTAAAAATATTGGTAAAGTTAAATTTTCATTTTTTTTAAGGTACATGCTTATTATATGAGTGTAATAAATATTGATCTGTCCTAAAGTTATTGTGGTATTTTGACCAATTTTAATTGAATTATTTGGGGTTTTTTTCATTTAGGCTGTATGAGTTATTTAAATATTTTGCAAATTTACTCTTTATCAGATACATGATTTACAAATATTTTCCCATTCTGTAGGCTGCCTTTCAATTTATTAATTTTTCCCTTTGCTGGTCACGGGGGGCGGGGGGGGTCAGCGTCTCAACTCTGGCCTCAGGAAGTTGTCACAGGAAATAGCAGCACCATGCAGGGGGTGGTCAGTTAAATCCACGGGTGAAGAGCTAGGGAGCTGGGCTCCAAAAAGGGCAGTGACAGTTCAGAGCCCAGACCTGGGAATGGGGAAGGGGCTGAGTGCTGCAGCAATGCAGGCTGGTCGTGGTGGGATGAAGCTGCAGAGTGGGGCTGGAGTTCGGGTGCAGAGCAGGGGCAGCTCCTGTCCCACAGGGTGAAGGGCTGTGGTGAACCAGTCCCCGAAAATGGGCACCGCAGGGTCTGTCACCTCTGAGAGCAGGTCTCACGGGGGGCGTCAGCTCCAGTCTCAGGAAGTAAATGCAGTGACTGGGGGTGGGAGGGACCCCAGGGCAGCTCCCCCAGAGGGGACCAGCATCATTGAGGCTGCCGGAGACCTCTGTAGCAAAGGTCCCCAGCGGGAAGCCTCACTGGGGCCGGGGCCCCATTTCCCCATAGGGTGAAGCTTCCCTGCGGAGCAGCCTTCTGGGGTCCTTCACCTGGAGGACGGGGCGGGGAGGCCCGAGAGAACCGCTCCCTGCGTTTACTTGCCACCGGTTTTGATGTTTGGGCTGCTTTGTAGTCCCGAGCTCATTTCTTTGGCATGTGATTTGTTGTACCTACTTTGGTGGGTTTTCCTCTTCACTGCGGTGGTGAGATGGGCACTGGGCCCCCCGCCTCTGCCTTGCTGATGCCCTGGACTTGTCCACTACCTCTTACTGGCACCCTGTAAAAGCCGTTTTCTGTAAATGAGGTCCTGTCATTGGGTGATGGAGTTGTCCTTCTTCCTCTCCCCATGGTTGCCTATTACTTATTTCTCTAACCTAAAAATGTTGACTATCCACAGTGAGAGTGGACATCCCTGCACTGTTCTCACTCTTGAGGGAAGTGTTTGTGGCATAATTGCTTCTTTAGTGACTTTTCTCATTCATTTTTCTAAAGACTGTATTCTTTGTCATGTGCAGTTATGGGAGTGTCTCTTCTATTAGTTTTCACTGCTTAGGTTCACTACTTACTTGACAGAGATATAAATAACTTGTGAAAAAATATAGATCTTTATCCATCTTTTGTTTTGCTCAGACTCTTGTATAATGTCTTTTGTTTAATATATCTTGAGGCTTTTTAAAGTGATATATTAACTTTTTTAAATAGTCCAACTCTATATACAAAGAATATTTTTGTTTCTTATATAATTTCATGTATGCCTGTGTATACTTTTAAATCATGTTGTTCAGATCTTTTATATTCTCCTGATTTATTGTCTTCTTTCCTCATCAATAATTGGAAAAGGAACATTGAAATCTTCCACTGTGAGGGTGGATTGATACTTTCCTTCATGTGCATTAATCTAACTTTGTTTCATGCATTTTGTGGCAATAGTATTCAGTGCAGATATGAGTTCAGAGTCATGCAGCAAGGAGAACACAGAGTCAAATGCCATAATTTAAGGAGTGTAGTGCAAGGGATTATTGTCAAGATGTGAACAGCTATAAGAAAACCACAAGGAGTGTGCGGTACCCTGGGGACAGTCAGAACTGAGTATGTTAGAGAACAGAGGTGTCCAGATGGCATGAGGAGAAAGTGAACTGAGCAGAGCAAAAAGGAAACCTATATTATAAAATAGAATTAAATCTTGGAGTGACCTCACAAGGTCCCATGAGTGTTGTCTGATGTGAACTAAGGACTATGGTTTATTCCGCCTGTTCCCTTCAGGTTCTACTAATGATCTAGACCTCTCTCACCCAAAGGGTACAAAAAGACAAATCAAAGCAAATACAAATTAAAATAACAAAAAAGTAATTATCCATTGTGGCATTTTCCCAACTCTAACTGATACGGTAATACTAGATGATACCTAGTGACACAACATGGTGTATGATTGGATGATAAAGACATCAACATTTATTACATATGTATTATCTACCATTATAAACAACAGGGACATCAGCCTGAGGAAATTATTCTAGAAGAGGAGAGAGAAGAAACAAATATCCTTAACATTACATCAGTGCTCTAACATTACAGAAGCTTTGACTCATTCATGTTCTAAGTCTCAAGAGGTAAATAAAAGTAGTAAGCTGCAAGTTCATCTCTACACCTGCTATAATAGTATTGGTTTTATTTTTTAAGTTGTAACTACACACATATTGGCTGCTGTAAAATGCCTGTGGGCATTTTTTCCACTGGTCCTTGTGACATTTTAATTCAAGATATTCCCAGGAATGCTTTTCTAAAGGGTTCTTTTGGATGGAAGATTCATGGGAGAGTGAGAAGTATTCCACATCTATTTGGTGTTGCTTTGCAAAAGTACAGAAAATAAAAGGAACTAGTCTGAAGGATCACCTTGACATTACAAAGAAATGGGAGAAAATATTTAGGATTTTCAATATCACTTTATTTTGTATACAAATTGGATCTCAGTAAATTTATTTTCCTTGTGGTTATTCCCAAGAGACAGTATTCAAGAACAACTGAATAATAATTGGGGGTCTTAAGTCTTTATTTGTATCTGTGAGAAGACAGTTAAGCAGAATGACAAAAGCATGAGTTTGTATGTGTGTGTGTGTTTAAGAGACAGAGAGAGAGAGACAGACAGACATAAGGAAGGGACAGGGAAAAGGAAAGAAAGTAAAAAGGATCAGCAGTTTTTATGGATTAAACAAACACAAGGAGAAAAATGATTTGAGGGAGGGACCATGGGATATTTCTGTATGAAGTAGTTTTTCAGAGGAGTCCCATGGTAGTGCTTTTAAGGCTGGTTTTCCATATGGTATTTCGTTTTCCAACTGCAGTTCAGTCATTGTAAACAGAGCAGGAATGGTCCAAACGTTAAGAGATGCTGAGGCTTCTATTGATGTGCATGAAACATTCTAAATCAAGAATTGTACTTCCTACAGTTTCGATACTCTAGTTTTTCTATCTTTCTGATACAGTTTTAGTGAAAAGTTATCATCAGACTCTTTATGTCCTTGATCTGATGAGATTCTTCGACCTAAAGGCTTGGTTTGGATATTCTCAATTTCTACATAGCATGTTCTTTGTAAAGCTCTATTTTAAACCTGGTATACAAATTTATACCAACACTCATGTTTTTTTTTTCTTATGTATGTCTAATGTGAGTTATTCAACCCACTCCCTTACGATAGAACATAAAATCCACAACTAAATACAATTTACTAATGAAAATGCTGGTATCTATTTTACTAAACAACTTTTTCTTCTCCAAACATTTCTGAGAATACTGTTGTATGGACTGATGTGAAACCTTCATAAGATTTTATATCAATGATACTTTAATAAAAAAAGTGGTGAAAGGGGACAGTCTTGTCTTGTTCCTGATCTTAAAGGAAAAGATGTCAGGTTTTCACTGTTAAGTATGATATTGGCTGCGGGTTTGTCACATATGGCCTTTATTATATTGAGGTATGTACCTTCTATACCCATTTTTTTGAGAGTTTTTATCAATGAATGGATATTGAATTGTGTCAAATGAATTTTCAGCATCTATTGAGCAGATCATCTGGTTATTATCCTTCCTGCTGTTAATGGGCATCACATTGACTGACTAATAAATATTGTACCATCCTTGGATCCCTGGAATAAATCTCACATGGTCATGTTGGATGATCCTTTTGATGTATTTTTTAATTCAGTTTGCTAAAATTTTGTTGAGGATTTTTGCATCTGTGTTCATCAGGAATATCAGTCTGTAATTTTCTTTTTTTGTAGTGCCTTTGTCTGGTTTTGGTATTAGAGTGATGCTGGCCTCATAAAATGTGTTTGGAAGTACCCCCTCCTTCTTTATTTTGGGATACTGTCAAAAGGATGGGTAGTAGCTCTTCTTTAAATGTCTGGTAGAATTCTCCCCAGGAACCATCTGGTTCAGGACTGATATTTGGAAGTTTTTTGGTTACCACTTCAATGTAATTGCTGGCAATTGGTCTGTACAGATTTTCTGTTTCTTTCTGGTTCAAAATTGGGAGAGGTCCATTTCTTTATGGCTGCCCAATTTATTTAATATAATATTTCATAGAATTCTCTTACAATTCTCTGAATTTCTGTGATGTCAGTTGTAACTTCTCCCTTTTCAGGTCTGATTTTGTTTATTCCTGTCCTTTCTTTTTTTCTCGATAAGTCTAGCTAGGGTTTGCTTATTTTGTTCATTTCCTCGATGAATTAGCTCTTCATTTCACTGATTTTTTTCTATTGCTTTTTTATTCTATGTTTTATTTATTTCTGCTTGATCTTTATTATGTCCCTCCTTCTAACTTTCAACTTTCTTTGTTCTTTTTCAAGTTACTTTAGTTGTGAGGTTAGATTGTTTATTGGGATTGTTCTTTTTTTTTTTTGAGGTAGGTCTGTATTGCTATTCATGTCCCTCTTAAAACAGCTTTTGCTGCATCCCACATACTCTGAACTACTGTGTGCCTGATTTCATTCATCCCCATGTAATGTTTGATTTCCTCAAACTAAAAAGATTTTGTACAGCAAAGGACACTGTGAACAAAACAAAAAGCAATCTATAGGAGATACAAGATGGAGGCATGAGAGGTGGGATGGAGAACTCCTCCCAAAACCACAAATACTACAAAAATACAGTTAATTAATACAAGTAACCATAAGACAGCAACAAGAAAGAAGGCTGAACCAGACTACATACAGACCTCTCGAACAGAGCAGACCTCACAAAACAGGGTAATATGTGAAAGCCTTAATCCGGTGGGACCTGAGCCCTTCCCCCACCCCAGCTCACCCGCTGGAGGAAGTAAAACGGAGCTGGGGAGGGGGTGGAAGCTTGGGACTGCTTAACACCTATCCCTGAAGATATGCTATGTGAGCAGAAACCTATATTGTGTAGTGCTCTGGATGTTGGGGAGCTCAGACAGGCCGAGTGCCAGAGAGACTGACATTTCAGCCGTTTGCTGAGGAGGGGATCCACATCTTGCTGCTTTGCGTCAGAGGAAAGGCAGGCAGTCTGAGAGGCTTCCTAGCAGTGAGAGGGCTGCTGAAGGGGTGGGGTTTGCATGGAGCTTGCTGTATGGGAGAAGGGAGAGTGGGACAAGTTGTCTGGGCATGTTCTGCCCAGCTGGTTGGGAACTTTGAGCAGCCTCAGGTGCTCCATCCCCCTGGCTGCCTACTCAGCACTGAGGCCCCCACTGTGACATGCAGCCTGCTGCACCTTCCTCCTAGCCTGCCGGCACCAGTTCTCAACTGGCAGACACTGTACTGGCGAAAGGCCAGCCTGGGAAGGCCCCACCTAGAACAGCTGGAGATGCAAAGAACAAAGGCTTACACCTGTGTGCTTGGCCCATTGGCTCTGACATGGGAGATAGGCAAAGCACACGGCAATCAGGAAACAGACCTTTCCTCCCCCCAGGCACCAGCTCCACTCCCCTACCACCCCCAATCTCACTGTAGGGGTAGAGCAGTGCCAGAGACTGGAGCTTCTGCACACTAGTGGGCACCACAGAGAAATATGAAGTGTCAAAAGAACATGGTTCAGACCAAAATCTCACAAACCACAAAAAAAGTGCCAAATGAAACTGAACTCACCAATGTTGCTGAAAGAGAGTTCAAAATAAAAATTATAAACATGCTTATGGAGGTACAGAAAAATATTCAAGAACTCAGCAACATATTTAAGTTGGAGATTCAATCATTAAGAAATTCGATATCTGAAATGAAACATACAATGGAGGGATTTAAAAGAAGATTAGATGTAGTACAAGAGATGGTAAATAGAATAGATATTAGAGAAGAGGAATACAAAGAAGCTGAGGCACAGAGAGAAAAAAGAATCTCTAAGAAAGAAAGAATATTGAGAGAACTGTGTGACCAATCCAAACAGAACAATATTCGCATTATAGGGGTACCAGAAAAAGAAGAGAGAGAAAAAGGGATAGAAAGTGTCACTGAGGAGGTAATTGCTGAAAACTTTCCCAATATGGGGAAGGAGATAGTCTCTCAAGCCATGGAATTGCACAGATCTCCCAACACAAGGGACCCAAGGAAGACAACAAGACATATAATAATTAAAATGGCAAAGATCAAGGATAAAGATAGACTTTTAAAAGCAGCTAGAGAGAGAAAAAAGATCACATACCAAGGAAAACCAATCAGGCTATCATCAGACTTCTCAACAGAAACCTTACAGGCCAGAAGGGAGTGGCATGATATATTTAATACAATGAAGCAGAAGGGCCTCGAACCAAGAATACTCTACCCAGCAAGGTTATCATTTAAATATGAAGGAGGGCTTAAACAATTTTCAGATAAGCAAAAGCTGAGAGAATTTACCTCCCACAATCCACCTCTACAGTGCATTTTGGAGGGAGTCCTATAGATGGTAGTACTCCTAAGGCTAAATAGATGTTACCCAAGGGAAGACAAAGAGTACAGAATATGATTCATAAGATACCAAGAATGGAGAAGGAAGAAAAAGGAGGGAAAAAAAAGAACCTTTAAGTTGTGTTTGTAATAGCATACAAAGTGAGTTAAATTACACTGTTAGATAGTAAGGGAATTACCGTTGAACCTTTGGTAACCACGAATCTAAAGCCTGCAATAGCAATAAGTACATACCTATCGATAATCACCTTAAATGTAAATGGTCTGAATGCACCAATCAAAAGACAGAGTTACTGAATGGATAAAAAAACAAGACCCATTTATATGCTGCCTACAGGAGACTCACTTCAAATCCAAAGATATACACAGACGGAAAGTAAAGGGATGGAAAAAGATATTTCATGCAACTAATAGAGAGAAAAAAGCAGGAGTTGCAGTACTTGTATCAGACAAAATAGACTTCAAATAAAATGGTCAGTCCAACAAGAGGATATAACTATTATAAATATCTATGCACCCAATACAAGATCACCTTCATATGTGAAACAAATACTAACAGAATTAAAGGGAGAAACAGAATACACTGCATTCATTTTAGGAGACTTCAACACGCCACTCACTCCAAAGGACAGATTACCCAGACAGGAAATAAATAAAGAGACAGAGGCACAGAACAACATATTATAACAGACGGACCAACAGACAACTACAGAACACTCCATCCAAAAGCAACAGGATACACATTCTTCTCAAGTGCACATGGAACATTTTCAAGAATGGATCATATACTAGGCCACAAAAACAACATCAGTAAATTCAAAAAGATTTAAATCATACCAACCAGCCTCAGTTCACAAAGTAATGAAACTAGAAATAAATTACACAAAGAAGACAAAAAAGCCCACAAACACATGGAGGCTTAATAACATGCTCCTAAATAATCAATGGATCAATGAGTAAATAAAAACAGAGATCAAGCAATATATGAAAACAAATGACAACAATATTTCAACACCACAAAATCTGTGGTACGCAGCAAAGGCCATGCTAAGAGGGAAATATATTGCAATACAGGTCTACCTCAGGAAAGAAGAACAATCCCAAATGAATAGTCTAAACTCAAAATTAATGAAGCTAGAAAAGGAAGAACAAATGAGGCCCAAAGTCATTTGAAGGAAGGACATAACAAAGACTAAAGCAGAAATAAATGAAATTGAGAAGAATAAAACAATAGAAAGAATCAATGAAAGCAGGAGCTGGTTCTTCAAGAAAATAAACAAAATAGGTAAACACCTAGCTAGACTTATCAAGAAAAATAGAGAGTCTACACACATAAACAAAATCAGAAATGAAAAAGGAAAAATCACTCCTTACAACACAGAAATACAAATCATTATGAGAGAATACTATGAAAAATTATATGGTAACACTCTGGTTATCCTAGAAGAAATGTACAACTTTCTAGAAAAATACAACCTTCCAAGGCTGAGCCACGAAGAAAGAGAAAATCTGAATAGACCCATTACCAGCAAAGAAATTCAATTGGCAATAAAAAACTACCTAAGAACAAAACGACTGCATCAGATGGTTTCACTGCTGAATTTTATCAAACATTTAGTGAAGACCTAATACCCATCTTACTTAAAGTTTTCCAAAAAGTAGAAGTGGAGGGAATATACCCATACTCATTTTACGAGACCAACATCACTCTGATATCAAACCCAGGCAAGACACCACAAAAAAGAAAATTACAGACCAATATCCCTGACGAACACAGATACAAAAATACTCAACAAAATATTAGCAAACCAAATTCAAAAATACATCAAAAAGATAATCCATCATGATCAAGTGGGATTCATCCCAGGGATGCAAGGATGGTACAGCATTCGAAAATCCATCAACATCATCCACTACATTAACAAAAAGAGGACAAAAACCACATGGTCATCTCCATAGATGCTGAAAAAGCATTTGACAAGACTTCCGGGAAGGTGGCGGTGTGAGCAGGGCGGCAGAAATCTCCTCCCAACACTATATTTATCTACGAAAACACAGAAAATACATCTATTCCTAAAAGACAGACGAGAATACACAGGAAAGCACACAGCGTGCAGCTATACCCGAGAGGACTCGGCACCCCAAGAAGGGGGTAAGATACGGAGCCGCGACCTGAGGGGACCCGAGCCCTCCCCCACCCCAGCGCACCGGCGGGAGGAGAGGATTCAGAGCCGGGAGGGAGTGGAAGTACACCCGCGAAGTAGCCAGCCCTGGTGACCTGCGCGGGGAGCGCTGACCCACATTGCGCAGTGCAGCGGAGATTGGAGAGACAGAGGGGCAAGACCTGAGCGGGGAAAGCGCCAGGGTGCTTGCAGCCGGCTCCCGGGAAGGAAAAAAAAAACGCACGCTTTCTTCACTGGTCTTAAAGAGACAGGAGCCCAGCGGAGGAGCTGGATCGCCCCAGCACACTCAGCCCAGCAGGCTGGGAGTCCTGGGGAGTTTCAGACACCTTAGCTGGTGACTGAGGAAGCGTAGCCATACTTACACTTCTCACTGAGATCAACAGCCCCCTACTCATTCCCACCCCTGCCAGAGCGATAAAGGGCCCTGCGGAGCGGCACAGTAACAGCTGTGGAATAGTGGGGCAACAGCGCCACCTACAGTATTCCCACAGAATCTACTCCCTTGGGTGTTTTTTTTGTTTTCTTTTCTTTTTTCTTTTCTTCCTTTTTTTTCCTTTTTTCTCTTTTTTTTCCTCTTTTTAAAGTCTTAAAGAGCCCAGCTGAAATAGGTGGCAACTATCAGTGACCAATTATACAGCCATGAAAAGACAGAGGAATATGGTTCAGACCAAAATCAACCAGACAACCCCAGAGAGGGTGTCTGAAGGGATGGAAATGAACAGCCTCCCTGAAAAAGAATTCAGAATAAAAGTCATAACCATGCTGATGGACCTACAGAGAAATGTGCAAGAGCTGAGGGAGGAAGTGAGGGAACTGAGGAAAGACAATACAGAAATCGGACAAGCGATCGACGGGCTTAACAGCAGAATGGATGAGATGCGAGAGACTGTTAATGGAATAGAAAACAGAGAACAGGAGTACAGAGCAGCTGAGGCAGAGAGAGATAAAAGGATTTCTAGGAATGAAAGAATATTAAGAGAACTGTGTGACCAATCCAAACGGAACAATATTCGCATTATAGGAGTACCAGAGGAAGAAGAGAGAGAAAAAGGGATAGAAAGTGTCTTTGAAGAAATAATTGCTGAAAACTTTCCCTCGCTGGGGAAGGAAGTAGTCTCGCAGTCCACCGAAGCTCATAGATCTCCCAACACAAGGGACCCAAGGAAGACAACACCAAGACACATAATAATTAAGATGGCAAAGATCAAAGATAAAGACAGGGTATTAAAGGCAGCTAGAGAGAGAAAAAAGATCACCTACAAAGGAAAACCCATCAGACTATCATCAGACTTCTCAACAGAAACCTTACAGGCCAGAAGAGAATGGCATGATATATTTAACGAAATGAAACAGAAGGGCCTCGAACCAAGAATATTGTATCCAGCACGATTATCATTTAAATATGATGGAGGGATTAAACAATTTCCAGATAAACGAAAGTTAAGAGAGGTTGCCTCTCATAAACCACCACTACAGGATATCTTAAATGGACTGCTCTAGATGGAAGCACACCTAAGGCTAAAAACACGTCACCAGAGAAAAAAAAATCATAGCAAAGAAAGCAGACCATCCAAATACTAACTAAAGGCAAAGAATAAAACACCTACTATAGAAAGAATGGAGGAGGAGGAATAAGAAGGGAGAGAAATAAAGAAACATAGACTGTGTTTACAATAACTTAACAAGAAAGTTAAGTTAGATTGTCAGATAGTAAAGAAGCAACACTTGAACCCTAGGTAACCACGAATCTAAAGCCAGCAATGGCAATAAGTACATACCTATCAATAATCACCCTAAATGTAAATGGACCAAATGCACCAACCAAAAGACACAGAGTAACAGAATGGATAAAAAAGCAAGACCCATCTATATGCTGCCTACAAGAAACTCACCCCAAATCCAAAGATATACAAAGACTAAAAGTGAAGGGATGGAAAAAGATATTTCATGCAAACAACAAAGAGAAAAAAGCAGGTGTTGCAGTACTTGTATCAGACAAAATAGACTTCAAAACGAAGAAAGTAGCAAAAGATAAAGAAGGACATTACATAATGATAAAGGGGTCAGTCCAACAAGAAGATATAACCATTATAAATATATATGCACCCAACACAGGAGCGCCAGCATATGTGAGACAAATACTAACAGAATTAAAGGAGGAAATAGACAGCAATGCATTCATCTTAGGAGACTTCAACACACCACTCACTCCAGAGGACAGATCAACCAGACAGAAAATAAGTAAAGACACAGAGGCACTGAACAACACACTAGAACAGATGGACCTAACAGACATCTACAGAACTCTACACCCAAAAGCAACAGGATACACATTCTTCTCAAGTGCACATGGAACATTTTCCAGAATAGACCACATACTAGGCCACAAAAAGAACCTCAGTAATTTCAAAAATATTGAAATCCTACCAACCAACCTCTCAGATCACCAAGGCATAAAACTAGAAATAAATTTTAGAAAGAAATCAAAAAGGCTCACAAATACATGGAGACTTAACAACACTCTCCTAATTAATCAATGGGTTAACGACCAAATCAAAACAGAAATCAAAGAATATATGAAGACTAATGACAACAACAACACACAGCCACACCTTCTGTGGGATGCAGCAAAGGCAGTTCTAAGAGGAAAGTATATTGCAATCCAGGCCTATTTAAAGAAGGAAGAACATTCCCAAATGAATAGTCTAAAGACACAATTACTGAAATTGGAAAAAGAAGAACAAATGAGGCCCAAAGTCACCAGAAGGAGGGACATAATAAAGATTAGAGAAGAAATAAATAAAATTGAGAAGAATAAAACAATAGAAAAAATCAATAAAACCAAGAGCTGGTTCTTTGAAAAAATAAACAAAATAGATAAACCCCTAGCCAGACTCATTAAGAGAAAAAGAGAATCTACACACATAAACACAATCAGAAATGAGAAAGGAAAAATCACGACGGACCCCACAGAAATACAAAGAATCATAAGAGAATATTATGAGAATCTAGATGCTAACAAGCTGGAAAACATAGAAGAAATGGACAACTTCTTAGAAAAATACAACCTTCCAAGACTGACCAAGCAAGAAACAGAAAAACTGAACAGACCAATCACCAGTGACGAAATCGAATTGGTAATCAAAAAACTACCCAAGAACAAAACCCCCGGGCCTGCTGGATTCACCTCTGAATTCTACCAGACATATAGAGAAGAAATAACACCGATTCTCCTTAAAGTTTTCCAAAAAATAGAAGAGGAGGGAATACTTCCAAACTCATTCTATGAAGCCAGCATCACTCTAATACCAAAACCGGGCAAAGACCTCACCAAAAAAGAAAATTACAGACCAATATCCCTGATGAACGTAGATGCAAAAATACTCAACAAAATATTAGCAAACCGAATTCAAAAATACATCAAGAGGATCATACACCATGATCAAGTGGGATTCATCCCAGGGATGCAAGGATGGTACAACATTCGAAAATCCATCAACATCATCCACCACATCAACAAAAAGAAGAACAAAAACCACATGATCATCTCCATAGATGCTGAAAAAGCATTTGACAAAATTCAGCATCCATTCCTGATTAAAACTCTCAACAAAATGGGTATAGACGGCAAGTACCTCAACATCATAAAGGCCATATATGACAAACCCACAGCTAACATCATACTTAACGGCGAGACGCTGAAAGCTTTTCATCTAAGATCGGGAACAAGACAGGGATGCCCACTCTCTCCACTGTTATTCAACACAGTACTGGAGGTCCTAGCCACAGCAATCAGACAAAACAAAGACATACAAGGCATCCAGATTGGTAAAGAAGAAGTCAAATTGTCACTATTTGCAGATGACATGATACTGTACATAAAAAACCCTAAAGATTCCATTCCAAAACTACTAGAACTAATATCTGAATTCAGCAAAGTTGCAGGTTACAAAATTAACACACAGAAATCTGTTGCTTTCCTATACACTAATGATGAACTAACAGAAAGAGAAATCAGAAAAACAATTCCATTCACAATTGCATCAAAAAGAATAAAATACCTAGGAATAAACCTAACGAAGGAAGTGAAAGACCTGTACTCTGAAAACTACAAGACACTCCTAAGAGAAATTAAAGAGGACACTAACAAATGGAAATGCATCCCATGCTCTTGGCTAGGAAGAATAAATATTGTCAAAATGGCTATACTACCTAAAGCAATCTACAGATTCAATGCAATCCCTATCAAACTACCAACAGCTTTCTTCAATGAACTGGAACAAATAATTCTAAAATTCATATGGAACCACAAAAGACCCCGAATAGCCAAAGCAATCCTGAGAAGGAGGAATAAAACAGGGGGAATTACACTCCCTGACTTCAAGCTCTACTACAAAGCCACAGTAATCAAGACAATTTGGTATTGGCACAAAAACAGACCCACAGACCAGTGGAACAGAATAGAAAATCCAAACATTAACCCAAACATATACAGTCAATTAATATTTGATAAAGGTGCCTTGGATATACAATGGGGAGATGACAGCCTCTTCAGCAGCTGGTGTTGGAAAAACTGGACAGCTACATGTAAGAGAATGAAACTGGACTACTGTCTAGCCCCATACACAAAGGTAAACTCAAGGTGGATCAAAGACTTGAATGTAAGTCATGAAACCATAAAACTCTTAGAAAAAAACATAGGCAAAAATCTCTTGGACATAAACATGAGCAACTTCTTCATGAACATATCTCCCCGGGCAAGGGAAACAAAAGCAAAAATGAACAAGTGGGACTATATCAAGCTGAAAAGCTTCTGTACAGCAAAGGACACCAACAGTAGAACAAAAAGACATCCTACAGTATGGGAGAATATATTCATAAAAAACGTATCTGATAAAGGGTTGACATCCAAAATATATAAAGAACTCATGCACCTTAACAAACAGAAAGCAAATAATCCAATTAAGAAATGGGCAGAGGACATGAATAGACACTTCTCCAAAGAAGAAATTCAGATGGCCAACAGGCACATGAAAAAATGCTCCACATCGCTAATCATCAGAGAAATGCAGATTAAAACCACAATAAGATATCACCTCACACCAGTGAGGATGGCCAACATCCAAAACACAAACAACAACAAATGTTGGCGAGGATGTGGAGAGAAAGGAACCCTCCTACACTGCTGGTGGGACTGCAAATTAGTTCAACCATTGTGGAAAGCAGTATGGAGGTTCCTCAAAAAACTCAAAATAGAAATACCATTTGACCCAGGAATTCCACTCCTAGGAATTTACCCTAAGAATGCAGCAGCCCAATTTGAAAAGGACAGATGCACCCCTATGTTTATTGCCGCACTATTTACAATAGT